>MEHQ01001828.1:265088-602684 GCA_008828725.1 Saccharina japonica | reverse complement strand
ACCCCGCACAAATGATCTACTCGACCGCCAGCTTTGGTGACCGCCAAAAAAAATAACAAAAAAAACGGCACCCTGGTTGTCTAGCTCACGCAGCGAGTGGCGTGTTTTACAGCGTCGTTGCCAACCGACGCCAACCCAACCTATAAATATCATATATTTATAGGGGGGGAGCTGGGGGGGGTACTTCATTTGGTGTACTTATGTCATGCATGGCCGTAGTCATATGACCATAGACGCTCGCATCCCTACAATGCCGGGACGAACGGGGGTCAGGTACGGGTAATGTTACACGGAATCATTACGCCGTGTGGGAGGGCGCGGTCAGTCGGGATCGGCTCGGCGATCGACGATTGGCTGAGCATAGGGCCGAGAAGGTACAAGACCCTGGACCAATCACCGTGTCAGCAGCCTTAAGGTCGGCTTATGTAGCATGAACGACTCGGGCGTAACGCTGCATACCACAACGAACGAGCAGACGAACAAAAATATTCCATTTTTTTTTTCAATAGTTTGTTGTTGTTGCCATCGCAATGTCGGCGTAGTATAAACCACTCGGCTTTCTATTACGGAGGACCATAGTAAATAGGATAATATATTGTTAGTAAATAGGGAAATATATAGGTATTTGTGTGCACCGCATATAGGTCCTATTTACTATGGTCCCCCGTGATATGTTCCTTACAAGGACGGCGGCTTAGGTCACCTACATACAAAAAGCATACCTGGTATATAATGGGCTGGGTCCAAGGCTGGACCGTCGGAGCCGGAAAAATAGTAAGTAACCCTGCATATGACAACGATTCGTAGTACCGGCGGTGTCCTGGTCACTCTTCTGAATGGGAGCTCAACCTCAAAACAAACATGCCTTCCATATTTGCTGAGATTCAATCCCGCTCCACAAACCCCACATTTCCTACGTTCAACCTTAACACACAAAATAACGTCTTTTCGTTTATATGTATACATGTTTTCAAAGGTTTTCTGCTGTCACCTGGTGAATGACGAAGACGTTGAAGAAGTCCTTTCCCCCATCGTCCTCCAGGGGGCGGAGAAACCTCACCTGCGGGCCATACAACCATGCATCAGTCACAGCCTTAGAGGGGAACCAGCACAGTTTACCAACATGCGGAACAATATCGAGGTACGAGAAAAGTATGGGTTGTGTACGTACGGAAGAAGAGTAAGCCAATCATATCAACGCAGGGGTACAATTGTATCGGTGTACCCTTGAGCACCTTGGGGGTCAGTTTGTGGTAGCTGGCCCGTGAGCATGGCGCGCAGCGGGGCAGAGCCAGCGCTACAGGTCCAAGGTGTGATGAAGACTACCTGGGTATGCCAGAAACGGCTGTAGAGTGGAACCGTTAGAGCTTACCAACACAATCGAAATACGTGTTGTTGTCTCTCTCCTGGATAGGAGGGCCATCCTCAACCAGACTCGCTCTGCTCTCCAACTCGTACAGGCCATACAGGCGAAAAACTCCAAAACAAAAACAGCACCAAGACACTTTGCTCAGGATCGGGTGGGTTGTTGGAAAATTCAAAACCATGCTTAAAACGACTAGCTTCGACCCCAACAAATCATGGTTTCACCTTGTATTTTCTTCCCGTTATTTCGCCTTTCGTTTGCAAAAAAAGTGTCAATCTGCGTTCAGTTTAGGTGAGTGTTGGTCCTTCCACCCATATAATCTGATCACGGTTTTGGTCGGCTCTTTGTATGGTATCTGGGACTGGCCGTATTTTCCGGTTTCAAATTCTCGAAGGCCGTTCAGAATACACGCGGTAATTAACCATGCGATATATAATTTGACTACGTAAAACGACCCGTCCAGTCCCACCCGCGGTGGCCGTTTCCACCGAAATTGCGTGAGATAATAATTATTTAACCAGAAACGACTGATTCTGACCGATTTTGACCGATTTTTGCCAATCTTCGTTTTTTTCTTGTTGTATTGTTGCGTGTCTGCTTGAATAGAGGGTGTTTTTTTCTTTTGTCTCTCGCGCTCAGCCTTGATTCCGTATATATGTCTTTGCGGTCACGACAAAGCGTTTTTTTTCATGAGTTATTACTATAAACGCTATTGGAAAAAATGTCCTGCATGGACCATATGAGGAATCGAAACAGGAGCTGGACAAGGTCGAACGGCAACTAGAAACACGGCGTAAAAAAACAAAAACTGCCACCTAATCGACCAGAAGAACCTTTCACCTACGTACCAATCTGTCTAAAAAAAAACACCAGATGTATAGTTATGTTTGTGAATTTTTCGCACTTTTCGCAACTTTTCTCTTCGCGCGAACGCTTTTCGGCAAAACGCTAAGTACCCCGACACGGGAGGCCCGGCCGGACACATTGGTCGAGGTTTGAGCTCGATCCGAGCAGTGTAGCTCGCGTGGCGGGCGCTCAAAGTTTGTTTTCCCGCGGGAGTGGATAAGGCGATTTCCCGGGTTCTCAGCATGAGGCCGTGTTTTGTACGTACGTGCCAGTAAATAATAACGTTCTGCTTTTACGTATATATATGTTGTCTGTTTTTTGCTCTCTCACATGCACACAGGCCAGAAACATGTACCAGATAGACAACAGACAACATGCACAGAGCACGGCGTTACAGCGTTGCCGCCCACACCAGTAGGGAACATCGTGCGTGAGTGGCACATCCATCTGGGCTGTACTGCTGCTGTGGGTAGTTGTTTTATCGAAGGCTGCTGTCCGTAGTCCGCCACCTATCTTGCATTATTTGCTGTTGTGCTGTGTGTTTATGACATACCGGTATCCAGGGTCACTTTGGACCGAAATGTAAGGACCGTTTTTAGTACGTGTGAGTACGGCAACTGCTATTATATTTATGATGTTGCGAGTTTTGCCGTACCAAGCACATCACCAAACTTTTAGACATCAGATAACATGCAAAGAGAACACAAACAACACGTTGCAACCCCGCCCAGCGGCACAAGCAGCAGCAGGCAACATCACGCGCATGTGGCAGGTCCGCGGTGTAATGCTGTGGCTCCAGCAGTATTGTAGTTGCTTTATCGGAGGCTATGATCCGTCGTCGATCATCTCTACATCTCTTCTTCTGCTGCGCTGCTGCTGTGCATGTGTATGTGCGGTGTGTCACGCGTCACGCACTCACTGCTGCTGTGCACACGCACGCCAGTATGAAAAATATTTTGGCTCTTTGGTAATATGATCAAATGAGTGCGATGCCCGGTTATTTGTTTGAAGTCGCGAGTTCGAGACTCTCGTTCATATATTTTTCCTTTTTTTTCACTTTAGTTTGTTTTATGTTTGTACGAGTACTATTAATATATATGTACGTGCGTAACCCAAACACCACAGATAGCACACGAGTAGTGCAGAGCAAGAAACAGCATCAAGCGCGTGCGGTAGTTTTGTCCGCCCTGTATTGCTGTGGCGTCCTACTATACTGTACTGTGTGTGTGTGTTTTTTTTATCAGACCCTGCGATCTGTTGTTATAAGGGGTAGTCCGTGGTCACAGGACAGGCTCCAAAAAGCTCTGGAGTGGAAGAATGCCCGAGGGAAAAATAATACACTAAATACAAAGTACAACGCAGTACGTAGTGCTGGGGGTCTCTGCTGTTGCGTAGTACATGCATGCTGCCACAGGTCCAACAACACACTGCTTGCTGGTGCTGCTGCTGCTAACTGTGGAGCAGATCCACAGTCGATATAGGGTAAGGCGCTGCATACACTTACACACTACTGGATATCATTCGAATCTCGCCATCGGGCGTCGTTCGAAAATCTATTAAAAATATGCAGTCAATAGTAAGGGTTCCACACTATTTCCAAGTATTGTCATCCCCAAAAGTGCGCAGGTCATCTGATACAGTTCTAAAAAATAGTTGTGCATGTACCCTGCATGTACGGTAATATGCAGATAATTCATAACGTCGTACTATGATATCATATGCATGCGTAGGATACAATATCGAATTATGTATGGTTTTCAATTCGTTCTTGCGCCACTCCCCTAGGCACGTCCCGGAGGGGAACCTTGTATTTTCTATAATATGAATGTAGATACGGTATTCGTATTTCGGGACAAGAGTGGTAGCAACGAACCAATTTAATCGAAAAAACACGAATCGGACACGAAAAAATTAGGAGTATCGAACCACCCCTCCTCCCCTTCTTGCCCCGTCCTCTCCAAATGCCCCCCATCCTACACACTACAATACCTTCTTCTGCTGCCACATTCGGTTGAGCCTCTCGTCCCTCATGCTGCCCATCCCGTAAAGAGCCAACTTCGTCAGCCCCTTCTGTATCAAGATGGGATTCACCTCCACATCATCCACCTAAAATGAGGTATACACGCACATCAGGATGAACGAAGTAAATGAGGCTTACGTAAAGTGAAACCAAGTTGTAAGGGGGCGTACATACGGGTATAACGGCGCTTCACAAAGCGAAACCCGAAAACATCCTCGCCACCGCGCTGCCGCCGCCGCTACCGCCTCCTCCCCCCCCTCTACCCCCTCTACTCCACTCCCCCTGACCCCCATATCCCAACCCCGCCCCGCCCTCTCCATCCCCCAGCACCCGCATCCCTCCCCGTTAATATAAATAGGATTATGGATGTGTCTATGTTATAGTTCTGAGCTCACTGCTACTTGCACATACGTTTACACAGACAGAGGAATTAACTCTCCACGGAAAAACCACTTTGACTTGGCAATGTATGGTATAAGATATTCGACAGACCTTCCTCAGTTGAACCCACAGCTGACATACCATAAAATTAATACCGGCGGAGTACAGTTCACGTGCACAGCATCTATGATACGGCTTGATAAAAAAAATATCGACACGCCTCTTTCAGTCGAAAGTACAGCTGGCGTATCATACGACTCGCCCCGGCGGAATGCACTTCACAGGCACGGAATATAAGACACGTCACCTGTGATATAACTTCAACCAAGAAGCACCTGGCAGCTCAACTATCTGGAGAACGATCATCCCCACCACTCTGTCCGGAAATNATTTCCGGACAGAGTGGTGGGGATGATCGTTCTCCAGATAGTTGAGCTGCCAGGTGCTTCTTGGTTGAAGTTATATCACAGGTGACGTGTCTTATATTCCGTGCCTGTGAAGTGCATTCCGCCGGGGCGAGTCGTATGATACGCCAGCTGTACTTTCGACTGAAAGAGGCGTGTCGATATTTTTTTTATCAAGCCGTATCATAGATGCTGTGCACGTGAACTGTACTCCGCCGGTATTAATTTTATGGTATGTCAGCTGTGGGTTCAACTGAGGAAGGTCTGTCGAATATCTTATACCATACATTGCCAAGTCAAAGTGGTTTTTCCGTGGAGAGTTAATTCCTCTGTCTGTGTAAACGTATGTGCAAGTAGCAGTGAGCTCAGAACTATAACATAGACACATCCATAATCCTATTTATATTAACGGGGAGGGATGCGGGTGCTGGGGGATGGAGAGGGCGGGGCGGGGTTGGGATGGCATTGCAGGGATGCGAGGGTCTATGGCCATATGACTACGGGCATGCACGACATAAGTACACCCTCCTCCCATCGGCGCTGTAGAGGTAGGGATGCGAGGGTCTATGGCCATACGACTACATGAACATGAGTACACCCCCCCCTCCCCTACCCCATGTTCATCCATATAACCTCTCTACCCCACATGCCCCTTCCCGCCCCCTCTACCAGCCCCCCACCATGTCGCAAACCTTGTATGAATTGTCCGAGACCTTATCTTACTGGCTTATCGGTATGCTTATAATAAATAAATGGTGTTGGAATGTTAGCCTACGGAATGAATCCCACATAATGAAGCCTACAAAATGGAACCTACATAATGGCACCCCAACAAAAACGAGCACCTTTGTAACTCTTGCCGAAAATAAGGCACCCCCCCTACATGGCATTGCCCATATAGTGTTTGACAACAGCCTACGGAATGAATCCTAGATAACGAAGCCTACAAAACGAACCCTGCGTACATAACGTCACCCCAACAATAACGCCGCACCTTATCACTCTTGCCGAAATAGTTGACGAGGTTTGCCACGTGCAGCAGGTCAAGCGCCGCGAGGGCCTCCACCCCTCCCTCCCGGGTAGGGTCGTCGTGGTTGCCGTGGATGCTGAAGATAGGCAGTCCCACGGAGAAGTAAGGGTCCTCGTAGTTCACGTGCCCGAACCTGGATTATCGTTTTGTTCGGGGGGGGTGTATGACGCCATAAAAATGAGGCGGGAACAAGGAGGGGAGGGGGGGTATTCATGTCATGCATGGCCATAGTCGGCTTACCCTAGACCAGTAGGTGGGGGGGGGAGAAGGCATCCAAACATTAAAAATAAAAATAAGTCACCACTGGAAAAATAGTTCCACGGAGAAGTAAGGGCCCTCGAAGTTCACGTGCCCGTACCTGGTGTAATCGTTTTCTCCGGGGAGTGTGAACCCATAAAGGAGGCGGGAAGAAGGGAGGGTGGGGGTGTACTTCGTATTCGTTCATGGCCAGAGTCGTATGGCCATAAACCCTCGCAACCCAACAATGCCGGGACGGAGCATGTCGGGTTTTCACCTACCAGGCAGACATTGCTAGCACCAAGCGCGAAGCGCCGCGAGGTGTTCGGCGAGTCGCATGAACGGTGAGCTGCATCCTACGAAGAACTGCTTTTGAGGCAGACTTGCATATGGATGACAGCTTCAATGAGTTAAGTTAATTTCCGGTGTGGCCACTTCTAGACAGCAATGGGAGTACAATGTAATTTCTTCGTGGGTGCCTTACCATAAACACTACCTGGCACGTGATACGACCATTCCCCTAGTCATTTGACCATTTGAACACGCATCCCTTTCGAGACGGAGCACCGTAGGGGGGGGGGGGGGTCAAAATGTTTCATAAGCACAATCACAATAGAACGCGAAAGTAAGGTTCCTCTTAGTTCACGTGCTCAAACCTGGCCGTTCGGATTTATCGCTTTTCATATCGAGCGTCGCAATTGAAAAAAAGGGGGTACGATTGAACAAGGAGCAGGAATGGGGGGGGGGGGGGGGGCGAAAAAAAGAAAAAGCTCGTAACCGACCACAACCTCCATGTTAGATAACGCTCCATTAGAGGTACACAAACTTAAGAATGTTAAAAATAAGTTCACAGTTAACAGACAGGAACATTATACGTATCTACCACGCGGGATTTCAAAAGCACAAACACAAAAACTACTGAGTGACGGAAAATGTTTAGTTGTGCTACGGTGGCTCACTACCCCTCTCCCCGTCCATCACCCCCCCCCCTCCATCCCTACCCTCACTGCAAAATACCTGCAAGGAAAAAAAAACATCCAACTACACCGGCACACCGCTCCTATATCACCTCCTCCCCCTTTCCCATCACAAAAATTTTTTTTTTTTTCCTCTAAAGCCGACCCTCCCGCCCGCGCCCCCTCCCTCCCTCGTAGCGCACCTGTCCTTGAAGTTCTGCGACTGCTCGCTGATGATCTGGAACCCTACGGGGTCGTCGCTCATGCAGTGGCGGCGCAGGATGTCCATCGTGCGGTACAGGGTGCGCCGGGAGGGCTTGTTCTCGTGGAACAGGTCGCCTCCAAGAAGAACAAAGTCCACCTGCCGCCACAACACGTGACCGAACAAGCAAGAAACAGAACCGTCAATTTCTACAGAGATTCGTAGTGGAAGTCGAGCGGATTTCACGACTATCCAACTAATCGGTAGGTGCCGTAAGCCGACTAACTTGACTTTAGGCCGACTATTATGGGGGATCGGAATTCAGAATCCAGAACAGGGTTTTCCCTTCATTGTGGAGAAACCCCGGGGAGCAGTGCCGTCGGTAGTGACGGGTCATTCCTGTACGCTGCGCACAGCAAAAAACAAAACAAAAAACGAAACAGCAAGAAATATCCGTCGTGTTTCGTAAATAAGTAGGTACTCCGTATCGTCATTATCAATTTTGCCCTCGTTGGGAATATCTAAGTTACCACTGGATGGAAATGTACGGACCGTTCGTGTATATATATCAATACCCAACGTACCTTATATTTCCGTCCAGATCGGGGTATTGCATTTTAGGGAACTGCTGTATATATTTTCGTCTCGTAGTAAAGTGCAGGAACGCCTGATAAGAAACAGGAAAACTTCTCCAGGCTGGGTTTCTTATTTTCTAACGGGTACGTTCTACACTTAAAATCCGTACATAATAACGCCTCCTGAATTTATTATTTCCCTGGTAATCTAAGCCTGCCTTGCATATCACTCGATTTCTTATTGGTGTCCTGTGCAGTACAAGTTTTTTTTCAAACACTACAGTACTTCGTACCACTCTGTTCCGAAATATAAGCACCGTTTGCATTACATATTATTATGCATACATTTCTTATATTTCGGAACAGAGTGGTATACTTGTAAAAAGCGTTGAGTTCGCACAGGGGTGGGTGTGATCGTTTTTCAGCCCTCCATGTTTTTCCAGAACGGGAAGGTTAAGGTTGCCAATACCGAAAAAGAGGTGTTTTCGGAAAAATCTGGTCGAGAGCCTTCCGAAAATACAATGTTTTCGACAGTAGCACCCTTGCGGTTGTCGAGAAAACGAGTGCTGACAACACGATTCCACCTCCTGTGCGTGAACTAAGCGTTCTTTACGGTACCAGGCATGAGGGTTGCTTCCTACTTATTCGAGAAAATGGTTGATGCACACTGTGTACGAGACGACTACAGCTAACCGTAACCCCAACCCTAAGCCAACCAGGCCAACCCTAACTCTGGCCCTAAGCCAATCAGACCAACCCTAACTCTACCCTGAGCCAATCAGACCAACCCTGACCCTGGCCCTAAGCCAATCAGACCAGCCCTGACCCTGACCCTGATCCTAAGCCATCAGACCAAACCTAACCCTGGTCCTAAGCCAATCAGACCAACCCTAACCCTGGCCCTGAGCCAATCAGACCAACCCTAACTTTGACCCGAAGCCAATCAGACCAACCCTAACCCTACGCCTAAGCCAATCAGACCAACCCTAACCCTGACCCTAAGCCAATCAGACCAACTCTAACCCTGGCCCTAAGCCAATCAGACCAAATCTCGAAAAGGAGGCGAGCTCTACCGCCAGGTATGCTGGCTCTATGTGCAGAGCAAGGGGGCACTTACCTTCTTCTTCTTGGCGATGAGCAGCATCTCCTCGAAAGCAGCGAAGGAGTCCTTGCCCCTCACGGGGTCTCGCTCCATGTACCTGAACGTAGAAAAACATGCATTTTGGAGAGAATAGTGTACGTCACATCACGAAATATCGTAATATCGCAACATCACTATTCACACGTTTATTCCATTTCCGGCCAAATTGGTAAGTTGTACTGGTATGTAGTTCAGGGCTGTCCCAAGCAAGGAAGGTCTCTCACCCTAGATGGCTATCCGTTGCCACCAAGATGCTGAGGCTTTCATTCTCGGACCTGCGTCGTCAGCACACCGGGGTCGGGAGGGGGGGAGGGGGGGCCGTTAGCACCAGAGGGGGAGGGATGGAGGCCGGGGGGAGGGGAGGGGATGTGCTCATGCCCTACAGTACACAAGACCCTCGCATCGCTGCAATGCCGGACGGAGCACGTCGGGTTTTCACCGACCAGGCAGACATTGCTTGCAACCAAAAGCACGAAGGGGTTCGCAGTCCACAGCACCACAGCAGTACAGAACCAGTGCGGTACCTTGGCCATGGCGCTCTATTATAGCTAGCTAATTATAGCTCTTTTGAGGGTCCAGGTCTACTACAGGGGAGGGCGTAGTACAGTAAGGCGCGTAGTACAGTAAGGGTGCCCCCACAAGGTGGTATGCCGATATGCCGGTAAGGCGGTCATAACCTTTTGGGGCTACTGGGGAATTGCGCTCATAAACTGGAATGAATACGGCGGCTTCCCCCGACAAGGCGGTCATATTGCTCTGGCACACCACCGCCTGACCGGGGGGACCACACTGTATCAGAACCCACGATGAGCCCAAAAAACATGCATCCCTCTATTATATTTACACGTCATATCTGGTTCTGATTATTGTGTTGCCCCGTAATCCGTGTGGTCAGCTCGACAAGCACCGCCAGGAATGTAGGAAGAACGTACGAGTATGTATACTACGGCAGTACGAGTATCACCACTAACAACTAATAGCGTTGGATATCGAACGAAAATCGAGTTCGATACGATACGGATAAACAAAACAAAAAACGATACGATCTCGATATTTGATACTATATCGAAGCTTTCGTTCAGTTATCTGCATGTAAATCACGGGGATGCTCGGGGATGGGGGACAACTTACTTCCGATATTGCGATATATCGAACGTTCGATATATCGATATATCGATACATCGAAAGTTAAATATTTCGATATATCGAAACTTCGATATTTCGATATAACGAAAGTTCGATATTTTCATACGTCGAAACGTTTGACACGATATATCGAAAGGCAAAATACTTCCGATATTGCGATATATAAAAAAATCGATATTTAGATGTATCAAAATCTCGATATTCCATCCATCGAAACGTTCGATACGATATGTATATCGAAAATTCGGTATTTCGATATATCGAAACGCTCGATACGATATCCGACACTAATCACCATGCTGAGCGCATGCCGTTCAGCTCCTTGCGTTGCGCTTCGGACACATCCCCTATTCCCTTCCCCACGTCCCCTATCCCCTACCCCCAGCATCCCAGCAACACGGATTGCGTCGTGTGGCCTATCATTGTAATCGCTATTATTGCGGACATGTTTTGTTTTTCTTTGTCTATATTGCTGTACCAGGGGTCAGGGGTAGTTACTATTACGGGGGAATGTTATGGTATCCCCGTTTCCCCTACGAGCTGGTTCAGGCATATCACCCAAAATTTCGTCAGTCACGAATGCCGCATGCAATAGCAACTCCTATGTCACATATTTGGTATCATACTGACCGCCATGAACAGTGGAAGAGGGTGACGTCGCCAGTTTTTTGTTCAAGGACCTAGAACTGGCGCTACCGCCGAAAATGTGGCCCGGCCAATCACAGGCCTTCAAAGTGGTCAACAATAGTCAGGCGTTTCCGTAGGAAAACCTGTTTTCCCCCATTTTTTTTTTCTGAACGAGCCGCTTCCAGGTGGTCTAAGGCATGTTTGTACACAGTTTCACGCAAATATTCGAAAATCTGACTGCGTTTGATCATATTAAGTCATATTTAACGCCCAAAATCGATTCTATACTAAAACTAAGTAACTACGAGGCGACGCCTATTTTTGCACTTTTACCGCATAAAAGTCCAAATGTCCACGCCGTTTTTTGGAGATAGACCCTGAAATTTGGTACACGTGTTTTATGCGCCCTACCCGAGCCTTTTACGAATGTTTTTTTTTTTTTTTTTTTCGCCGGAAATTTTGGATCTCTTAAGACCCAAATTTCCCAAAAAAATACAAAACAAGCAATATCTGACGGAAAAAAAAAAAAAAAAAAAAACCGTTAAAGTCTCGGGTAGGGCGCATAAAACACGTGTGCCAAATTTCAGGGTCTAACTCCAAAAAACGGCGTGGACATTCGCCACTGAATGAATTTTGGGTGATATGCCTGAACCAGCCTGTATATAGTTGTGGAGGTGTTACGATGTATTCCTCTCAAGACGAATATTTGTCCTCCTGCTCAGAAGCTCTGGAGAGGCAAGGACCGCTAATATGACACAAACACGGCTTCCCAGGAACATATGAATAGTAATGAGAACTACAGTAAATATGGTTTGTAAACACAGGGGCACACCTGGTTTTTGTGTCCATAGGTTCTGATTATTCTTTTACTACATTAGCCCCCCGGAATAATGATCTTGTACGATGCGCTACTGAAATGCGATATGTACTCTGCATCTGGTATCACGTGCGTTATAGGCCCATAGGAAAGTAGTGGGGGGCTGTCAACAGCAGTGCCGGTACGTGCCAGTCCCGATACACCGGCACTATTCAGGACACCGGCGCCACTGAGAATAGTGCCGATACCGACACTATTGACATTATGATAAGTGCACTATTTAGGATACCGGCGCTACTGACAATAGTGCCGATACCGGCACTATTGGCATTCTGATACGTCCTCAATAGTGCCTGTATCGGCACTATTCTTGTAGAATCGTTGAACTACAGCGCGCTGTACTTTAGCCACAAGGCCACATAGGGTGCTCCACGAAGGGGGGATGCAATAGGCGATAACGGGAAGAGGCCTCGGCATGATGTAGTGACAAAAGCGTGTGCTTCACCGTGAAGGAGGAGCGGAGTCAGCGCAGTACGCACTGCACTAAACGCCGTGCACATACTGTATTATTCTCCCGCTACCGACGACTAATCACAAAGTCTAAACAAAGTAGGCACAAATATGACCAACTTGTGCATATTTGATAACATAATATGTTAAGAGCCGTATATGGGTGATACGAGATTCGACCGCTGCATTATGTTCTCCGAAAAATCTCTGGATGTTGTGGATTGGCCAAGCTTGGCCCGAGAGGGCCTCGGATCCGTCCGGCAAGGTTGCAAGAACAACTGTGACACACTACGTACAGAGTTGCTGTTGTTTGTTGTTGATTATTCTGCTGTTGCATGCCTCCTGCCTGCTGCTGCAGCGGATACTGGTGCTACAATTAAGTGCTGTAGTGTGCATCTGTAGTGTTGTTGCTGCAGTGGTGTTGCTGCAAGCATCGTGGCAAGCAAGCGCTGCGGTAGAGCAAGCGCTGCTGCTGCTGCTACAGACAAACGCTGCTGCAAGCAAGCGCTGTGCTGCAAGCAAGCGCTATACGCTGCAAGCAAGCGCTGCTGCAAGCGAAAATCTACTTCGAGCAAGAGCTGCTGCAAGCTTGCGCTGCTGCAATCAAGCGCTGTTGCAAGCGGCTTGCGGTTGCTGCTGCTGCTGCTGCAAGCGCGTATTCCCTTGCCGGCACGCTCCTCATCTTCGCCCGACGCCGTTTGTCGGAGGAAGAGGGCAACGACGAAGACGTTGGCGATCTTCTCGTTGTGGCGGCGTCGATTACAGCGAGTATCGAGGATCGAGGAGCACAGGATAGACCGCACTTCTGCTTGGTGCCTGCTGCGTCTGCAGCTTACTGCGTCCGCATGCTTCTGCTTCTGCTGCTGCATGCTCCTGCTGCTGCTGCAGGTACAAGATCCTGCTGCTGCCAGCACGACGACTGCTGCTCCTCCCTCAAGTGTTTTATTTTTCCAATACGTATAAAAACCCAATATTTAGCATTTTTTTGTTGCCCATTACGCGCATAGCGGAGGGTCTTCAATTATGACTATCTTTCCGACGGAAATCCTCGGTTAGAAAAAAAAATAGGCGCAGACACTCTACGTACTACGAGTACGTGTTGTAGATTTGTTTTGTATTTATCCTCGGGCGGATTCGTAAAAATAAAGCTTAAGTTCACCACACTTCCAGCCAAATATGTGTCGTGTGCCAAGCGGTTTCACCGGCACTCTATGATATATAAATACATGTACAAAATTGCAGCTGCTGCTCGGAGAGAGCTCGACAGCTTTTCTTAGACGTAGATTTGAGCCTTTTTCGCGATATCTCGCGATGAGGTCCACCCGGCGGCACGCAATTCGCTCATCGTGCTCAACTATCCCTGCTCTGCTGACTCTGCAAAGGGCGGCCTCGGCCTCGTCCTACACTAGGCCCACGGGGACACGTTTGTTTGAAGATTTATTGTCTATTTATCACAGGCTCGCCATATGAACGCGCGTCGTTTTTTTTTTCTGACAGTCCCGTGCGGGATGATTATCTGTTTTGGACCTTACGAGACCCCAAAAGTATCTACCGCATGCGCTCCTCAGGAGCGTGTCGGGAGAATTGATAGGTTTACGTGCCCGTCGGCCTGAATATAGTACCGGGCAGGGCCTCGCGTGCGCTCGCGGGCGTGAACATGCGAGCGGTCGGCGCTGCAGCAACGTTTACCAAGAATATGGTGATGGAGATCGCACATACAAAACACACACGCTCTTTTTTTTTTACACGCAGCTACTACATGCATAATCAAAGATTCCGTTTTTTTGTATCGACTACGAACCCGGATTTTTGTAAGACTACGTACTGCTACTACTGCTTTACTGCTGATATACACGTACGTACGCACGCACGTATGATACAGTAGTACCAGCACCACAGCAGATACAGACCTGTGTATCATGGGTTCATACGTGTGTGGTACACCAGTGTGATACTATGATAGTATTAATACTGCTGTGTGTTGTTTCTGCTCGTATGCCAGCGATGGACACTCGAAGTTTCCAAATAAAATGACGGTGATGGTCGAGAACTTGCTTTTTTTCGAAAAAAGCGGTTCCGAATTCATTATTATTATTGGTATACGTATACTCGTACTCGTATTGCATTTATAGTTGTCCCGTGGTCTACATGCAAGATCCAAGAATATGTTTTTATGCTCGGTGCTGGATTTTACGAACTACTTACCGCCGATATACATACACGTACGGATTTTTATAGCTTAATGCTGATATACACGTACGTACGTACGTACGTACGTATCATAATACCTCAGTACCACAGGATGATATTTACAAGGAATAAGAAATTCGGGAGCCGTTATATTGAAGTTCGTATAAAACGCACCCTCTCCTCTCATGTAAATAAGAAAACTAGCCTCCATTTGTGAGTGTTTCTCATTGGGTGTCCTGTACTACTGCTGTACACCCCTTGGCAGTACAGAGTCTCGCTTTGTTCGCCCTAAGCTTAGCCAATAATCTACCTCAGTAGACTACTCCTCGCCGTTACGGGCATTGCGCGTAGCCGCAGGCGGGCGTCAGCCCGCCGCGGCGAAGCCCCCCTTGTACTTCGTATTATATGTACGTAGGCTCTAGAGAGCAGTCGCACTATGTATGTACAATTCAACCGGCATCATTGACACTAGAGGTGTTACCCGACGAGTACCCGTCTTAAACGGGTACCTGCCAAGTTTGAGAAAAACATACCCGGGTACTCGCGAGTATTTACGGCCATTTTGGGCGGGTACCCGTTTCACATCCGGGTACTCGTCTAACAGCCGAGTACCCGAATGCCCGGGGCCCAAATACTCGGCGAGTATGAAGCGTTACTCGTACCCGTCACGGGTATTAGCAAGCCAGGTAATGCTCGCGAGTACCCGGGGAATTGGCAAAAGGGTAAAACTTTAGTATGGTGTGACATGTGAGGCATGAGACAGCATTTTCATTTTGAAAAGGGTTTCCTCGAGAATATTTACCAAATACTACTCAGGGAACGTGATTTAGGCGACGATAAGTTGCCATCTCCAAGATTTCTAAGGTCAACCAACGGGTACCCGGGTTTCGTTTACACCGGGTACCTGAGCACCCGGGTACCCGGGTACCCGGGCCCCAAATACTCGGCGAGTATGAAGTGTTACTCGTACCCGTGACGGGTATTAGCAAGTCGGGTAATACTCGCGAGTACCCGGGTAATTGGCAAAAGGATAACACCTTTATTATTATTATCTTCGCCATCCGACAATGTGCAGCATGAGCTTCAACTTTGATCACTCATAACATTCCCTAAAGCAGAAAACCACGGAAACCAAGGAAACCTATGCGCAAAGTCTAACATCCTTCTATATGGCTACTTCCCGCCAAGATTTATCCACTATTAATAATTGACACACCCCCAGGTGCTTGTATCGGTTAATACGTACTCGGATTTCGGATTTCAGATCTACCAGGTACGTACCAGTACGAAAATGGAAATTTGTAAAAAATGGCGCAAAAATTGAAAACAAAAATTGTCACATGTTCTTTTGGGATGGGACAGATGCATGAGTAGATCACGCCACAAAGTAGCAGCAGTGTACTGCTGTACGGATAGTAGGATCAGGATCCACCGGCACCTGGATGCCATCGAAAGCCATGGCGAAACTAGGGAGTGCATGGCCAGGACAGATGCCGCAGCTCTGCTGTTTGTTCTGCTGCAGCATCACTCACTCGTGGTTTTGGTTCAAGAGCAAATTTGAATTTGTTTGCGGCTTTCGCAAAAGCAATGCACAGCAGACGTCGCGTAGTTTCATGGATTGTATCCGCACATGACTGATATCAACCAAGCATAGGACCGCAGGGTCGGTATTGCACCACACGTACACCACGGAATCGCCTATGCATATCAGCAGCCCGGGAGAGGCTGATATCTAGCTCGGCCTTTCACTTGAACTGGCTAACTACAGCAGGACGTCCTTCGGAGCGGGGCGAATTCGCTGACTGACTTTGCAAACTATGGTAGGTGGATATACCCACTGCACTGCTCTCGCAGACCTCACATGCTGACTGTAGGGACTGGGTTCTCGCCAAAATGGTCGTCGGCGGATTCCAGTAGATGCGCCTTGGTCTTCAGGCAGCTGGCAGCGTAGAATCCCTGCAGCTAGAGAGTGGCGCGCGCGGGACTCTCGCCTGCGGGGGATGTTGTGATACTGGGTTTCAGTGGAACAGGAAGGCTTTTTGACCTAGATATAGCAACTGGGAACTGGGGACTGGGACTCTGGGACCTGGGACGGTAAACGCTGGGCCTGTGGTGAACAGGTTTTCGATGCCAAGCATGCTGCATACCTGGAGCTGCAACGCTGGCCGGTGTGACCGGCCGCTACGTAACGATATGCCTTTTACCCGTACCTTCCGTTAGTACAAACGTACAGCAGTACATACGTAAATTCGTTCGCTCGCGCCCATTGCCGTTTTTGCGGTGTCTGTTGTGTGTGCTGTGTGTTTTGTTTTTGACGGTTTCGTGGTTTCCTTGACGGTTTCGGGTTTCGGGTTTCGGGGCACCGCGCCCCAATCCCCCGTACCTGTGTCTTTTGTTTCTGGTAGGAAACTACAGTAGGTGAACGGTCCCGGCGGTGTTGTCATATAAACACTGATTTTGTGGTTTTTGTGCAGGGATACTTGCACTCTTTTACCTTTGGTGCCTTTGCACCAACTTGCACGGCGACCGCCTTTCTGCTCGATGAACCCTGCGCTGACTGGTGTCGCCATCAAAACGGATGCTGCACAGGTCTTCTACACCTGGGGTGTAGAAGCAGCGAATACCTTGTACTTGGGTCCATTCGCCAAGCTGGAGTCGGTAGCAAAATAGTCTCGATAACACGTAGCCATGATGACAAGCCTACTGGGGAAGTATTTGCCAAGGAGCACCATTCCGTTCTCCCGCTGCGCGAGCGCTCGCCTCGACGACGCAGAAGGGGATTACGCCTGCTTGATACATTTGCCTCGTTCCTTCTGTACAAAAACATGGTCGATTTCACGTGCCCCGTCGCTTCGCCTCAGCGTTCCCTGAACCTGAGCACCCTGCGCCCGGTTTGAAAGTTAGCGAGAAAAGACGGTGGCCGGCCCAAGGTCTATCATCGATTTTGTGTACTAGTTTGGACTGCAACGCTCATCGCCCCTCAAGTTTCACACACAAGAGTTCCTTCATCCTTTCCCGCCCTCATCCGCGCCCCTCTCC
This sequence comes from Saccharina japonica, assembly GCA_008828725.1. Taxonomy (NCBI): domain Eukaryota; class Phaeophyceae; order Laminariales; family Laminariaceae; genus Saccharina; species Saccharina japonica. Next base: position 585,197 of record MEHQ01001828.1, on the reverse strand, counting down.
GTGAAACAGGCGTCGTCCACGCCCTCTCCGCGAAACATGTGCTCCTGTACAGCTCCAGCTACTCTTCGCGTCGCTTGTGGCTCTCTGTCACTGGGGAGTTCCGACCCAGCTAGTCGGGCGGTGGGGAGGGGTCAAACCCACGAGGGTAAGCACACAAGGTGCTTTCGTCCTGTACGCTAGGTCCTCGCCGATACCCGTGTCATGGGGGGCCAGGAAAACATGCGGTATCCACTGCTTCAGGCCGGGGCGCAGTACCCCGAACCGGCGCCCTACCCCCCCCCTGCAGGAAATCGCAGTAGGCGGTGACGAGGGGTTGGATGCAGCCGCAGAGGCGAGCGTGCTTCCCAGGAAGGAGGAGGATGCGTTGAGGGAGGAGGGGGAGGTGTACACGAAGGCAAACACGGACGGAGTCCGCCGAACCTGCCACTTTGGAAGATTTAGCGTTGCAGGGCTTGTGTATCATCCGTAGGGAGGAATCTTACAAGGTACCGCTGGACGATGGTGTGGGGTACCCTGGTGACTTCAACGACGTCGGTCTTCCTACAGGGAACACCGCAAAGACAGCAGGTAAGTCGTTGGTCGTTCACTTGAGCTTAAACGTACGCTTGATGGCATGTGTGTAAACGTTCTACGGGTGTTTTATTGCGTTTGGTAGAGTCTGACACTTCTGATGCAAGCGAACTATATTGTGTAGCGCTTGCGTGTGTTTGCGATTTGGTTTCACTGTCTAATACGCTAATGTGGCATGGACCGTACAATTTCCCAATCAACTTCCAGATAACACTGATGATGGAGGCGACGATGCTGCAGGTGGAGCCAAGGAAGGAAACGAGTAGATCGGTCTCGCCCTTATCCAGGACGACGAAGTTACGGATCACACGCGACCAGACGACAGCGATATCCAGATGAGAGGCAGGTGTAGACCCTTGTATAGCTATCACAACATGTAAAGCATTGCAAACTTTGGTGCGTGTCATGGCAACCTAGTCTCACTTACGAGTCGTGCAGAGGCATGAGAAGTACTCTTGTTGGTGAGGAGACGGGTAGCTAGCTTTCTTGAAAGTAGTGGGATGATTGATATCAATTACATATTGTACTATGTAAAAGTAGTAAAATTCGCGCTCGTTTCGGATGTACACGAGTGGCTGCTCACTTAAATCGGCGGAAAGGTTTCGAAGCCCTTTGCGGGCCACGGCAACACTATTATTGTCCTCTTGTTGTCTCCCTCATATTCACGGCTGCCGCTGATATCTCCGCACCCTCTTCGTCGTTTCCATCGACAGGAAGATAGCCAGCTAACTACAAAGCTATGTTTCGGTATTTGCGAGGCGCGCGAGCTTGATCAACACTATGGCCCTCGAGCATGAAAGCAGCCGCGGGGTCGTCAGGGGGGTGATGCGGCAAGCACCGTCCAAGATTTTGAGCAATGCTGTGGCCACGCCTCGAATGTTTGATCCCGATCTCTCAACGCGGGACCCGTGGGCGCCATCCATGGTTGCGGCCGGGACGGTGGAGGGAGGCGCGGAGAAGAGCACGCCCCTCGCGGGTGGGTATTATCACGGCGGGACGGGGGGCGGAGGGAATGGCGGTTGTATACCGATTAAGAAATCCGGAGGTCGCCAGCAGTGCGGACACCGTATGGGTGGAAGGTCTTAAAACCACCCAGGACCCTTCTTTGGACGAGCAGCGATGTACCGTACCTGCTGACCCTCGCCCAGGGACGAAAAACGTATTCGTCACGAAGCGCAGAGGAAAATGGCATTTCTTCCCTGCAAGTTCGGTTTGAACCTTGGGCCTTACAAGGAATCTAGATGGGGCAGGCCTAGTCGCAGAGGCGCCTGTCTTTAGCTGCCGCTGACGTTGAATAGGGACTGACGCAAAGCATTTGCTTTAGCACACTTGCTGCTGCGCTGCTGACGGTACTTTTTACTTTCAACGATTGCTTTCATCCTATTTTAACAAACGCGTCGGTGTTTTCGCTGTATTGCAGTGTGTTTCCTTTGACGAGGCCGAGGGCGGCGTAGATTGTTTGTGCACTGTTTGTGCATTGTGTGTGCTGTGGAAAATGCGGTGAACGTCGTCGTTACATCACTACACAACTTTCMATGTATCTATGCTTATCATAGCATATGTGACATATCACTTCCCCAGTACACGTTTTGGTGAGTATATCATGTGTGATCGTTCTGTGTCACCAGTCGCCAGAGATACATTCTAGAGCACCTAGCTGTAGTCGTAGCACGTTTTTGTTTTTTTATTTCCTACATTTTGTGACGCCACCTCCACAATCCTTCACATGAAACGGATATACCGGCTATACCAATCTATTCGCAAAGTTCCAGATAATGTAACGTGAAAAACCGTTTTGAAATCGGACATTATCTCGAAGAGATACACAATTTTACATGAGGTCGATTTTAACGTTCAAGTCTCGACCTCTTCGTATACGGCATATACAGAGTTTTTAAGTATACAGAGTGCAGGTAAAATATACACTATTAATACGTACAGGTATATGGCATGAAATAAGAAATTCGAGAGCTGTTATACTGAAATTAGTATAAAACCTTTTCCCAAGTAAGAAATTATGGCTGGACCAGTATTCCCGTTTCGTGTGTTGTAGTTTAGCTCGCCCGAGAAAAACGCCTTTATATTTTTTCGCGCTTCGCGCGAACAATGTATGTATATTTTTCCAACCCCTACCCATGGTCCCTGAGCCGCCCGGCACTGGTGCAATCGGTAGGGGATTTTTTTTGATTACGACGCATTTTTATTGGTCAATACGCTAAAATACGAGTGTTTTACCGAGCGAGTTTAAAAACGACTTTTGATTACGACGATGCTCATTGGCCAAAAGGCCAAAACCACCCCGAGATTCGACCCGCGCTCACGGGACTGTCATGTTTCTGTACATACGAGAGCCGTCCTCGGTGCCAACATCATCATCTTCAGCAGCAGCAGCACAGCACCACTACCACAGCACCAGCATCACGGCAGCAGAGAGACCAGCAGCAACTACAGATCAGGCAGTCAGAGCTCTCCGTGTCAGGCGCACGACGCTGAGGAGGGAGAGCAACGCCAAGAGAAGTACCAACAACATCAACCAGCAGCAAGCAGCACAGACAGGGAACGCAACAGACTTCGAAGGGGAAAGCCCGTGCTAGAGGCCGAACATAAACACCAGTGCCAGGTTATGAGCAGCAGCACACACCACCACCACCACCACCACCAACAGCACCAACAGAGCCGTCAGGCAGCAGGAGTAGCAGCAGGAGGAAGCAGCCGACAAGCAGCCCGACGCTCCGACGAGAGCTCAGAGCTACGGGCGCAACGACTTAAGCCGCCCATGCTCGTTGTTGCTGCCGGTTTCCTTCGTAAGAGTGACCACCGGGTGAAGGGAAGAAGTCCCGTATACGCGGAGTGGGAGGCGTCGATTCCGGAGGGAAAACTAGCGACCATCAACGTACTGCTGCTGTAGCCGCCCAGATGCACCTCCTCTTGCACTTGGAGACGGTCTCTTCTGGGCTCACAAAGGAGGCGTTCCCTATAGTTCTCCGTGGTCTACCCGTGGACTCAACACAACCAAGGTGAGCGTAGCCAACCATGAGTGGCATGACAAGAACACGAGTACATACTCGTACCTGTGTCTTTTGTTTCTGGTAGGAAACTACAGTAGGTGAACGGTCCCGGCGGTGTTGTCATATAAACACTGATTTTGTGGTTTTTTGTGCAGGGATCTTGCACTCTTTTACCTTTGGTGCCTTTGCACCAACTTGCACGGCGACCGCCTTTCTGCTCGATGAACCCTGCGCTGACTGGTGTCGCCATCACAAACGGATGCTGCACAGGTCTTCACACCTGGGGTGTAGAAGCAGCGAGTACCTTGTACTTGGATCCCGTTCGCCAAGTTGGAATTGGTAGCGAACTAGTCTCGATAACACGCAGCCGTGATGGCATGCCTACTGGGGAAGCATTTGTCGAAGAGCACCATTCCGTTCTCCCGCTGCGCGAGCGCTCGCCTCAACCTCAATGACTCATAACGGGAGTAAGGCTGCCTGATACATTCGCCTCGGTCCTTCTGTACAGAAATGTGGTCGATTTCACGTGCCCCGTCGCCTGGCCTCAGCGTTCCCTGAACCTGAGCACCCTGCGCCCGGTTTGAAAGTTAGCGAGAAAAGACGGTGGCCGGCCCAAAGTCTATCATCGATTATGTCGGTACTAGTGTACGTAACCGTAACGCTCAGCGCCCCTCAAGTTTTACACACGAGAGTGCCTTCGTCCTTTCCCGCCCTCGTCCGCACCCCTCTCCGTGAAACAGGCCTCGTCCACGCCCTCTCCTCGAACTATGTGTACCTGTACAGCTCCAGCTACTCTTCGGGCATGGATATATCTGTCACTGGGGAGTTCCGACCCAGCTAGTCGAGCGGGGGGAAAGGTCAATACCACGAGGGCAAACACACTAGGTGCCTTCGTCCTGTACGCTAGGTCATTGCCGATACCCGTGTCATGAGGGGCCAGGCAAACATGCGGTATCCACTGCTGCAGGCCGAGGCGGAATGCCCCGAACCGGCGCCCTACCTACCGCCTACAGGGAATCGCAGTAGGCGGTGACGAGGGGTTGGTTGCAGCCGCAGAGGCGAGCGTGCTTCCCGGGAAGGAAGAGGATGCGTTGAGGGAGGGGGGGGTGTACGCGAAGGCAAACACGGACGGAGTCCGCTTCACCTGCCACTTTCGAAGATTTAGCGTTGCGGGCCTTATGCATCATCCGTACGGAGGAATGTTCTTATAAACTACCGCTGGACGATGGTGTGGAGTACCCTGGTGACTTCAACGACGTCGACCTTCCTACAGGGAACACCGCAAATACATCAGGTAAGTCGTTGGTCGTCCACTTGAGCTCAACGCTTGATGGCATGTGTGTAAACGTTCTACGGGTATTTTATTGCGTTTGGTACAGTCTGACACTTCTGATGCAAGCGAACTACCAGGTATGTTGTATAGCGCTTGCGTATGATTGCAATTTTGTTTCACTGTCCAACACGCTAATGTGGCATGGACCGCATAATTTCCAAATCAACTTCCAGATAACACGGATGATGGTGGCGACGATGCTGCAGGTGGAGCCAAAGAAGGCAACGAGTAGATCGGTCTCGCCCTTGGCCAGGACGACGAAGTTACAGATCACACGCGAACAGGCGACAGCGATATCTAGGTGAGTGGCGGGTGTACTGTAGATCCTTGTAAAGCTACCGAAATATGCAAAGTATTGCAAACTTCGGTGCGTGCCATGGCAACCTGCTCTCGCTTAGGAGTCGTGCTGAGGTATGGTAAGTACTCTAGTTGGCGAGGAGACGGGTAGCTAGCTATCTTGAAAATAGTGGTGCTATTGATATACATTATATAATGTACTATGTAAAAGGAGTTAAATGCGCGCTCGTTTCGGATGTTCACGAGTGGCTGCTCACTTAAATCGGCGGAAACGTTTCGAAGTCGTTTGCTGGCCACGACAACACAAGTATTGTCTTCCTGTTGCCCCCCTCATATTACGGCTCCCGCTGGTATCTTCCCACACTCTTCGTCGTTTCCATCAACATGAAGATAGCCCACTAACTACAAAGGTATGCTTCGGCATTTGCGAGACGCGCGAGCTTGGTCAACACCATGACCCTCGAGCACGAAAGTAGTCACGGGGTCGTCAGGAGGGTGATGATGCTGGCAAACCGTCCGAGAGTTTGAGCAATGCTGTGGCTACGCCTCGAATGTTTGCTCCCGATCCCTCAACGCGAGACTCGTTGGCGCCATCCATGGCTGCGGCTGGGACGGTGGAGAGAGGGGCGGAAAAGAGTACGCCCCTCGCGGGTGGGTTTCGTCAGGGGGGGGGGGGGGAGGGAATGGCGGTGTTATACCGATTAAGAGATAATCCGGAGGTCATCAGGAGTGCGGACACCACAAGGGTGGATGGTCTTATAACCACCCTGGGGCTTTCTTTGGACGAGCGGCGATGTATCGTGCCTTCTGACCCTCGCCCAGAGACGAAAACCATATTCGTCACGAAGCGCAGAGGAAAATGGCGTTTCCTCCCTGCAAGTTCGCTTTTATCCTTGGGTCGTACGAGGAATCTAGATAGGGCAGGCGTGGTCGCAGAGGCGCCTGTCTTTAGTTGCGACTGGCGGTGAATATGGCCTAACATGAAGGATTTGGCTTAGCACACTCGCTGCTGACGGTGCTTTTTACTTTTTACGATCCCTTTCGTCTTAGTTTTAACAAACGTGTCGGTTTTTTCGGTGCAATGTGTTTTTTTGGACGGGGCCGAGGGCGGCGTAGACGGTTTGTGCATTGTGTGTGTTGTGGAAAATACGGTGAACTTCGTCGTTACATCACTACACAACTTTCCATGTATCCATGTATCCATGACATATAACTCCCCCAGGACACGTTTTGGTGAGTATAAAATGTGTGGTCGTTCTGTGTCACCAGTCACAAGAGATACATTCTAGAGCACCTAGCTGAAGTCGTAGTACGTTTTTTCTGTTGATTTTTGCCTACGTTTTGTGACGCCACCTCCACAGTCTTTCACATGAAACCGATATACTGGCAATGCCAATCTATCCAGCAAGTTCCAGATAATGCCACGTGAAAAACCGTTTTGAAATCGGACAGTATCTCGAAGAGATACGCAGTTTTACATGAGGTCGATTTTAACGTTCAAGTCTCGACCTCTTCGTATACGGCATATATATACAGAGTGCAGGTAAAATATGCACTATTAATACGTACAGGTATATGGCATGCAATAAGAAATTCGAGAGCGGTTATACTGAAATTAGTATAAAATATTTTCCCAAATAAGAAATTATGGCTGGACCAACATTCCCGTTTCTTATGTTTGCTCACTATTATTAAGTGTGTTGTAGTTTAGCTCGCCCGAGAAAAACGCCTTTATATTTTTTTCGCGCTTCGCGCGAACAATCTATATATATTTTTCCAACCCGTAGAAGCAGCGAATACCTTGTACTTGGGTCCATTCGCCAAGCTGGAGTCGGTAGCAAAATAGTCTCGATAACACGTAGCCATGATGACAAGCCTACTGGGGAAGTATTTGCCAAGGAGCACCATTCCGTTCTCCCGCTGCGCGAGCGCTCGCCTCGACGACGCAGAAGGGGATTACGCCTGCTTGATACATTTGCCTCGTTCCTTCTGTACAAAAACATGGTCGATTTCACGTGCCCCGTCGCTTCGCCTCAGCGTTCCCTGAACCTGAGCACCCTGCGCCCGGTTTGAAAGTTAGCGAGAAAAGACGGTGGCCGGCCCAAGGTCTATCATCGATTTTGTGTACTAGTTTGGACTGCAACGCTCATCGCCCCTCAAGTTTCACACACAAGAGTTCCTTCATCCTTTCCCGCCCTCATCCGCGCCCCTCTCCGTGAAACAGGCGTCGTCCACGCCCTCTCCGCGAAACATGTGCTCCTGTACAGCTCCAGCTACTCTTCGCGTCGCTTGTGGCTCTGTCACTGGGGAGTTCCGACCCAGCTAGTCGGGCGGTGGGGAGGGGTCAAACCCACGAGGGTAAGCACACAAGGTGCTTTCGTCCTGTACGCTAGGTCCTCGCCGATACCCGTGTCATGAACGACGCATTTTTATTGGTCAATACGCTAAAATACGAGTGTTTTACCGAGCGAGTTTAAAAACGACTTTTGATTACGACGATGCTCATTGGCCAAAAGGCCAAAACCACCCCGAGATTCGACCCGCGCTCACGGGACTGTCATGTTTCTGTACATACGAGAGCCGTCCTCGGTGCCAACATCATCATCTTCAGCAGCAGCAGCACAGCACCACTACCACAGCACCAGCATCACGGCAGCAGAGAGACCAGCAGCAACTACAGATCAGGCAGTCAGAGCTCTCCGTGTCAGGCGCACGACGCTGAGGAGGGAGAGCAACGCCAAGAGAAGTACCAACAACATCAACCAGCAGCAAGCAGCACAGACAGGGAACGCAACAGACTTCGAAGGGGAAAGCCCGTGCTAGAGGCCGAACATAAACACCAGTGCCAGTGTTATAGCAGCAGCACCACCACCACCACCACCACCACCAACAGCACCAACAGAGCCGTCAGGCAGCAGGAGTAGCAGCAGGAGGAAGCAGCCGACCAAGCAGCCCGAGCGCTCCGACGAGAGCTCAGAGTCTACGGGCGCAACGACTTCAAGCCGCCCATGCTGTTGTTGCTGCCGGTTTCCTTCGTAAGAGTGACCAACCGGGTAGAAGGGAAGAAGGTCCCGTATACGCGGAGTGGGAGACAGTCGATTCCAGGAGGGAAAACATAGCGACCATCAACGTACTGCTGCTGTAGCCGCCCAGTATGGCACCTCCTCTTGCACTTGGAGACGGTCTCTTCTGGGCTCACAAAGGAGACGTTCCCTATAGTTCTCCGTGGTCTACCCGTGGACTGCAACACAACCAAGGTGAGCGTAGCCAACCATGAGTGGCATGCAAAGAACACGAGTACATACTCGTACCTGTGTCTTTTGTTTCTGGTAGGAAACTACAGTAGGTGAACGGTCCCGGCGGTGTTGTCATATAAACACTGATTTTGTGGTTTTTGTGCAGGGATACTTGCACTCTTTTACCTTTGGTGCCTTTGCACCAACTTGCACGGCGACCGCCTTTCTGCTCGATGAACCCTGCGCTGACTGGTGTCGCCATCAAAACGGATGCTGCACAGGTCTTCTACACCTGGGGTGTACCGCCCCCCGCCCCCCGCTCCCCTGAAACTACACGAGCAGTACGTAGCGAGCTCTGCTGCAACATATCAGGTGCATCAAAGGCGATTTATCTTACTTGCGAAGTCTTCGCACTGCAGCTGTGCCACCTTTGTTCTACCTCCGCACGCATAAATTAGAAGAAGATGGGCATCTTGGATGGTATCCCCCTCTGCTTGGCGAGAGCAGTTGCTGGATCGCCAGCGACACCGACGCCCTCGGCGCCTCTGCTCTGCCTCTTTTTCTCAGCTCAGTGGTGCCCAGGTACGATACAGCAGCAGCATAGGTACTACGTACTTGGTACAGAGAATACATACGAACCTCTTGTTTTGGTTGCAGTCGCTACTGTAGCTGCCCCTGCGGTCGAAAAAGACACATCGACATGTGGTTGCTTCAAGTGCGTGTTCCCTTTCTGCCCCTTCTCTACGTACAAAGGCCACGAGTGCTTCTCCCTTTTTTATGTTGAACTTGCGCGACCACCCTCTGGTGTCGCTCCAACGGGACGATACGATACACGTAGTTGGCACGCTCGCACTCCGACACCCCCCCCCGTACGTACGTTGCACGTTTGCATTTTCACTGCATGCTGGATGCCAGATTGCATGGCACGGCCCACACACCGCCCACCCCAGTCGGACGACCTTTCTGCCGTACAGAGTACCACGGATCACACCGTACTGCATCGAGCTGAACACTCCTGTGCTGCATACACGCATAGGTGCAGAGCTTCACGCTGCTGACTGTAGCTGCTGCATACCCGCAACGCACCGCCTTTGGGCGGCACCCTTTCCGCATTCTCGTCTGCCCACCGACAATTGACCTGCAATGTTTACGTACGTACCACCTCTGGTCGGGAAAATAGAGTGCGTTGTTTGTTCTGGTTCTGAGTCTCAAGTCGCTAGAGGTTACGCCGCTTTTTTCAGCGGGCTCGTGCTTCCGTGCTGTGCAGAGGTCAGATTGCTGGTCGGCGCGGTGTGGGAGCATGGTTTTCGCTTGCTGTAGCACACTCTCCTCACCCACGTCGAAAGCCCTGCTTGAAACGGCCCAGCTAGGCGGGTCCACCGGCAATAAATGGACAACAAAGATGTACGTGTACAGCATACAAGGGGGATCCGCCGGCGGCCAAGTATTAGCCGCCGAGAAGCTAAGACCCCCAGATTTAAGCCTAAATCATACTGGTAGTTAACTGCGAACGGCAGTTTCCGATGCCAAGGGACTGAACTGGGAATAGTCTCAGAGAGGACATATAACATACAACGCAAAACCTGGGGAATATTGAACTGGTGCGTCATCTAGAAAGGATGGCACATGCACAGGAGTTTAGACGGAAACATGAATCATTTGATTCCAGAAACTATCAGTTCGATTTCCCATTGTGTGCTCGTATTGTGCCTACGTGCTGTAAAAACCAAGATAAAAACCAGCCTGGTCAGACAGCAGTGTGCGTACTCACTGCAGCCTGATCATACTACAGTAACAGTCTGCGTATGCTAACCCGACGTTGGAATTCGTGACACAAAAGTAACTTTCGAACTAAAAGCTATACATTTTTCGGTGCGGATTACGCTGGTCGTATAGCCAGTTTGGTGCACGTATCATTTATAGATAGACAACAGTGGTAGTAACCTTTCCCCGTTATTTAATATGACCAGGTGTGCGCACGTATCGTAAAGCGCGACGACGTGTGTTTGTTTCGATACACGCACCACCACCAACGCCAACACCGACCACAACCACAACAGTAACATCAACAACAACTACTACTATTAATACTACTACTATTGATCTAATGCCAGGAAGAAAAAAAAACACAAAGTGGTACCATAACGTTGGGTATATTGCCACTCTCCCCCGCCAGCACTCGCTCCCCTGTCAGCCCCCCCAGCCCATCCGCGGCGAACTTCTCCTCCACGACCACGACCCGAACGGAGCACCCGCTTTCATTCCCGACGATCGCCCCACCCACAACATCTATAGACTATACCACTTCCGATTTGCCGGACCCACAACCATCTCGCTGTCCTGCCGACGACGCCAAGTGTGACAAAGTGGCCGAGATATATTGGGAAGGGGATGCAGTTTTTTTTTTGTGCCGGCTTGGAAGACAGCTTCTCTTCTTTTAGGAGACTTCTGGTGTTGTACGATGAAGAATCCTCAGCTGATGAAAGACAACAGGGGAAGCTGAGCGATTGAGCAGAGTAGGGCTGGACTCGAGGCCTTACTGTAGCCCACTCTGCTCCCGACAGTAACCCGCTAGACGGATAAATATGGGTATTCCTGGAAGTTTGCTCTGATGCTTGACTATTTCTCACCTATTATGGGCTATCCTAGCCTTATAGGGGTATTTTCTTATTCCGCGAATACCTTTGTGATATTCTAAAACCCAATTATACGAGTTATCTTGTCCTTGTTGAGTGTTCTCTATCAGAGCATTCCTACGTATGGGCGAACGAAGCCTCGGTTCTACCTGCTATCTTATCTATTAAGGAAAGTTTTCAGTGCACGAGAACAATCTTGAGATGGCACAAGGCCCTGATTCTACCGGCTATCTCATAGTCATTCCCAATAGCACACCTCATAACGTACTGCTGTAAGTAACTGTATCCCATCGCCGGCAGCATATGTTTATTAATTGTTCAATTTGTTTTTAATGACGGATGCGTGAATCTGTTTTGTGGTCCGCGGTTTGCACGGCGGTGGGACACCTACTGCACTGTGGTTCCTCTTTGGCCTGTCCAACTGATTTTGGTTTTCGTGGCAAAGGGTGTGGTCTGCACTAAATTGAAGATAACGTCAAGATAATTCACAATAAATGCGTCGGGGGTGATTATTTCCCTGTAAATACGAGCCTGCGTTTCTTAAAAATAAGAGCCTGCGTTCCTTAGAGCAGTCTCTTTGTGTTAATATTTAAAAGGCATCCTGTGCTGCTGTATTCCTAAACCGGCGTCACTTTTTTGTCTTGTTTACATTTGTGTTATACTCGTATTACGGGACATACTGAAGTAGTAATCAGGACCAAATGTGCTTATAAAAAAACTGCAATACGTGGTATGTAAGTTTTTGTATATGTGATGGGTCCTGATTACTACGATGGTCCCCCGTAATTGTATCACGGGCGAGCGTGAACCTGTATTGTGTGTTTTTTGTCCGCCGTTTTCGCCTAGCAGACTGCGTCTGCTTTTTGCCGACCCTAATGGAGGCTTACAAGGGATTCAAGCCTGGTCAGGCCGACGTGGTCTTCGTGAGCTCGGACAGAAGTGAGGCGCTGCAGCGGAAGAACATGGAAGAAGGTTAGTACCGCCTTTTCAACATCATGGTTGACGCACGGTGTATACGAGACGAAGACGTGTATCCCCAACCATTGTTGACTGGGTTTATCATCAACCATTGTTTTGACTGAATTTATCCCCAACCATTGATGATTGGGTTATCTCAACCATTGTTGACTGGGTTATCCTCAACCATTGTTGATTGGGTCATCCCCAACCATTGTTAATTGGGTCATCACCAACCATTGTTAATTGGGTCATCACCAACCATTGTTAATTGGGTCATCCCCAACCATTGTTGCTTGTTTCATCCCCAACCATTGTTGATTGGGTTATCCTCAACCATTGTTGACTCGGTTATCACCAGCCATCGTTGCCTGGGTTAGGGTTAGGGCTAAGGTTAGTATTAGTTATATTCGTATCGTTCAGGATACTGGTGTATATAGTGACCCTCAACTATAGAGTCGAACAACTGGCAACCCGCCCTCCAGCGAGGGTCATCGAAGTATTCCAAAATGGTTGTATCCTTTTTTTCTGCTGTGTGTTTGAGCTATTCCGATCGAAACAAACGTGCTGCACATTCTCGGATGGCAAGAGACAGCATAAGTACTGTTAGTAGACCGAATCCTAGCCTCCAACCCTAGCCCCTGGCCTACCTCTAGGAAGTTTGTCCCGAAACAGTCTGGGATTAAAACATGTTGAGAAACTGATTGACTGTATTACAATTCGTATACGTATACATACCAGGTATAAGAACGAACGTTTTGCCCGTTTCCATAATAAGTCTCATTCTTCGTACTGCATATCCCTATCCCTACTGCTTAGCTGCGACCCTTAAAACGAATACATAGCATGAACGACTCTCCGTTTTTGTTTGTGCGCATCTCCGTGTATACGTTTTTTTCCGTCTCGTGTCCTGATTGTCTTATTTTTTCCTCAGAGCATCATCCCGACTGGCCTGCCGTGACCTTCGAAGGCGACTTCCGGGCTGATCTCAAGAGGTGCGGCGTGGACAACGTTTAGCCACAGCTGCAGTACAGCAGTGTGGGGCCCGCCCGCCCGCCATTAAGAAACGCCTAATCTGAGCAAGGCTAGGAAACCTCGTATTGTGACACCATCCTTGATGTCTGTATGCATGCTTTAGAGCAACTCTCGGCGCTGAGCACGATTCGTTTACTAGATGTGTCTAGAATCTCCCGAACGGTGATGATCCTGGCGTTCTTATTGTGGCTGTTTGTATTCGTGGGCCTATATTGTTGACCCATGAGCTGTCAGAGCTAACCCCATGGACTTACATAGTTAAAACCCACGAGCTGTCAGGGTTAACCCATGACCCATGAGCTGTCAGAGTTGGGAACGCAAGGTGACGATTGCTACGGAAGAGGTGCACCATGTTAATAAGGTTTTGCCTTCTGAGGGTGGTTGGTCACTTGAGGAGGTCTATACCTCACGCCAAAAACTGATTTTATGGGAAAGTACAAGTGATATAGCAACACAAGAACGAAAGACCGACGATTTGAGTTTAAGGAGCCCCGTCGTATAGAAAACGTTTCAGCAGAACAGTGCTACCTTAGCAAGCGTCAGGCCTTCGATTGGTTTCGGCTTTGGCCTGCGTGAGTTGTCCTCATGTATGACCTACATATTACTGACTTGTGTAGATCTTGCGCGACTCGTGTGTTATCTCTTTTTTGTTCGTTTGTTCGGAGTACACCTTAGAGGTCGATGCTTACGCGTTTACAACAACAAAATGCACCTCACACTATTTTTCAGCTGGTTGTCCCCAATCACCGTGCGTATAGTTATACACGAAGTACCGGGTATAAGGTAGATTACACAAGGAGGTATTCACAGACTTGTATTTATACTTTAAGCTTCCTTGTTTGATTTCCCTGGGGGCCCTTCTCTCTGTAGCGTTTTTCTCTCTGTAGCTAGTCGTGAGTGATCGAGGTTTGGTAAATGATTGTACCGCGCATTGTCTGGTCGCAAATATGATGATAATTCTAGTTAGTGAAACTATCTGGTTGCCATATAATGTCATCCTGGGATGCCGCCTGAGTTTTTATGGCTGGTTTGCTTTCTCAAACATGCCCTATCCCCTCTCCCACACTGCTGTTGTCGGTAGTCTATACACGGGTGGTGTTTCTTACCCCTTTTGTTGTTTCCTACTTCATTTCTGGTCTTCCTCTCCAGAATAATTGGAGTCTCTTGTCTTGTCTTGTGACCACGGACTATTACGGGAAACGTAGTAAATAGGACCAAATATTGTTTGTAAAAATGACTAAACATAGAGATTTTGTGTGTACCGTATGTCCTATTTACTACGGTCCCCCGTAATAGTGAATGGCGATGAGTTAATGTGAGAACACGGAATACATCAATTAACGGCCCGTAACGTACGCCACCGAACAAACGTGATCTGCATACCCCATGCAGGTCTCGTTTCCCCCCCGATTTTATGCACCGTACACCGACCGCATGCTCCCCCAAAAACGGCTCCCTATGCCAGCATGACGTGCGTTACATCTACGATCACACTGGTACCCCTTTTCGTCTCGCATTTTTCTGCCCCCTCCCGGCACTGTAGGGGTGCGAGGGTCTATGGTCATACGACTACGGCCATGCATGAATATCGAGTACACCCCTCCCCCCCATCCCCTCATCGGCCCAATTCGTGTGTTTTCTCCCCCTCACCCCCCCTCCGCGCGTTCCCCACCCCCGGGCGTGTATGGAAGGCGTTATGGAGTATGCGCTGGGTCGGAAATGTCACAGCTTGGCATATCCGCTGCCGATCGGAAGGGGGGAGTGCCGAAGATAGTCGTGTTCCGTGCTTCGGACGGGGCTCTTCTAACCATGGACGGCGTTGCTGACATCAACCAAGCGGGGGCCGGTGCTGTGGATCGCTGGGAGGCCGCCGCCGCTTCTGCTGCCGCTGCTGCTACCCCGGCAACCTGAGTGGTGCTCGTTCGCGATAGGGCGTTCGCTACTTCCTCCTGGTAGATGAGAGGCCTGTTCCGTGGATCGCTGGGGAGCCGGTACCACCATTGCCATGCTGCCGTCGCTGCTGCTGCTGCTAAGTTTGTTGGTGTGGTTGCTACTGGTATTGCTGCTGCTGCTATTGCTGACGTTGCTGCTCCAGTTGCTACCCCGGCGAGGCCAATCGCTTTTATTTCGCGATGGGGCGTTGGCTAGATCCTCCTGGATGATGGTAGGTCGGTGTGGACCACAGTGAAATCCCTATTGCCACGCCATCGCTGCAGCTGATGTTGTCGCTGCTGGTACTGCTGCTGCTACCGCGGTTATTGCCCCGGCGAAGTAACGCCAAAGTCGCATGCTTGTGCAGTACTGCGTGCTAACGACATCCTCTCCTGGTTGTTGGATGTAGCTCCACAGTAGACTGGCTTCCTTGTGGATATAGGATAGCGACTGCCACAGCGACCCTCTCTGCTGAAAGAGGGCGCCCACGCTAGTCTCTTCTTGGGGAAGCACCCCATGCCACAAGTACAAAGGCGCCGTGGATTCGCTGCTGTAAGATAAGATGCTACTGCCCCCCCTGCGTCGCTTCGTCGGTGGTGGTGACATAGTTGGCTGACTACCAACTACCTAAGCAGCGACTTAAGTATATTAAGGCAGAGCACCGAAACGGCGTTTCAATTTTCCACAAGCATTTGGCCGACAACCAAACCAACGACTTAAAAGTAGATTAAGGCCGAGGACCCACTCAAAAAATGTTTTTTTTTCGGCCAGAAAACTGGCGTTTTTTGGCGAGTGTTTGCATGTTACCCCAGTGTTCGGAAATATATGGACCATCTGGGTGTTCAAATCGATAGTGAAATGGTTCCTACTTTTTCGGACTTAACAGAGTGGTATATATTGATGTTTTGCGTTGTGTCTCCCCCCTTAGTAGTGGGCACGCCACCTGGGGCGCGCACTACGTAGCGTTATCGATATGGAATTTGGCGTAAAACGCTTGCGGGGTTTGTGTTTGGTTGGTCAAGGGAAGGGGCGCACGTTGTGCCCCGAGGTTGAGTGGAGGCATTTTTGGGGAGGGCAGGGGGTGGGGTAGGGTGAGGTGGGGTGGGGCGGGACGGGGTAGAACGGAGTGGGGTGGAGAGGGGTCGGGTCGGGTGAGGTGGGATGTATTGGGGTCGGTTGGCGTGGGGTGGGGTGGGGTGGAGTGATGGGGGGTCGGCCAGGACTCCATGTATCCTTCAGCAAGATCTTGACGCACGGGGGGCTCCGCTTTTAATAATAGCCGATATCGATTTGACGCTGAAAGGAGACGTTGTGCCAGCGAGACGATGAAGGCGACGCGTTTTTGACGAATACTGTTGCTGCTGGTGCTGCTCCTTCTTTTGCGTGTTTCTGCTGCTGTTGCTGCTTCTTTGACTGTTTTTTTTGCTGCTGCTTTGATTTCTGCTGCTGCTACCGCTTTTACTGCCACTTTTTCTGCTTCGCTGCTTGCCGCTGTCGAACGCTGCAGACCCTCTAAACAGCACCTCCCTAGGCAGGTGACCTTTTTTTCCGTTGATAAACGCCGTGCGTGTCTGTCGGCAAGCGTCTCCCTCAGGCAGCGCCAAGTGGTGTGTTTTATCAACCCCTTGCAGCGGACAAAACAAATGTTGAACTTTAGATGTGGGTTTTTGTTTAGCTAAATCCCTTCAGGGTTTAGTTGCTGTTTCGGCTCTGAAATCCCTCTATCTTTTCTTGACCGTGGTTTTCTGACCGTGATTTGTTTACCGTGGTTATCTGTCGCCGGTTTTTTGTCCGCTTTTCGCCGCCGGGCGAACATCGGCCTCAAGCGAAGTCGCGACCGCGCGCTCGCGGTTGTGCCTTCGCACATGTCACCCTCGCTCCTGGGAAGTCTCGTGGGTCTGCTCGTTAAGCTCGGCGAGGAATCCCGCTCCCCGTAAAACAAAAATCGTCTATTCACTCGATCGAAGTATACTTAAACTATTTCAAGACGATAGGGAAGGAAAACTGTTGAATTTTCGTGTTCACGACTTGATAGTATGAATAACTCATCACCGAACCTTGATTATTAGATCATGATTATATATAGTCATGACTTTTGGAACTTGAATCAGACATGATTATAATCATGGCTGATTGTCCTGTACTGCTGTATTCGCATGCACGTCTGCTTGTTGTGCACGGCGAGCACAAAATCAAGGCAGATGTACTTGTTTTTCGGTTTGAGCCACAGAGAAGGGCACGAGCAAACGAATACGTCTGCGCCGTTGGAGCACATCACTGGAAAGCCCAGTCAAAGCCACGCTTCCTCGTCGATTCCGTTTCGTTCGGGTTGTCGGCATGGTCTGGTTTCGCTTGGGTTGTTGACATGGTCTCCTCGTAGTCTCCTGTGAAAGTGACCAGGGAAAAAAAAGGCCGAAATAAGTGGTGAAGTTTGCTGGGGTACAGTATCGGAGTAGTTTCTCAGAGGGTTTTTGACGCCAGTCAGAGGATTTCGGGCCTTAAACAAAGTACCCCCAGCTACCGTAACATGACTCCTGGGCACTCTAGCCATGGCTAGACGATGGACGGAGAGGGTGTGCCATCCACAGCGCGTGGTCGCGCACGGCCCTTCTTATCTGGCCAAACCATAAGCGGGCTTACAAACATTCTATTTTGTTCTTCATGACATGCGATCTTGACAGACGCTTCGATGCCACCTCTGCGCCTCTTCTCACCAAGACAAAGCCTCGACACGCATCATTATTTCGCCACCGCGTTTCATTTTTTTTGTGCACAAAACCTACGAGCACTGGTTGTGCTGGGCGTTCTATAATAGACATCACGGCTTGACAACGATCGAAGAAGAAGAGGAGGAGGAGATACCCTCCCCAGCGCGGTCGCGCACGGCCCTTCGCTGCCGATCGACCTCGTCTATGCGCTCCAGCTCCAGCTCGTGAAGCGCGGTCTCATCACGGTCTAGCTCTCTCGACAGCTCGTCTAGGAGGACGCTTCGCCCGGTCCTATTTTTTGTTTTTTAGGTGACAAAAATAACCGGTGGCGTAACGGTAAGATATAAACGTGCGGTGGGGGGGGGGGGGTACTTCAATTTCATGCATGGCCGTAGTCGTATGGCCATAGACCCTCGCATCCCTACATTGCTGGGGCGGAGCATGTCGGGTTTTCACCGACCAGGTAGGGGTGCCGCAACGCGCGCGGGGTGTTAGGGCGGTGGGGGTCGGGTTATTTCGTGGTGCCTCGTGCCGCGGCCGAGGCTGCGGCTGCAGCTGTGGCTGCGGCTGCGTGTGGAGGTACGAAAGTTACGGCGAGGCAGTACGCGACGGGCCCGATTACTGCAGTGTAGGTTTTGTCTCATGTTTCTCTTGGTTGATCACTCACACAATGTTGGCATTATGCACGAAATTATTATTCTGCTTTGCCTCCTCCACATATATAATATGCTTCTGAGAGGAGACAGACGAGAGTAGTCCCTCTTCCAGGGGGATAATAGCAACGCCGTTTCCACAAGAACAGAGGGGAAACGGGGATACCATGATATACTGCTGCGGCTTCGGCGCACTGTGTGAGAGGGTTGATTTTTTCATATTTCGACAAAAATGCTTTCTTGGCAGCGACCGACCCTCGATATTTTGCTGGGGTCCACCCTCCATTTGTGGTGGTCCTAGTATCAGGGTGTTTGATGGGCCATGCCGGCCTTCTAAATAATCAGCGATTTCCTAGTTTTTCCCAGGGCTTCTGCGACGAAAACGTACTAAGGTGCGCGGTTATCGAATCCGACAATAGACCAACTATTATGGGAAATTTATTTTTGGGCCCTCACAACTGAGTTTTTAGCCAAAAATACGCGATTTACTCTGCGGCACGGCCAAAAACACCGATAGACTCGTCAGGATGCTCCCCGTAGTTTTCGTAGAGCTTTCTGACGTACTTTTTCGTTTCTCCAGGGTCGTAGTTTGACTGTTCGTCCAAGTTGCCAGTTCTGAGGACATGATGATTTTTAGCCAAAAATCCTCAAAGATCCATTATTTTTGGCCCCAGTTCTGACCAACAAGCCTTATTTCTGGAAACTGACTAGTTGTGATTAGTTGCGCCAAAATCAAAACGAGACCCTAGAAAAACGGAGAACTGCTCCAGAAAGCCCTCGAAAAACTACGGGGTGGATCTTTTTAGGAGCGTATCGGTGTTTTTGACTGTCCGAACGGAGTGGGGTGGAGAGGGGTCGGGTCGGGTGAGGTGGGATGTATTGGGGTCGGTTGGCGTGGGGTGGGGTGGGGTGGAGTGATGGGGGGTCGGCCAGGACTCCATGTATCCTTCAGCAAGATCTTGACGCACGGGGGGCTCCGCTTTTAATAATAGCCGATATCGATTTGACGCTGAAAGGAGACGTTGTGCCAGCGAGACGATGAAGGCGACGCGTTTTTGACGAATACTGTTGCTGCTGGTGCTGCTCCTTCTTTTGCGTGTTTCTGCTGCTGTTGCTGCTTCTTTGACTGTTTTTTTTGCTGCTGCTTTGATTTCTGCTGCTGCTACCGCTTTTACTGCCACTTTTTCTGCTTCGCTGCTTGCCGCTGTCGAACGCTGCAGACCCTCTAAACAGCACCTCCCTAGGCAGGTGACCTTTTTTTCCGTTGATAAACGCCGTGCGTGTCTGTCGGCAAGCGTCTCCCTCAGGCAGCGCCAAGTGGTGTGTTTTATCAACCCCTTGACAACGCCACAAAAAGATTCTTGAAGTTTTAGGGCCGTTGTTATCGGAGAACTTTCCGAGAACTTTTTTCTCCAGAATTTCCAAACTTTTGGAAATTTTACTTTCCTGATATCTTTCTCTCTGTTAAAATTTCACAATATTTTGAAAATATTTCCCAAATTATAGACCTTATTTCACGAATATGGAAGAAACAAAAGCTCTCCGATACTAACGGCCCTTAGCCGCGCTTTTGGGATCCCTCGATGGCGAACAAAAACAACGACAAACTTTGGTGGTACCAACCGTCTACGAGCGAGTGAGCGACCAGCAGTACGGGGTAGGATAACGTTTCGCGCCCCGTGTTTCGTGCGACCCTTTGCATTCCTTGCAACTCGGACACCAATTGGTAACGTCCCCCGATCCCGCAAGTGACCGTCGTTTGTAATCATCACTTTTTGCCTCCAATTCTCCCCTGTGAAGTCACAAGAGAGTTCCCGTTTCCGGGGGTGGAGGGTGGATCGATAGGTGCCTCTTTGGGTGGGCTCGGGAGAAAAAAAAAACGCGCCTCTTCGACGGGCCAACGAAACACACGCCAGACCCCACCTCCACTCGATATGTCCAACCGAATACTTGAACACAAACCTCTCTTCCATCCTCTATACTTGAACTCGTCTGCGTTATACGAAGTTCCCTAGGTTTACCTAGGTACTAATAGGGTCCCCATGCCCAAAACCCACCCTTTCGAGTATTATCTGGTAACACCTACCTGGTAGAGAACAGCACGGCAACGCATGAAGGACCATGACAAATATGAGGCTGGTACTTTCACGGCGAGGGGCGAGTGGTTGGAAACTTCCCTAGGTTTATCTAAGGTATTCCATAGCGGAGAGTCCAAAAATGTCCGTGAAAGTCCTAAAATGTTCGTGAAGTCCAAAAATGTCCATGATAACCCGCCAAATCGCAAAAAAAAACCCGGTATACTACAAGTATTATTTTACGCTGCCAACGACCATTCAATGTAAGTATTGGATTGGATGAGGTCTCCTGCCCCGGTCGGTGGTCCTGCCCATGGTTCATCTGTTTCTTAGTTCGTCCTTAGCCTCATTGCCAAGATATCGGAGAGGAGTTCATCACAAATTTGACACTATGGTTCATACACAGTGTACGAGACGAATCTAACTAACCTTAAATCATAACCCTAAGCCAATCAGACCAAATCAACCATTGTTGGTTACCATTACTCTATTATTAGTGCCTATTTTGTCTTGCACATAATTGTGCTACATCTATACATAGCGCCGAAATAAGTGGTGAAGTTTGCTGGGGTACAGTATCGGAGTAGTTTCTCAGAGGGTTTTTGACGCCAGTCAGAGGATTTCGGGCCTTAAACAAAGTACCCCCAGCTACCGTAACATGACTCCTGGGCACTCTAGCCATGGCTAGACGATGGACGGAGAGGGTGTGCCATCCACAGCGCGTGGTCGCGCACGGCCCTTCTTATCTGGCCAAACCATAAGCGGGCTTACAAACATTCTATTTTGTTCTTCATGACATGCGATCTTGACAGACGCTTCGATGCCACCTCTGCGCCTCTTCTCACCAAGACAAAGCCTCGACACGCATCATTATTTCGCCACCGCGTTTCATTTTTTTTGTGCACAAAACCTACGAGCACTGGTTGTGCTGGGCGTTCTATAATAGACATCACGGCTTGACAACGATCGAAGAAGAAGAGGAGGAGGAGATACCCTCCCCAGCGCGGTCGCGCACGGCCCTTCGCTGCCGATCGACCTCGTCTATGCGCTCCAGCTCCAGCTCGTGAAGCGCGGTCTCATCACGGTCTAGCTCTCTCGACAGCTCGTCTAGGAGGACGCTTCGCCCGGTCCTATTTTTTGTTTTTTAGGTGACAAAAATAACCGGTGGCGTAACGGTAAGATATAAACGTGCGGTGGGGGGGGGGGGAACTTCAATTTCATGCATGGCCGTAGTCGTATGGCCATAGACCCTCGCATCCCTACATTGCTGGGGCGGAGCATGTCGGGTTTTCACCGACCAGGTAGGGGTGCCGCAACGCGCGCGGGGTGTTAGGGCGGTGGGGGTCGGGTTATTTCGTGGTGCCTCGTGCCGCGGCCGAGGCTGCGGCTGCAGCTGTGGCTGCGGCTGCGTGTGGAGGTACGAAAGTTACGGCGAGGCAGTACGCGACGGGCCCGATTACTGCAGTGTAGGTTTTGTCTCATGTTTCTCTTGGTTGATCACTCACACAATGTTGGCATTATGCACGAAATTATTATTCTGCTTTGCCTCCTCCACATATATAATATGCTTCTGAGAGGAGACAGACGAGAGTAGTCCCTCTTCCAGGGGGATAATAGCAACGCCGTTTCCACAAGAACAGAGGGGAAACGGGGATACCATGATATACTGCTGCGGCTTCGGCGCACTGTGTGAGAGGGTTGATTTTTTCATATTTCGACAAAAATGCTTTCTTGGCAGCGACCGACCCTCGATATTTTGCTGGGGTCCACCCTCCATTTGTGGTGGTCCTAGTATCAGGGTGTTTGATGGGCCATGCCGGCCTTCTAAATAATCAGCGATTTCCTAGTTTTTCCCAGGGCTTCTGCGACGAAAACGTACTAAGGTGCGCGGTTATCGAATCCGACAATAGTATTATTAAATTTGCCATCTGATAATGTGCAGCGCTTGCTCCAATCATACCATCCACACATATAAGGGAACCTATACTCCAACGACTTCAAAATTGAATATGCTATCAATCAGACCTGAATACGTGACAAATGCAACCCACTATTAATCCATGTTGCCTCACCCAACAGACCTTTAAATATGAACATCTAGGGAACAGCAGGGCAACGCATAATCGTTTGGCACTGATCTACAGTTAATTTGTGTGTCACCTGACGACTAGCCTTCGGAAGAGCAAGGAGAGCAGGGGGCTCGCGGCGACTTGCAGGCGGTTGGTCTCGGCAGCTCGCAGGATGGCCAGGAACCTAACAGGCGGTGTCAAAACCCCCAAGAGAGGAAAATTGAAAAGAAAAATAGAATTGGTTCAGGGTTCAGGGGTGTAAAATTATGCAAAACAAAAAAACAAATAAAAACGTGAGCTGTGAGATCGAGGACTTCGCCGAAACTCGTCTTTGCAAATTGTGTGTGGTACTTCGATCGCATGTAAAACAGGTTTATATGACTTCATGCAGGATATACATCCCATCCGTGAGGAAAACAACATCTGCAGCTGTGGAACCTATGCTGTGTGTGCATATATACATTTTTCAACAGGGTGTGTATGTATGTATTGTCAAGCTGGCCATCCGACAATGTGCACGAATACACTACAACGTCGTCCACTCATCAACAGCTGCTACGCAGAAAAATCATGAAAATCCCGTTAACCCAAATTCGTTGAGGATGTACACGGAAAGAATGTCGACGATATCCACATACCTGGTATGCTTCTTCAAAGCCTACAGTCTACTAAACCTAAAAAAATGTTTTTGAGTCTCCACAAAACCTTTCCTCGAATTCGATGACGGATGAGACCCCTCACCTCCCACCCCCATCAATACCCCTTCCACCCAACCTGTTGCTGGTTTCGAATCACGATGAACCCCACGCCCCCACCAAAATGCCTGCTCGATTTCTCTTAATCAACCCTCGATAATATTGTTTTCGAGGTGGGAAAATCGAGTGTAAAGCACGTCTGCACTTATAGCGCTCGAGTCCGAACAAGTCGGTACTTTGTAGAGGAGAGGGAAGAGGGCAAAGGAGCACCGCTTCCGTTGGATGCAAGCCTCAATCGCATCTGATCCGCTAGTTTTGACCTCCTCTGCAGCGAGCGCTCGGCGATTTGCTAGGCCGGGGCCCTGCGCGCATGGTTTGGTTTCGTGCACAGCCTCCACTTCTATTAACCCCTTAAGAACTGGTCCCCCGTTTTTGGGGGACAAAATACTTGGAATTAGTGTGAGATCAGATTTTCAGTTCTGAATGGGTTAATACGTGTTGCAACAACAGACTGTAATAGTTGCCAGCACGTATATACGCAGAGCGGCAATGTATAGGTTTCCCGTAAACGGAGTAACGGTCTCCGGAGATGTAGTTTCGGGAAAGCGCGGTTTATTTGTACAAGAGAATTAGGCTTGTTTTATCGGGGATTGGGGTCAGATTGTGTGGCCTGGAAATACGAGAACACGCGTTCACTCTCGGACCAGAACCCACGGATAGGCTAAGCAAGCCCACGCCGAGAGCGAGGTTCTTGCTGAAAACGTGAACAGGTTAAGGTAGTTGCTGGATTGGTCGACCAAGCCAGAAGTCTTGGCCTCTTCCTAGTCGAATGGTATGGTACCATTCGGATGCTTGGTAATCCGAGACAACTGTAGACGGTAGTGGTAGTAGTTAGGAACCCGGCTGGTATTATAGTAGGGAGAGAGAGGCGTTATAAAGTATGGGCGAGGTACGCAGGAGCTCGCAGGTGGCTGCGATGGGTGTATCTGGCTAGGGGGATTTCTCTCTCCCAATACCCAGAAAAACGATAATGACATGCAATTCGAAAGATAATCAATAAAGTAGTTCCGAAATATGTACCGTCATATATACGTATACTAGGACTCGTATTTCATACATAGTTGTCACGTGGTCTACACGCAAGATCCAAGATTCTGTTTTTACGTTGACGATGCTGGATATCACGAACTACTTACCGCTGACGCACGTACGGAATTTATTGTTTACTGCTGATACACACGTACGTACGTACCAGTATACCACAGTAGTACCAGGGCGTGACGTTTACAAGGAAATAATAATTTAGGGAGTCGTTATTGAAGTTATTAATAGTGTAAAACGCACCCTCTCCTCTCAAATAAATTAGAAACCCAGCCTCGGTCAGATTACGTGTTTCTCATTTGCTTCACGTTGCCGTTCGTAAATGCCTAAAGTATTATGTATTTTAAATATTCACAGGTATTTTCTAGCATGGTCGCTGTGCTGCACGCCTTAATTAAGTCGTGCATCGCAGTGACCTACTCCCCAAATTTCCTATTTGTGTTGTGCTTCTGCCGCGCCTTTGTTTCCGCTCTCGGTGTCCTGCACCCTACGTCCGTATTTTGCCTTTGTTCCGATACTCTGAATTTTCGTACAGGAGGCTTCCAACGCGAGCCGGAGGAAAGAGCAAGAAGTGGGAGATGACTACAGTACATCGCGTTTGCCCTACACTGGAGGCTGCACCTACCTGGAGTACCGACGGCCTACATGATATACAAACATCACGACAACGCCCCGAACACAACCAAGGGGGAAGCACCAGCAATCTACGCATCGAGTGCCAACAATCAAGGCGAGTGGCAGTTGCGTCGTGAAGAAATCTTGCAACGCGTCATGCCCTCGCTACGCTGGCTAGTAGCCCATAAGAAATAAACAAAGCATTCGAAATACCGAACTCAAGTTTCCAAGTGGTAGAACTGAATGGTAACCAGCGCGTTAGACAGGCCACTCGTCAATTGTCGGGTGTTACTCGTCAATTGTCGCGTGTTACTCGTCAAAAGTCGGGTGATCCCTTGAATGAAATACGAAACTACGAGAAAAAAACAGCAGAAAACGACTTTTGAAGCACAGCGTTAGTAGACAACGACAGGCATCGCGAAACAAAATTCAACAGAGATTTAACGTTACAAAACGGAAGGAGCAGCAAACCTCCTGAAGCAAAGCATTGGTAGACGACAACACGCAGGCGTCCGCAAAATAAAACGATTGTCGAAGGTACACTTGTAAAACCTTAAACAAACAACATGATATATGCTTGGTATGAATCATCGATGTAGAAGCCGCCATCGAATATTGGCGCGACCGAAGTCAACGATACGGGAATCGAAAGAAAGGGGAAGCAATTGAAACAAGGTGAGACCAAAACTGCTGGACGTGTAAATGCTCGCTACGGTAGCATTGGACATCTTGATGGACGGAGAACACATTTTTCTGGGAGAGCGCTTGGAGGGCGGAGCTACCCGGTGAAAAGGGAGTCAGGTAGGTGCGCTGAACGGAAGGCACAGCAGAAGCTGAGATGGAAAACATGTAGAGCATGGAGAAGCTGAGATAGAGCCGTATGCAAAAGCCGGGAGAAGCTGAGATGGGACCACATGCAGAACCGGGGTGTTGGGATACGCTTTAGAGGACCAGGGGGCGGAGAATTGAGTAGCGTCGTACCGGCATTTAAACTAATCGATGGAGGGGCATATAAAATGGCTGCTGGAGGGGTATATACGAATAGGATAACTGCCGAGGGAAAGGAAGCATTTGTGGCGGAGATGGAAATATGATAGGGGGGCGTGGGGGAGGGGGGCTAAACGGAGCGAAGAAGAGAGGAGAGGAGCCGAGAGGAAGCAGCAAAGACATACACACAAAACTATTCAACCTCTTTTTAGGATTTTATTACATGCTTGCGTCAGGATCGACTACGTGTAACTGCCAATGGTCTACGGATAACAGTACAGACAGCTGGGGAGTTACATACGCGAGTATTTTACTTCTTCTTTTTCTTCCTTTTGGTCAACAAGAGCGACAATAATGCAACTGTTTATGTCTTCTTCTGAAGGCCTTCATCCTACCCCCTAGCCACAAAACTCTTTGTATGAGTTGAGCCAACATGCTAGCATGTTGTTATATATTTTGTGGGATAATCGGGAAGGCTTTGTAGTTATGACCAGGACGTATATATGCAGTTTAATACTTGCTTGTATATACGTTTTTGGAGTATGGATGAGTTTGGCTTTTCACAGCAGGGAGGCAGCGAGTCCCACGTCGTTGTCCCCTGCTTAGGCTTCGCCGCCTACGAGAGGTTTACTGTTGACACTCCTTTTATTCTTGGTCGGCGTACCTTCTCCCGCGGCTCCCACGGTATCGATCCCGCTTTGGCCTCGCAGTCAACATAGGTCGTTTCTTTTTGCCTCCCCTCCCCCCCCACGTCTGCTAGACAACTATGGGTTGGTGTCGAGTAGCAACGACACTGTAAAACAAACCACCATACTTTAGACATTAAACTACTAAGCTAACCAGTTTGTTTTCTTCACATCAAAACACAAGCTGGACATAGACAAGAAATCACTAAACTAACCAGTTTTTTTTCCTCAGATCAAAACACAAACCCGATATAGACATGAAATTACTAAACTAACCAGATTTTTTCTCATATCAAAACACAAACCGGACATAGACATGAAAATACCAAACTAACCAGTTTTTTTTTCCATATCGAAACACAAACCGGATATTGACATGAAACTACTCAACTAACCAGTTTTTGTTCTCACATCAAAACACAAACCGGACATGGGCATGGAAATACTAAACTAATCAGTTTTGTTTCCACATATCAAAACACAAACCAGAAATAAATATATATCTTCTCCCATTATCGTATCAGGTAATATATAGTAAACATATTGAATCATACACTAAAACCCTAGCATGACGGAGGACCACCCTACATGCACACACATGGATACAGCAAGGTCACCCCGACATGGTCAGTTCACATGAAGGTTGGGGTCTCGTGGTGAGATACCCGGAAAAAATTTCCGATTTCCAATGGGCGGTGGAAATCTGGTCTGACATCGTCCTAAACTCCTGAAACTTGGTGCACATACCATGCGCCACATGGAGGGGAGGGGTGGATGATGCATGCCATTATGTCAGGCCTATTGAACTCATGAAACAAAGGCCTTGCTAATGACCGACCACATGACCAAAGAGACGGAGCACCAAGCGGTACGTAGATATCTTGATATCTTGAAGGAAAGCAGCCGGTACAAGGTGTAGGGGGATTGTTGGCCAAGCTTTCGGCAGCGAAGGTCTACTCGGGAGCATTAGTGGGGTAGCTACCCATGGTGAAACGTACATACGATGGAGGAAGCGACGTATGGGGTATCTCGATGTGTGAGTAAGACTTTGTGTTATGCAAGCCGTCGTTGAATCTTGCACGTTAAAAATGACCTCCCTGGCGGAAAGTAGCCAGTACAGCAGCTGGGCAAGAAGATAGAAGATGCGGTCGTGGGACGCCAGGATGGTTACCATGAAGATCGCCTGGCACAAACGTGGGGTACTTGTGTTAAGGGTGTTGAACGTGGCTCCAGGCTACGAGCCCGTGTTGGAGACACTATTTAGTGTGGTGCGCCGGCAAAATAACTGAAAGACACCAGACCTTCAACGAGTACTAGGATTGGGAAGTCCCAGTAACTTGAACACTTCCCACTAAAAACATGAAAACAAACAAGCTGGAGATAGTCTCGGGAGAGATTAGGCAAAATACGGTGAGGCAGGGTTGGTGGAGAAATAAATACTGGAAGGGTAAAGTACTAGTAGACTAGAAGTGCTGGTATTCGGAGTTCTTAGCGACATGACGAGAATAGAGTTCAAGAGGAACTGCGACGACGTAAGATTATACTGCTTTGCATTAGGACAAGTAGAAAGGGGGGGAGAGCATTTTCGAGTCACACTTAAAGCGAAAGCGAGCATGGAGTGGCAAAGAGTAGAGGCAGAAAACGTGTCGGCATGGATTAGAAAACTAGGATGGAGAGTATGTATAGCTATTGGAATAGCGAATGTAAGACGTAGCCCTAGGGTAAACGAAGGTAAGAGGGGGCAGGAAACAGTAAGTGGCCCAAAGGAAATGGGAGAAACACACGGGGACGTACAGCAAAAAGACAAGACCAGAAACGGAAACAGAGAGCAATCTCAAAGAAGAGAACACAGAAGTAGCAAATATGGAGAAGAAACGAAATACAAGAGTAGAGCGAATAGTGAAACGAAGAAGAAGCTTAAAATAGGATCATGAAACGTATGTGGATTCGCCACGGAAGAACGCAAAATGATAGAAATTGCCGAACAAGTAAGTGAGCGCGACCTAGACATAGTGGGAATTCAAGAGTCTTGGGAAAAAGAGGGGGGAGAAATAGGTTGCACAATTGGAGAGTACGCATGTATAGGGAAAAGGAGGAAGGGACAGAACAACAAGAGCATGGGGGCGGGGAAGTAGGGTTCCTAGTCAAAGAATACTTGTGTGACATAATAGAAGTGATCAACTACACGAAATTCGACGAAAGCATCTGGATAAAGATACTGTACCAGGGGAGAGGGGAGCGAAATATTTTTTCTTAGGAAACATCTATATGCCCCCGGAGTCGAATAGTACGGTAAACGATATACAGAAGAAGTTCGGAGAAATAACAATAGATGTACGAACAGATAAACGACAAGGAGAAGTAGTACTAGTGGGGTATTTTAATTCAAGAATTGGGAAGGCAAGCAACCCGAACAAGAACATTGGACAGTATGGGGAAGTAACAAATAATAGGAACGGGGAAGAGATGCTGAAGCTCCTTAAGAACAATGAGATGAAGACTCTGAACGGTAGAGTAAATAAGCCAGAGCCAGGATAGACTAGCCAGTGCATACAAAAGGGAGAAAGCTCCGTCCTCGACTTTATAGTGGTAGAAAATTGAAGTAGTAAGGAAACGGAAGTACATGTACGCGCGGCGGACGTAGGAACTACGGATCACTGCCTAATATGGACAGACAGTCAACAGACGAGATTTATCAGAAATAGGCGCGGTAGGAAAGTGTACAGATGGCGAATAGATAGACTAGAAGTAAACGAAAAACGGGTAGAATTCCAAGAAGAGATGACTAAAAATGCAGAGCATTTTTCTGATCTGCTGGAAAGCGTGGGTACGACAAAGAAGAATATAGAGAGAGATAGTGCAGGAGCGAGGATATTAGAAGGATGGGAGAAATTGGTCAAGACCACAGCAAGTAAAGTAATAGGGACGAAATCGATAATATGCAATAGAGCAGTAAAATGGCGGGATGAAGAAGAAAACTAGGCTATAAGAGTAAGGAGAAAATAACACGCAAGATTCACATCGAACAAAACTATGTCAGGATGGGAGGAGCTTGGTACTGCTAGAAAGAAACTATAATAGGTGGTTGAGAAGAAGAAGAAAGGGATATGGAAAGACGTCTTTAATAAAACGAATGCAGACTTTGATGGCGGGACGAAGCAGATGTGGGTAGGGATTAAAGGGATACCAGGCAAACAAGCAGGAGAGACAGACACGGGGATAGCTACATTAAGAGCACATAACGGTAAAATGGTTAGTAGTTCGAAGGGGAAAAGGCAAGTACTTGTAGAGCATTACCGCAAGCTAGGAACGCCTACAACCAACGAAACGCTCGACGGAGAAATCGAGAAGGATATCAACGCGTGGGCAGAGGCGAACGTAGATGCACCAGAAAGGGAAGACAGGGGTTCATAAGTGTTACAGGGAGAGTTCACAAGAGAAGAAGTAAATATACGTGTAGATAAACTTAAGAATAGAAAGGCAGCAGGGGCAGACCAGATAGTTAATGAACTTATGAAATACGGGGGAGAAGGAATGCTTGCCATGATGGTTAAGTTGTATAACTGGATATGGAAAACCGAGTACGCACCTAAGAGATGGAGAGAAGGAGTAGGAGTAAACTTGTTCAAGAAAGGAGACAAGGCTGACCCGGGTAACTATAGGGAGGTAATGCTACTAAGCACTGTAGGTAAAACGTTCTGTAAGATTTTGAACGATAGAATGGGAGCAATGATGGAGAAGGAAGAAAATATTAGCGACGGGCAAGCAGGATTTAGGTCAAGCCGTAGCTGCGTCGATCATGTGTACACAATAGGTAAGATAATCCAAGGTAGGAAAGACGCGGGGCTAACGACGTATTGTTTCTTTCTAGATGTACAAAAGGCCTACGACACAGTATGGACAAATGGGCTGTGGAACACGTTGTGGGGAATAGGGATAAGAGGAAAGATGTGGAGAATGATGAAGAAGATGACGGAATGTACGAGAAGTGCTGTGATGTTAGACGGGGAAATATCGAAGTACGTTGATATCCTACAAGGAGTTTCACCGGGATGTACGCTATCACCTAACCTATTCACGGAATATATTAATGACATGATATTAGCAGTAGGCAGCATCGCAGGGGGTAGCGGTGGGGGAAGATACGGTGTCGGGATTGATATTTGCGGATTATTTCGTCAGCATATTAGACACACCCGAAGGACTGCGGAAACAACTAGAGAAGGCACCAGAGTACACCAGGAAGTGGAGAGTGACGGCGAACGTAAAATGTGCGCAGTAGTTGTATGTAACGAAGACAAGGAGAGTCCGGTAACTTGTAAGTGGAAGTGGGGAGAAGATGGATTACCGATCGTAGACCAGTATACGTGCCTTGGCGTAGAGATATCAAAATATTGCACCTGGGACGCACACATAACTAACGTAATAGGCAAGGGTAAGGCACACATAGGCAAGATGGATGCAGTCCTAACAGACTCGCACCTTGACACTAGAATTAAGAGATGTATACTGATAAATGTGACTGTACCAAAGCTACAATATTCAGGAAAAGTAAGGGAAGGGAACGCGAAGCTCGTAAAACAGCTGGAAACAGTACATATGACAGCAGCTTAAAAAATACTACGGATGCTCAGTATTGAGAGCAGAACTGGGAATGTACCTACTTAAGACAAATATAGACGTGCGTGAGTTGAAATGACAATATAAAGTAAAGAACGTGCCAAATAAGAGGTTGCCAGACATAGGTGATACAGTTGTATGGGAAAAAGTAACGAAAGGGCGAGCTGAAATAAGGTGGGATGGCGTAGTCGATAAGGTATGGAAGGATATAGGAAACCAAAACGAGATGCTGGCCATAGAGAAATTTAGGGAGTACAAGACAGAAGTAAAAGGAAGGGTAGACAGAAGGGAAAGGCTAGCGCTAAGAAAGAAGATGGAAGGGGAATAACACTTAGAGATAGACGGGGGGGTTGAGAGAAGGGATAGGAATGAAAAATATCTGCACGGCCCAATGGACTTCGCGAAAAAGCTGAAACTGCGATTTCGTGTAGGGGACCTGGACCTGCCAGAAAGAAGGAGGTATACCAGTACTCGTAGTCGGGAGGAGGAGGAAGTAGATACACAGATGTGCCCATGTGGCGAAGTCATAGAGTAGAGCTCACATAGTGGGAGAATATGAAAGGTGCGAGGAGGAAAGGGATGTGTTAGAGGAGATGATAAAAATAGACGAATGTGACATGGAGAAGTTTGGTACACTAAATAGTACCTAGAAAACAATCGCTATCTTAGGAGATAGATGGTGGCCACAGGCGGCGAAACAGGTAGGGGAAAACAAAATTTAAAAAAAACTTATTTGTAATATACTTCGTATGGAAACAACGTAATGAGCGCTCAAATGTTAGAGGTGTCTCTATTAGGAGTAGGAACGGTGCCCCGTCTCGAAAGGGATGCGCGGTCAGTGGTCAAATGAATAAGGCAAGCAACAAATGAGTACGCCCCCCCCCCCGGGTTGGGTTGGCGTCGGTTGGCAACGACGCTGTAAAACACGCCACTCGCTGCGTGAGCTAGACAACCAGGGTGCCGTGTTTTTTTGTTATTTGTTTTTGGCGGTCACCAAAGCTGGCGGTCGAGTAGATCATTTGTGCGAGGTGGAGAACCTTTGTTCCGCACAAGGGGAATGGTCGTATCACGTAGTGTTAATATGGTAAGGCGTCCGCGAGGCAGTTACAGAGTAAAACCCATTGCTGTCTCCGGAAGTGGCCACACCAGAAATTAAATTAACTCATTGAAGCTGTCGTCCATATGCAAGTCCGCCTCAGAGGCGGTTCTTAGCAGGATGCAGCTCACCCTCCATACGACTCGCCCAATACCTCACGGCGCTTCGCGCTTGGTGCAAGCAATGTCTGCCTGGTTGGTGAAAACCCAACGCGCTCCGTCCCGGCATTGTAGGGATGCGAGGGTCTATGGTCATATGACTACGGCCGTGCACAACATGAGTACACCCCATACATATATTACTGAAGTATATATTGATAGATTGGGGTAGCGTCGTTTGGCCACGATGCCGTTTTGTTTCGTTTTTGGCGGTCACAAAGGCTGGCAGTTGAGTTAGATCCTTTGTACGTGGTGGAGAACGTTTTATCTGCACGAGGGGCATGATCGTATCACGTAGTGTGTATATGGTACATCTACTCGTAGCGTCTTTATTTTCCCACGTATTGTCTCTCAGGGTCTCACATTATCTACCCCGCGTTCCAGGTACTCATTCTCAGTTACGAATTTCTTCTTGAGTTGTTTGCGCACATTTTCGACGCTAGCCTGTCAGATTATCACTATATCAAGCCTCCGTTTCAGACTATCGTACCCCCTACCCCCTATGGTTTTCCATGTTTTTTCAGCGTTCCCTTTGCATGACGTGTCCGCTGGAAATATAGATACTCCCTGTCTTGCTTCAAGCTTGACGAGAGGTTTATTGACGACGCCAGAGTGTTGGTTGCGAGTCAAGTTTGGTTTTGGTTGGAAGATTTCGTTGCGCATTTGCTTCTGGTGGTATCCAGTCTAAGCTGTATTCCCCAAGGGGCTAACGGTGTTGACCTCGTTTCAGCTTGTTAGCGTTTTTCAACGTTTCGTAGTTCCATTTCGGGTTCGGTTTTATTCGCGCATCGTAGGATACTGCGGTAGAGGTGCACATTTGGTTTTTCTGGGCACCCTCCAATTAGAAGCCCTATACTCCACGTAAGATCACAATTTTGAGACAATTGAATGTTCAAACCGATGATCAATCGCATGGCCTAGGCACGCAAAAACATCAAATTGCAAAAGAAGAATGACATTCCGACGATTTTGGGTGAACGAGCTCCATCATCCAGAACCAAGTTTAGCCAAACCCTGCTACCCCTGTTGTAGCACGGGTGTAATCTGTTTTCAGTCCAGTGTTCCTGACACGTAGGCGTTTGTTGGTACAACAAGTTTGATGAGCTGGCCTTCTGGAGTCCCACGGCTCCGATCCCCGCTTCAGCCTTCCGGCGTAGCTCCCCTCTTCCGCCTTCTGTGCCAAAGTCCCGTTTTCGTCTTTGTTAGCATAGTTGCGACTGACTTCGGTAGCCTACTGTGTTGCATTTTCCGGTCCGATCAAAAGCCTTACGCTAGTCGCTTAGGTCTCGCGTTACGCCCCCCACGTTCATCTCTCTGAAGCGTATATGTATCGCTCTCTTTCGGCTTTCTATCAATGACCCAATGCTAGTGTTTCAGGTCCGACGTTTCGGATACCGCCTCCGCGATTGTCAGCGTGCATTGCCTTCTGTCTTCCAGATTGACCAATGGCGCTTTGTTGGGTGTATTAGGGTGCCCCTTTAATATACCACTGCCGATTCCGCCTACCTTCTTTCGCGAGGGCCACCGAATCGTGATATTGTACTTGGGGGAGCGTGTGTAATTCCACTTGAACCTATCACAGTCAATGTGTGATATTGCCCTTTGCGGA
Source organism: Saccharina japonica (assembly GCA_008828725.1). NCBI lineage: Eukaryota > Phaeophyceae > Laminariales > Laminariaceae > Saccharina > Saccharina japonica. The sequence goes on along the minus strand of MEHQ01001828.1, from coordinate 551,121 downwards.
CACGTCTGGGTTTTGTACAACTTACCACCACCGTTTTCGTCTGCCTCCGTTTGGTTAAGGCTGCTAAATCGTGGAGCCACCGCATTTCCACAATGAAGTTGTCTTTATCGTGTCTTTGTACCCTTGTCCGGAGTGTCTATTGGACACGTATAATGCATGTCCTGGTTATGTCGGAGCGTACATGACTTGTTTTATACCCCCTGCTTTAGTTTCAGTGTACAAGGCGTTTCTGCTCGATCCTTGACTCCTCGACGTACCCGTCGTTTCCCACGAGTAGCCTTCCTACGCCCTACGCATAGCTTCAGTACGTTAGGACACGCGCATCGTCTTTATATTTCGCGGTATACGAGGCATTCCTTTTAATCTTCCCTCTTTTCTCGGCCGACCTGTTTCCAGGCGGATAACCTCGCTGCTTTGTCTCCTTCACTTGTAGTGTGTTTGCCACCTAGCCTCTCCGGGTCCCACGATATAAACTATTGGCCCCACGTTGTTGCCAGCCTCTAGCTTCTACTTGGCTGACCCCCCTGTTTCACGCTTTGCAGCGCTCTTCTTGTTGTTCGTACCGCCTTCACCTTCTGGGCCTTTCTTCACGCCCTTGCGTCTTCTTTCAGCTGACCTCCGTCATTTCTCTTTTGACTCGGGAAATGGTCCCACACCAGCCTTTCCACATCCATGTTAAGGGCCTTGCTTTTATGAATCGCAGCGTGCTCTATTCTATACTTCATCATGCTTCCAACTTCCGTCCTTTTGGATTTCGTTTTCGGCATGTTAGTGCTCTGGCCCCTTTGCTTTGGCGTTCGCCTTTCTCTCGTAAATCGGATACTATTGACATCTTGCAAGCGTATTCCCGGCCCCGAGCTTCGCTTTCCAGCTCCATACTGGGGTTTCCTTTTTGCTGAAGGCGTCTTAGCCCCACTACGAGGTGTGGGGTACGTGTAGCCTCCTTTTATTTGTTTCGATTAGCCGCATCTTCTACCCCCCTTTCCGATTTCCGGATGTTACTGTTGACATATTTTGACCGTCGTGTGGTCTGTATCTACTGTACAACTATCCAGGGTGGGCTAACGTCATGGCGTGCATAGTACATGATACGTGGCGATAGGTAGAGGAACTTATGGTTTATAAGGTTTCTTGCCATATAGTCCTGTCACGCTTCTGACAGTCTAGTCGGTACGCATATCGAGACATCGGGAAACGACAATAATGATCTACGGGGTTCCCCTCTCGTAGCGCTGCTTCCTGTATCCTGTATCTCCTGATTTCTGTATCGTATACATAGCTATGCTCCTGATGGGGCAAGATCGACAGCTACGAAAATGACTGATAATACGATGGAAGAGTACCTCAGAACCGACACACCTGCACCCCAGGAGATAATACGTTTACATGGTGGTGTCATATCATGAGGATTTAAGAGTTGGATTATGCTGGATTTATCAATAGCACGGTACATAGATCTAAATCGCGAATGCAGAATTGTCCCATCGCAGGACTGGGATTCCGAGTTATCTCCGCGCTCCGCGGACCGTTCCTCGATGCATGGTGGACCTTTTTGTTTGGTTCTTCCGCCACCGTGCCCGCCCGTCTCGACCCCACCCGGGTAGGGCCTGCCCGGTGGCCTGTGCGACGGCTCGTGCTGCCGGCGTAAGCGCTGAAGGCCCACCGCGAAAACGTCGACATGCGCATGTGCTTGCAGATAACAGGCTTATATCCGAAGGCAGTGTCTTCGATTGTACATATTCAAACAAATATCCGTTTTTGTTTTGAGATAAAAGTAAACAAGTAAAGATGTACGTACTGTACCAGGTATTATCGCTTTCTCCGCTCCCTTTTCTCCGCACAAACATGTAAAAAAAGATATAAAATCAAATACGATCGTACCCGCACGTGGAAAAGAACTCTAGACGAGACGGCGGGGGATTATATAATGGAAATTGGAGGCTGGAAGACAGAGTCGGCGGCTACGTACTACACCGGGGCGAGCTCTAGTGGGGAAGTGAGCGGTATATCATAGAAAGAGATAACGCCACCAGAACTAACGTTACGACGACACCAGCTACCACTGTCGCTTGAGTCCAAGAATGATTCCGCGCCTTGGGTCGAAAACACTTGACCCAATGTTGAGTAAGTTTGGGTGATATAACTCTGCACCTGACCAGTGGTCACCTACCGAGACAAGGCAGCGTGTCAATGAATTATAGGCGGGACCACGGGCTGGCGCAGAAGGCCTAATCCAATGCAATACTTACATTAAATGATCCACGGTAGAGAGACATAATAAATTAGTAAAATGGTGATTGGATGGGAGTGTCCAAAACAATGGAACCACGGATTCGATCTGAATGGTGTTATAATTGGTATCCCAGAGAGGTCGCTTCTCTTTTTCGCTGCCGAAATCTGGTGAGCATAGTTAGGCCCGAAATTCTTGAGATTATCTCACCCACCCAGCAGTAGTGATCATAGGTTTTTTGTACCCAGACCATTTACAGGTTCTTAAAGTGCGCTGAGTATGCGCCAGTCAAGCGTCCACTCAGCGCGGGTATTAAATGATCCACGGTAGGGCGACATAATACATTACTAAAATAAACACTAAAACAAAGTAAAAAACAAAAATAATGCCGTTGTCGCAGTATCTCGGGCACAACGATGGGCGGGCGACATGTTCTGATTTTCCTAACATTCACCTACTTTTTCTTGCTGCTCTAGGCCGCTCAGGATGCAACCGTCCTTGACTTCTCCCGGGGATACTCTTCGTGCGCCCCCGATTTCGGTTCGAGATTACCGCAGTAACATTCGTCGTAGCTTTAATTGGTATATAGTCTGGGATTAATGAGGCCTTCCTGCTACGGCATGAGATCTCACCCATTTTTGTTGTTGTTTTGCCTTCCCTCCATGAAGTAATTACATAGTCTCATAATATCATTGCCGCGAACTTATTTTTGTCCTTATTATACCCAAACGTTTACCTTTGTCTCTGGTGGGTGCGGCTTCGATAGTCCGTTGGGAACGCTGTCTATGGACGTGGTCACTGACCGGACAGTGCCAAGACGTTCGCCTCCATGGACGTTATTTCACAAGAACGCTTCACCCCCACCACATCCTCGGACGCTGTGACCCCTGCGTATTTGCGTGCGATGGTTACAGGGTTCTTACCCGCTTACTCTATAGGAATGTCCAGGGCCGAACCGTTCATGTTGCGACTCGCCGCCCCTCTCGCCCGGAAGGGATGCTGCCGATGGGTCTGGGTCTAGTTGGTCATCTGCTGCGAAGTCAACGCCACTCCCGCTTTCTCCCGGCCCCTCGGCTTGTGGTAGTTGCCTGGGTTCCGTCACTTGTGGATACTCGACCACGGCTATGACTGCCCACCTTAGGCGACAGTCTAGGCTCCCTTCTTACCACAACCTCTTGGTCGAGACTTTGTAGCGTCTTCCAGAACAAAAAGTTTAACGTCAACTCCCGTTCTCCCGTCATCCGCAACAGAAGTTGCGCAACCGCTACCGACAGGTCGAAACAACGCGTCATTGTGTGGGAAACCATACCGAAAGTGGCTGCGACCGGTATCATTGCGATGCGTCCGCCACAGTGGCCAGCGCGTCAGTGCATGTCTCTAACTAGATTTCGCCCCGCACTGCCTCTAAAGGGTGTCTTATTCCCTCTCACTCCGACTCGCCACTGTTCCCCCTGAACAAATGATAGGAACTGAGAGTATGGGATTCGCTACCGGGTTGCCCCGTTTCTCGACGCCACCTCGGTCGTCCACCTTCCCGAGCAGTTCCATCATGGCACCTTTCAGTCGCGACGCGCGCCCTTTGCCGAGAATACTCTGTGTCTCGCCCAGTCACCTAACACTATGGCGTCTCTCTTGCGACTTTCGCCTCCGCACCTACTAAGGTAGATGTCCTCGGCGGTGCTGTGAATTGCAGTTCGTTGATTGGCGCGGCCGTGGTTAACTTACTGTCACGCCGGTATTGCGCTCGAGAGCTTTCCGTTTCTCTGGGTTTTGCGGCCGGGGAAGGTTTCTTCAAGGACTTATCTTAGGTGTTTCATGTAATTTAAGCATGGGTTCGGTATTGGGTTTGGGTTTTTGTTTCTTTTTGTTCTCGTCCTGCCGATGCCCTCCTCCGCCAGAGCCAGGAGCGCGGGAATGGTATGATGGCTACTCATACTGTAAAACAGGACAGTAGTGTTATTTTTCATTATCTTTGTTCTGAATTTCTTAGCGAGGCACCCCCCCCCCCTCCCGGGGCTGTAGCTAGTACCGATTTTCCGTTCGGTGTTGGTTGTGGCCTTCTTATCTCACCCCCCTCTCCTCGCCTTGAAGGCCGCTCGTGGACGGTTTTTGACACTGGCTTCCTCCGTCATAGCGTCTGCGGTTTCGTTCGATTGCCTTTCTTAGCATGTTTCCCGGCTTAATTGCCTAGAAACTCATAGGTCTGGGAGTGGGTTTTGAGGAGCCGCACCTTCGACTCATGTTCTAGTTCGTGGAATTGTGAATTTCCCGAATTTATCATATTTCTGGATATGCGGCCCATCAGGGACGGCTAGTTTGATAATATGGGCTTGGAAGGCCGGTTAGTTACCTCAGGATAGGTAATTGATTCGGTTTAGTATTACTTAGATGGCATTCGTATTCGAGACAATCATAATAATGGAAGGGCAGTGATGCTCTTCCGTGTCAGATGCCACCTCGGCTCTGGGGTAATATGCCTATTGTTTTCCTACGTTTGATTATACGATAAAGCGAGTAACACCAAGGCAATTCTTTAAAGGCAGACCTGCATTGGGATACTCTGCGTCTCGTCCAGTCACCTAACAATTCCATATGAGAGGGTTTGGCTTCTATGTATACTTCTTCCTTATGGTCAACTGGGGTAACGATAGTACAACTGTCTATGCCTCTCTCTGGCTGCCTATACCCTACTTCATAATCGCATTAACTCCGCTTATTAGTTCAATAAACATGCTAGCACGATGTCCTAATCTGTTTCGGGATAACCGAAAATGCTGGGATTCGGAGACAGTAAGTATACAGTTCAACCGTTTTGTTTTGTTTGAGCTTTTGAAATTTGAATGGGTTTTGTGTTTCCACAGAAGGGAGGCAGCTGTTTTGGTTTGTATAACTGGGTTTAGGAATTTCTGGGTTTTGGAATGATAGCATTATTGCTTAGCGATGTTATGCCATGAGGATTAAGGAGTTGGATGCTTGTAGTTCTACTGTAGCAGAGCATAGACACTAGAGTAGAATGATATTGTCGCAAGCAGGGAGGTAGAATGGTTATATGGAATTGTGCGTCCAGATCGACTAGCTGTGACAACACCGCCAGTGATCCACGGTCAATAGTTCAGATAGTTGGGGAGTTCCACATGAGAGGATCTAGCTTATTCTCATATATTTTGGTATATTTGGTCAGCAGAGATGTTGCGGCTTGGTTCTAGACGTGCGGTTTATCAATTACGTGCTCTGGAATGCTAGCATTATTACGTAGTTTCTTCATGTCATGCGGATTTTATGACTTGCATGATTGTTTATCAAGTGTACAACGGCATATAGACTCTGGTTCGATAATACCGCAAGCAGAGGGGCTGTAGAAGTTTAAGACATATTCATGTCAAGATCGACCATTTGTATACAGATGTGCTGTGCAATGCTATTAATAGCATTATTACGTAGTGGCGTCATGTCATGAGGACTTTATGACTTGCATGATGGTTTATCTAGTGTAGAACGGCATATAGACTCTAGTTTGATAATACCACAAGCAGGGGGACTGTAGAAGGTTAATATATATTTGTGTCAAGATCGACCATTAGTATGCAGGAGCAACTGCCAAGTATCTAGGGAGAACACAAGGGGTATTTGGGGAGTTACATATAGTACGAGTTTTACTTTATACTTCTTCGTTTTGGTCAACTGGAGTGGCGATGATATAACTTTACATGTCTTCCTGAGGCCGCCTCGATACTACCTCGTAACCGCAGCTACCCCGTTCATGAGTTGAGACAATGCGCTGCCATGTTGTCAATGATTTTGTGGGATAGCCGTAAACTCTTGGGAGTTAAAGTCCGTACGTAAGATACATTTCAGAATTATTATTCATTTAGAGCTATTGCAATTTTAATGGGTTTGTTCGGTGTTGTATCAGCAGGGAAGGCGTTGTTTGGTTCTAAGCGTGAGTGATGTGTTTGGAATGATAGCATTACTACGTAATGGTGTCATATCACGAGGAGATTTAACTCGAGTATCTGTGGATCTGCGGTAGTAAGATTAAGACATAATGTTGTGAATGTCGCAAGCAGGGAGGCTGTAGGAGTTAACGATACAATTGCATCAAACTGGGTTGCCAATATATACCCGGTACGACGTAGGTATAACTGCCAATGTTCTAGGAAAAACCGTACGGGTACTTGGGGAGTTCCATCTGAGAGGACTTGATCTCTACACTTTTTAATTTTGGTTAGCTGGGGCGACGATCAAATTACTTTATATGTCTACCTCAGGTTGCCTTTATACGACCTCCTAAACGCAGGAACCCCGTTTTGGGTTGCATACACAGGCTATTGAATAGGACATTATCGCTGCTTTTCGGGGATAACCGGGTAGGCTTTGAACTTGAAAGCAGGACGAATACAGTTAATACATTTTCTTTGATTGGATATTTGGGAATTGAATGGGTTGGTATTTCCACGGGATGGAGTCAGCTGATTGTTTCTGTCAGTGTGTTTCGGAATTATGTGTTCGGAATGACAGCCTTATTTCTGGTGGTGTCATGGCATGAGGGTTCATGGGTTGAATTATTGTGGATCTACAGTACAGCATATACACAAGTATGATACTGTCACAAGCAGGAGGGCAGTAAAATTTATGAATGTTTTGCTTCCACATTCACCGGGTGAAACTGCCAATGATCCACGGAAAATAGTTAAGATCGTTGGGGAGTTCCATATGAGAGGTTTTGGCTTCTTCTTTGTTGTGGTCAACTGGGTGACGAAAACAAAACTGTGTATGTCTTACTCTGTACGCTTTCATCCTACCTCGCAGCGGCCGCAACTCCGCGCATGAGTTGGGGCCAACATTCTACCTTGTATCATTAAGTTTGGGGATCACCGGGATGGCGTTGGAGTCGAAGCCGGTACGTATACAGGCCAGAACTTTGCTTTAGCCTGATATTATGAAGTTTTAACGGGTTTGGTGCTTTCACGGAATAAAGACAGCTTATATTTTTGTCAGTGTATTTCGGAAGTCAACCGATTTGTTTTGTCAGTGTGTTCTGGAATTCTGTGTTCGGAATAACAACGTTTTGCTTGGTGGTGTCATGTCATAACGATTAATGGCTTGGATGATTGTGGATCTACAGTACAGCCTACGCACAAGTATAATACTGTCACAAGCAGGGCATATGACATGTGTGCGTCAGCATAGACCGGGTGTAACGGCCAATGGTCCACGGAAAATAGTTCAGATCGTTGGAGAGTTCCATGCGAGAGGATTTTACTTCTTCTTTGTTTTGGTCAACTGGGGTGATGAAAATACAACTTTGAATGTCTTACTCGTTTGGCTTTCATCCTACCTCGCATCAGCAGCAACCCCGCGCATGGGTTGGGCCAACATTCTAGCTTGTTGTCATTAAGTTTGGGAATAACCGGGATGACGTTGGAGTTGAAGCCAGTACGTACACAGGTCAGCACGTTTTGCTTTGGCTTGATTTTATGAAATTTGAATGGGTTTGGTGTTTTCATGGCATGGGGTCAGCTGATTGTGTATGTCGGTGGGTTTGGAATTTCTGTGTTTGGAAAGACACCATTGCTTCGTGGTGGTGTCATGTCACGAGGGTTTATGATTTACATGATTGCCGGTTCCGAGTACAGCATTGACACAAGCAGGGAGGGCGTGCAGTTTAATTGTATTTTGCGTCCGGCTCGATCTGATCTAAATGCCAATGGTTTACGGGAAATAGTTCGAATAATTGGGGACTTCCATATGAGAGGATTATGCTGTTTTTTTTTTCTTTTGGGCAACTGGGACAACGATTGTATAACTGTTTATGTCTTACTCTGTACCAGGTATGCTTTTATCCTACCTCGTAACCACAGCAACCCTGGTAATGAGTTGGGGCAGCATCTAGCATGGGTTGTCAATGATTTTGGGGAAAACCGGGATGGCGTTGGAGTTGAAGCCAGTACGGTTACAGTCAGAATTTTGCTTTGGCTTTGATATTTTCGAATGTGGATGGAGTTGGTGTTTCCACGGAACGGAGCCAGCTGTTTGTTTGCGTCAGTGTGTTTTGAAATTTCTGTACAAAGGATGACAGCATTTATGTTTGGTGGTGTCATGTCATGGGGGTTTATGAGTTCGGGAATTGTGTATCCATTGCAGCATATACAGTATTATTAGTATGGATTGTGACGCCGCAAGAAGGGAGGTGGTAGGGTGTTGTGGCATATTTGTGTTACGTTCGACCCGGTGTAACTGCGAATGATCCACGGAAATAGTTCGGATAGGTGGGGGAGTTCCATGTGAGAGGAGTTTTCTTCTTCTTTTTTCTGGGTCAACTGGGACGACGATAATACAACTATATTATCTTCCTGTGGCTTCCTTTGTACTGCCTCCCAACCGCAGCAACCTCGTTCATGAGTTAGCCTATTATCCTTGATATTTGGGAGTAACCAGGTCGGCTTTGGAGTTGAAACGAGGACGCGTAAAGTTAAGAAATTCGCCTTGATTTGATATTTGGGAATTTCACTGGGTTTGGTGTTTTCACGGAATGGAGTCAGCTGTTTGTTTTTGTCAGTGTGCTTTGGGATTTCTCTGTTCGGAAATATAGCGTTATTTCTTGGTGGTATCATGGCATGATGATTCATAAGTTGGATGATTGTGAATCTACTGTAGTACAGCATATGCACTATAATGAAAACGTTGCACATGTGGAGATTGCAGGAGTTTTTGACACACTTGCGTCAAAAACGACTGGGTGTAACTGCCAATGGTCCACGGTCAACAGTACGGATAGTTGGGGAGCTCAACATGTGAGGAGTTATGTTTTCTTCTTCTTTTGATCAGCAGGGGGGCCGGTAATACAACATTGTATGACTTGCTGCGTATGCTTTCATCCTAAATCGTAACCGCAGCAACCCCGTGCATGAGTTGAGCCAACATGCTAGAATGTCATCGTTGAGTTTGCGGGATAATCTGGATGGCTTTCCTTTTAAAATCATTACGTATGAATGCACAGTTCAGAAGGTTTCTTTGATTTGAGCTTTTGGTAGTTTGGATGGGTTTGGTGTTTCCACCCAGAAGAGGCAGATATTTGATTCGATATGTCGGTTTCGGTATCGTTGAAGTTTGGAATGAGAGCATCAATACTTGGTGTCGTGTGGTGCGGATTTACGAGTTGGGGGGTTGTGGAATTTGTACATTACCGTAGTATGGGAATGTCACGAGCAGGGAGGCAGTATAAGTTTATGACATATTTGCGTCAAGATGGACTACAAACATACTTTGAAGTGTAGATGGAACTGCCAATCATCAACGGAGAACAGTGCAGATTGTTGGGGAATTCCACATGAAATGCTTTTGGGTATATACTTCTTATTTTGGTTAACTGGGGCGACGATGATTCAATGTTCTATATATGTCTTCCTCTGGCTGTTTTCACCCTACCTCCTAACTGCAGTCCCTTGGCGAGTTGAGCCAACATGCTAGTTTGTCGTCATTGTTTTGAGAGGTAACCGGGATAACTTTAGAGTTGAAACCAGTACGTATACATGTACAGTTCAGTACATTTCTTTGATACGAACTTTGGAGTTTCAATAGGTTTGGCGTTTCTTCAGAAGGGAGGCCGTTGTTTGGCTCTATAAGTGTTTTTTGCCACTTTTGAGTTGGGGGTGATGGCATTATTACTTGGTGTCATGTGATGAGGGCTTATGAGTTGGATAATTGTGGATATTGTACAATGTCGCAAGCAGGGAGGCAGTAGGGCTTCTGACATGTTGGATTTATGATGGAGTGTTAACATATACAGTACGTGATGATCTAGTGAGAGCAGTACATATATTGTTTGATAATTCCATAGGAGCTGATTGGCTTCTATATTTCTTCCTTTTGGTCAACTGGGGCGACGATTGTACTATTTTGTATGTCTTTCTTACGATGCTTTAATCCTAACTTCAACCGCAGCGACCCCGTTCATGAGTTGAGCCAACATGCTAGCAGCTGGTCATTGGTTTTGCGTGGTAATCGGAAAGACCTTGAAGTTGAAGCCAGTACGTGTACAGTTCAGAAGTTTGCTTCCATTTGAGCATTCGGAATTTGAATGGATTTGGTGATTTCACGGCGGGGAGACCGTTACTCGGCTCAGTCAGTGGGTTTTTGAATGTATTGTTTGGAATTATAGTGTTTTGAATTACAGCATTATTACTTGGTGGTGTCGAATCAACCGCATGTATGGGTTCGATTATTGTGGGTCTAGTACGGAATAGACACTACAGTGGTATTGTATTGTCGCAAGGAGGGAGGCGGTTTGGTTCTATGATATACTTGCGTCGACATCGTCTAGATGTACATTCCAAAGGCCCACGAAGAACGGCGCGAATAGCAGGGGAGTTCCATATGAGAGGATTTGGTTTCGATCCTTCTTCCTTTTGGTCGACTGGGGCGACGAGGGTACGACTTTATTTGCCTTCCTCTGGCTGCTATGCTTCTTCGTAGCCCCATCAACCCCGTTCATGAATTGAGCCAACATCGGTTTCCATCGTCAATGGCTTCCGCCGTTCAACAGCAGTATAAAACAAACGCTGTATGTAGAAACAAATAAACAATATTGCATGCGGTAGTACGTACACGTATCAAAGCTTGCGTATTTGAAATAGTAACAGGTATTTTCTAGCATGGTCGCTGCGCTGCACGCCTTGAAATAAGTCGTGCATCGCAATGACCTACTCCCCAAAATTCCGTTTTGGTTCTTTGCCCTTCTGCTGTATCTCTGTTTCTGCTCTCGGTGTCCTGTGCACTACGTGCGTACTTGGCCTTTGTCACAATTCTCTGAATTATCGTACAGGGGGAGCCACTACTACTGTATTACGTCTATCGCGGTCCGGAAGAAGGAGCAAGGGGTGGACGAGAAATACAGTAAGTTGCGTTAGCCCTGCACTGAAGTCTGTACCTACCCGGAGCTTCAACGGTCTACACGCTATATACACCACAACAATGCCTGGAGCGGATCATTGTGAGAAGGAAGCACCAGCAGTCTACGTATCCAGCGCCAAAAAGCAAGGCGAGTGGCACTTGAGTCGGGATAAATTTGTAACGCGGCATGCCCTCGCCACCGTGGCTAGTAGCCCATAGCCAATGAGCAAAACCGTCCAAATCACAACTCAAGCCTCCAAGTGGTAGATCTGAATGGTAGCGAGCGCGTTGAATGTTCAGTGTCCACTATTGGGTGATGCCTCAAATTACGAAAACAATTGCGAAAGGAAAGTGGCGGAAACCGCCTCTCGAGGCAAAGCGCTTGTAGAAAACGACACACATCGCAAACAAAGTGGTAACAGAGGTTTAAGGTTACGGAAAGAAAGGAGCAGAAAACGCTTCCTGAAGTACAGCGTTGGTAGCCATTACAGGCACGGCCAAAACTTGAGAGTAGCAACTTCAACGTTCTGCAAGGAAAGCAGCAGAATACGCCTTCTGGAGGACAGCGTTGGCAGACGATCTCAAGCTTTGCCAGGAAATGAAAATAAAGCTTGCTCGTTACGAACTAAAAGGAGCAGAAACCGCCTCCTGAAGCACAACTTTGGTAGATAATTACAAGCACCGCAAGCATATAAACAGAAGAAGACCGAACGTTACGAAGGAAAGTAGCAAAGAACGCCTCCTGAAGCACAGCATCAGCAGACGATGACAGGCTTTGCCAAAAAAAAACAACACTCACACGTTACTAAAGGAAAGGAGCCGGAACAATCTCCTGAAGCACCGCGTCGGCAGTGGACAATACGCGTCGCAGAAGATGTGCAATGCTCGAAGCTACGCAGGTAGAAACAGCAACCTGGTACTTCGTATATACTGTCAACAATGAAAAACATCGGGTCGAATATCGGCGTAACCCAAGTGAGCAATATGCAGACCAAAAGAAAGGAGAAAACAGCCGAGCAGGATAAGACGAACACAAGCTGCCAGACGTGGACTTTGCTCGCTACACCGACATTGGACATCCGGATAGATGGAGAGCCTTGTTTTGTATTTTTCTAGAAGAGAGAGCGTTTGCAGGGCAGAACTGACAGTCAGGGGATCAGGTAGGTGCGCTGAACGGAGTATATAATGAAAGAAGCTGAGATGAAATGCATGCAGAATCGAGAGGAGTTACTCGTAGGACGGAGTCGTATACAGAGCTAAGAGAAGTTTGGATGGAACCACATGCACATCCGGGGCATTAGGATACGCTTGGGGGGGGGAAGGGGCGGGGGAACCGAGTAGTCTACTGTAGTACGGCGTTGAGGAGACCTGCAGAAGGGGTATGTAGGAGAGCTGCTAAAGGGGTATACAGGAAAGTTGCCGAATAGGAGGAAGCTTTGTGGTGATTTTTTAAAGGGTGAGGCAGCCGAGGGTGGAGGGGAGGGTTGGACGGCCACGCGCGGGGAGTTGAGAAAAGGAGAGGAGAGGAGAGGGCTACACACAAACACGAGCACATGCGTACGAGCTGGTTCCAGCGAGAGGCGGAGCATCTCATCTTCATGGGTTTTAACAGGTGAGACCCAGTAATTTTGGCCCGGCTGTTCTTCGCGGCAATATGAGAAAACTGAGAGTTGCATTTGGTTTTGATTGCTTGTTAATTTCGTTCTTAAGATGCAATGTTACGATTATTCGCATTTGTTCGGATTTTTTTGTCTGAACTGCAGCACGAAATAAAACAAATCAAAAGGCCAGCCGTCACGATATAAACGTACACGAAACATTTTATAACAAAACAAAACACACAAACACACACGAAATCAATCACAAACTCGTCTCCCGATGCCTACGGTTTCCATCGTTCAAGAGCAGGAGTATCAACGCAACCGCTCTAATAACCACGCTTGAAAGAACACTACTGTAGTATATACATGTCCAACTAAAAACCTACGAATTCGAAATAGGAACATATGTTCTATAGCATAGTGCACGCCTAATTAAATCGTGCATCACAGTGACCTACCGCTATATTTCCCCATCTGTGTTGCCCCTCGTCCATTCCTTTACATCTGCTCTCGGTGTTCGGCGTCTTCGTGCGTACCTCGCCGATTGTATCGACACTCCGAAGGTCCGTACAGGGGTCGCTAGTCGTACTTCTAGCGCGAGCCGGAGGAAAGTGTAAGGACTGGATGAGTATTTCAAACAGTACATCGTGTAAATTCTGCACCGGAGGTTGCACCTACCAGGAGTACCGAGGGTGCAGACGCTATACATCACGACAACACCTAAATCAGAGGCGGAGACGAAACACTAACACTACGCATCGATCGGCGCCAACACTTAAGGCGAGTAGCAGTTGCTTCGTGACAAAGCTTGCAACGCGGCATGCCTTCTCCACGGTGGCTAGTAGCCCATATCTAGTGAGCCAAAGCAACCATCATACCAACCCAAGTTTTCAAGTGGTAGAACGGAATGGTAACCGTCGCATTGAACACTTTACTCGTCAATTGTTGGGTGATGGCTGAAATTAAATAAACAAATACAAAAGGAAATTAACAGAAGGCGTCTCTTGAGGCCCAGTATTCGTAGACGACAGACATTGCTAACACAACAATCGACAGAGATTAAACGTTACGGAAGTAACGGAGCAGAAACTTCCTCTTGAAGCACAGCGTTGGAAAACAATCACACGCACGGACAAATACTTCGAGAAGAAGCTTGAACGTAACGAAGGGAAAGGAGCAGAAAACACCCAACGTTGATGGAAGATCTCAGGCGTTACTACAGTAGAAATATAAACAGAGTTTGCTTCAGTAGTTACGAAAGGAAAGTAATAGAACACCCTGCTAAAGCACAACTGACCCCCAACATGACATTATCAAACATATCACCTCATCATGTTTTTCACCTACGGCGAAAAGAGACCCCAAAACAATCGCCTTCGGCAAAACAGACCCGCACATTTGTTTTGGCCTGCGGCCATAAAAGGTGCGGGGGTCGAAAACGGATGTGTGGCAAGCCGCACATCTACACCTTTTGATGGTACACTGCGCCGACTGATCAGGAAAATGGTGCAACTGCGCACACTTTCACCACCTAATTATAACCCTGATCCCAACCCCACTCTGGCTGATTTCAGATGTGGCGGGGGCTCATGGTCGATACCACCCCGCACCCGGGGATGATAAGGTGTCACTTCCGGATCCTACACTATTGCAAACATGTACCACCCCAACCACCCGGGGGTAAACACGGACTGCCCCCGGGTCGGTACCGCCCCGCACTGTGGGCCTTATATTTATGTTCAGCCTGGTGCGTCACAGCACACTACTTTTACTACCATATCTGGTACTTGCGTACTGCTATGGGCAATGCAAGGCTAGCGCAACGGGTGGAGCCGTGGCCGTACCGCTAGTATAAATTAAAACCTCGTTTTCCCGTCATTCACGGTTGTTTCCGTCGTTCAACAGCACTATCAAATAAAACCCTTTATACATATAGCAAGAACACTACAGTACGTACTTGTATCAAAACTTACGTATCTTAAACTGGAACAGGTAGTTTTTAGCACGGTGCACGCCTTGATTAGGTCGTTCATCGACATGGCCAACTCCTATATTTCCCTATTTATATTTTCCTTCTATCGTGCCTTTGTTCCTGCTCTCGGTGTCCGGTGCACTACGTACATACTTCGCCTTTGTTCCGATTTTCATAACTATTGTTGAGAAGGAGCTACTTTTACTCCTGCTGCTGTAATACTTCCAACGCGAGCCGAAGGAAAGAACAAACAATGAGCGTGGATTTAATTTTGTGAACCTACACTGGAGGCTGGAACTACCTGGAGTATCGACGGTCTACATGCTATACAAACATCACGACGCCGCCCAAAGGGGGGCTTTGGGGGGAGAAGGCACCCGCACTCGAGGCATCGAGCGCCAAACCTCAAGGCGAGTGGCAGCTGCGTCGTAATAAATCTGTCAACGCGGTATGCCCTCGCCACGGTAGCGTGTAGCCCATATCTAGTCGGAAAAGCAGTCAAACTACAAACTTAAGCTTCCAAGTGGTGGAAGTGAATGGTAGCTATCGTGTTGAACACGCTTCGCGGCAGTGGTTGGGTGATGCTTCGAATGAAATACGATATTACGAAAGGAAAGGAGCACAAACCACCTCTTCGTGCACGGCGTTGGTAGACGACGATAAGCTTCGCAAAAAAACGAAAACCACAGCGATTACACGTTAAGAAAGGAAAGGAGCAGAATACGTGTCCGGGAGCACAGCTTCGATAGACGATCACAGGTCACGCAAACACAACTGGAAGGAGCTTGGACGTTGCGAAACGACAGTAACATAAAACACCTCCAGACGCACCGTGTTCGTAAACGAGCACAGGCTTTGCTTGGGGACAAAAACGACCAAAATCCATTTTATACGTTACGAAAGGAAAGGAGCAGCAAACTCTGGCTGAATCACCGCGTTAATAGACAATCACAGGCTATGCGAGGAGACAAAGCTAAATTTATTAAGCTTGTAAGTTGCGAAAGGATATGAGCGAAACCATCCTGGCGAAGGACAGCGTTGGTAGACAGTCACAATCCATTATATGCTGAAAGCATCAGCTAATAGTTATTAACCGTTGCGAGAGGAAAGGGCCAGAAAACGTCACCTGGCGCACAGCTTTGGTAACGGATGATAGACGCGGCAACAAAAACAAAAAAAGTGCAATGCACGTTACGAAAGTATAACCTTTTACACCGCCTCCTGAAGCACAGCTCTGGTAGACGATCTCAGGCATGGCCAACAAAATAATATAGGGAGCTCAAACGTTACGATAAACAGGTTCAAAAGCCGCCCCTTGAAGCGCAAAGTTGGCACACGATCGTAGGCTTTGTCAGAAACATAAGAGTATAGCTTAAACGATATTGTGGGAAAGCAGCAGAAAAATATTCCTGAAACACAGGCGTCACAGAAAAGAAACACCACTCGAAGCGTAGCACATAGGAACAACAACAACAACAACAACGATGACGAATCATAATCAACGACGGAAACGCCACCATCGAATATCGGTGGGAACGATACGCTGACTCGAGATAATGGGGAAACAGTCTATACAAGGGAAGACGAAAAAGCAACTACGGAACATGGAAATTGCTCACTACACCGGTATTGGACGTTCGGACGGAGGGAAAGCGCACTTTTCTGGAATGGTGTTTGTAGGGTGGAATTAAATAACAGGGAGTCAGGTAGGTGCGCCTAACGGAGAATACATCGGACGGAGCTGAGATGGAACGCATACAGAGCCGGGAGAAGCTGAGATGGAGGTGCATGCAGACATGGAAGAAGCTGAAGTGGAACCGCAAGCAGAACCAGGGGGTTGGGATGAACTTGGGTGTGAATGGGGGTGGAGGGTTGAGTAGACTACTGTAGTACAGGTTGTTTGGAGAGCTGCCGAAGGAAAGGGGTGATTTGCGGAGGATATTAAAAGAGTGGACAGTGGGTGGGGCACTGACCGATGGCGCGGAAGGGGTCGAGGAAGGAGAGGGCGGAACAGTAGCGCAGAGCAGGGGATAACAGCGGAGGACAGGGAAGACATATGACCACAAACAACACCAACACGCACAAATAGCAGAAGCCAAAACAGAACACATACTAGAATGTAATTAAACCTCGTTTTCCCGTCACCCGCGGTTTTCGTCGTTCAACAACATTGTCAACAAAAACGTTCTATTTACCAGCATTACAAAAGCACTACAGTACGTATACGTGTCAAACCGTACTTTCTTTTTATTTAGAATAGGAATACGCACTTTCTAGCATGGTGCACGCCTTGATTAAGTCGTGCATCGTAGTGACCTACCGCTGTATTTTCCTATTTCCCTTCGCCCTCTGCCGCGACTTTGTGTTTGCTCTCGGTGCCCTTCGCACTTTGTACGTACTTCGCCGTTGTTTCGATACTCCGAATAATCGTACAGGAGGAGCTATTGTCACTTTCAACGCGGGCCAAAGGAAGGGGCAAGGACTGCGCAAGCACTACAAACAGCACATTGTGGTAGCCTTGCACTGGAGGCTTCAACTATCTGGAGTACCGGCGGTCTACACGCTTAAAGTACACGATGACAACGCCTCGAGAAGAGCTTTGTGAGGAAGAAGCACAAGAAATCTACCCATCGAGCGCCAAAAATCAAGGTTGGTGGCAGTTACGTCGTGATAACTTCTGCAACGCGGAATGCCCTCGCCACGGTGGCTATTAGCTCATATTAAGTCGGCGCAACAGTCCAAATGCGAAGTCAAGCTTTTATGTGTTGGTATTGAATAGTAACCAGCGCGTTGAACACGTTCCGCGTCAATGGCTTGGTAATGCTTCGAGTGAAGTAAGAGATTACGAAAAAAACAGCACAAACTACTTTATGAAGCACAGCGTTGGTATACGACGACCGGAATTGTGAACTAAACACAAAAAAAAACACAAACAGTAAACATTACGGAAGGAAAGACACATAAACCGCCTCCTGGAGCATATATTTGATATTCCATCGCAGGCACCGGAAAATGAACGAGAAGCTTGAATGTTTCGAAGGGAAAACATAACAAAATACGTATTAATGCACAGTGTTGGTACGAGTAGACGATCACAGGTTTTACCAGCCAATACAAACAAAGCTTAAACGTTGCGCAAGGAAAGCAGCAGACAACCTCTGTTGACGCAAATTGTAGATATATGATCATAGGTGTCGCAGAGTAGAAACAGTGCTCTAGGTTATGCACGTAGAAACAACGAGAACATCACGTAGAAACAACAACAGCAACAACAACACACTCGTATTTCGTATGTAGTATTTAAACGCCGGTGATGGCCGGTGCGAACAAAGGAAACGGTGCAAAAATCGAGAGATTATGGAAAACAATCGAATCGAGGTAATAACAAAAACCGCTGTGGAACGTGAAAGTTGCTTGCTACGCCGGTACTCGACATTCGGATGGACGGGTTGCGTCGTTGTTTGGCAGAGCCTTTGGAGGGTGGAGTCACCCGTCGTTTAGGGAGTTGGGTAGGTACGTTGAACGGAGAACACAAATAACAAGCTGAGATGGAATGCATAAATAACCGGGAAAAACTGAGATGGAGCTGTACGCAAAACGACGGCAGTAGGAGACGTCTGGGAGGATATGAGGCTGGGGACTTGAGTAGTGTTCAGGAGAGCTCTGGAGGTACATAAGGAGTGCTGCTAAAGAGGTAATTAGGAGACTTGCGGAAGGGGTGTATAGGAGAGCTGCCGAAGGGAAGGCTGTACTTGTGACGAAGACATAAATTATGTGAGGGCGGGGGGTGGGGGGCGCCGAACGGCGACACGGGAAATTTCGAGAACAAGGCAGACTAGAAGAAAACTGCGGAGAGCAGAGAAAACCGGTGGAAAGCAGAGAACATACAAAAAAACATGATATATATAACCCAAATAGGCACGCACGAAAACGAACAACACTCGTATAAAAACAACGTTCTCCCGTCACCCACGATTTCTGTCGTTCATCAGCAGTATCAACAACAAAGTTGTATTTGCCAACCTTGAAAAACTACGACTGGTATGAATTACGTGTGTGTATGAAAACTTAAGTATTTTATATAGGAACAGGTACTTTGTAGCTTAGTGTGCACCTTGAATAAGTCGTGCATTGGAGTGACCTACCCCTGTTGTATCATATTGTAACTCCACCTGGCATGTATGTACCAGTACGAGTATTGTTACAGCAGTGCGTATATATGCACCGCTGCTATTATAGCAGCTGCTGCTGTACACCGTCTCGCACGAGCGCTACTACAGCAGTACTGCTGCTGCGCACTGATAGGTACATATTCCCCGTAAAGTGAAAGGATGACAATGAACTCACCTCGGAAGTCGCTCAAGTGATCCTAAAACACGTACGCCTTCGGCCCTTGAGCGTCAGAGATGGACACACTACATGGGAACATACCAGTCTTTGACATGCGTGATGTTGACGTTTGCCCGTACGCTGCTTGCACCATGTGGTACGACTCGACCCGTCTCACTAGAAATCACGAATCACGAAAAACCTGGGCCAGCGAACGATCGCTGTCCAGTTGGAAGCAACAGCCCTGTCTGTTCGCGTGTTCTACCAGTCTACCAGCACCGTTCCGTGCGGTATCCACTTGGTATTCCCACAAGCGCGATGAACCAGATAAAGCCCGATGCTGCAAGTGAGCTACGTAGTGTACGTGCTCAGCCAAAGATTATGAACCAGAACGCCAAATTCTCTCTATGACAACAAACTACAGATTATTCTTATATCGGTTCCCAATCACGAATAATCTTTTCCAATTTATGTATTTTAAATAGGAACAGGTACTTTCTAGCTTAGTGTGCACCTTGAATAAGTCGTGCATTGGAGTGACCTACCCCTGTTGTTTCCTATTTCCCTTGTCCCTCTGCCTTGAATTTGCGTCTGCTCTTGATGTACTTCGCACTGCGTACGCACTTCGCCGTTGTTTCGATACTTCGAATTATTGTACAGAAGGAGCTACTACGTAATACTTTCAATGGGAGCCGGAGCGAGGAGCAAGAGCCGCACGAATACTTCTAACAGAACATCGTGTTAGCTCTGCACTGGAGGCTGTACCTATGTGGAGGTCCGACGGTCTGCACGGTATATGTAGATCACGACAACGTCTAAAGCGGATCTGAGGAGGACGTGACAGCACTTCACGCATCGATCGGCGCCAACAATCAAGGCGAGTGGCAGTTGCGTCGTGAGGAATCTTGCAACGCGGTATGCCCTCGCCACTGTGGCTAGCAGCCCATATCAAAACAGATAAACAGTTACAATACCGACTGAAGCTTCCAAGTTGTAGAACTGAATGGCAAGCAGCAACGCGTTACGCGTCAATTGTTTGGTGATGCGTGCAATCAACCAAGACATTACTAAACGAAAACAACATAACACACCTCTTGACGCACAGCCTTGGTAGACGACGACAGGTATCAAAACGAACAACCAAAAGCATGGTTTGAAAGGTAAGAAAATAAAGAAGCAGATACCGCCTCCCGAATCACAGTGATGCTAAACGATCACAGGCACGGTCATACACTGAAGACATAAAGCATGAACGTTACGAAAGGAAAATAGCAGAAACCGTCCCCTGAAGCACAACATTGGTAGACAACCACAGCTCATTATATGCTGAAAACTTCGAATAACAGTTATTTACCGTGGCGAGAGGAAATAATCAGAGAATGCCCACTGGATCACAGCTAGCTTTGGTAACGGATGACTTGCGTGGTAAACGACGACAAAAAATTGCCGAAGTAAAGCAGTATTAACCGCCTCCTGAAGTACAGCTCTGGTAGACGATCTCAGGTGCAGCTATTAACCAACAAAATACCCCTGAACGTTACGAGGCACCCGTTCAAACACCGCCTCCTGATACGCAGTTTCAATACACAATCACAAGCGTTGTCTGAAATATAGGGTAAAGCTTACCATATACGAACACAAAGCAGTAGAAAACGTCTCCTGAAACACAGCGTTGGCAGATGACCGCATATGTCTCACAAATAAACAAAGCTCGAACCGTAGCAGGTAGAAAAAACCACTTCAACCTCGCACTTCTTATACATGAATCAACGATGAAAACGCCGCCATATAATATCGATATGTTGGCTCAAAATAATGGGGAAACAGCCGAAACAACACAAGACGCAACCGCAACTGCTGGACATGGAAATTTCTCGCTATACTGATATTGGACATTCGGAGGGATGGGAGGCGCATCTGTCTGGGATGGCGTTTGGAGGGAGGATCTAAATAATAGGGAGTCAGGTAGGTGCGCCTAACGGAGAATACAACGGAATGAGCTGAGATGGAACCTGTGCAGAACCGGGAGAAGAAGAGATGGAGCCGTATGCGGAAATGGAGATGCTGAAATGAAACAGCAAGATAAACGAGGGGATTGGATACGCTTAAGTGGAAACAGGGCCGGGGGGGTTGAATAGTTTACTTTACTTTCGGTTTTTGGAGAGCTGCTGAAGGAAAGATATGCTTCGTGGAGGAGATTGAAATGATGGGCGGTAAATGAGACGGTAAACGGCAACGCGGAATTGGTCCAGAAATGAGAGGACGACAACGCATCACAGAGCAGAGGAACACAGCGGAAGGCAGGCTGGACAGCGGACTACACCCAGAAACAAACACACACACACACAAATAATTGAAGCCACAACAAAACACAAACTATATTTATATTAGAACCTCGTTTTCCCGTCGCCGATAGTTTTTGACGTTCAAAAGAAGTGTCAACAAAAACACCTATTGATCAACAGTGCACACACGCTACAGTACGTATACGTGTTAAACGCAAGTATTTGGAACATGATCAGGTATTTTCTAGCATGGTGCACGCCTTGATGAAGTCGTGCATCGCAGTGACCTACCACTATTGTTTCCTATTTCCCTTGTCCCTCGGCCTCGACTTTATTTCTGCTCTTGGTGTACTGCGCACTGCGTACGCACTTCGCCGTTGTTTCGATACTTCGAATTATTGTACAGGAGAGGCTACTAATACTTTCAACGGGAGCCGGGGCAAGGGGCAAGGGCCGCACGAATACTACTAACAGTACATCGTGTTAGCTCTGCACTGGAGGATGTACCTACGTCAAGGTCCGACGGTCTACATGGTATATGTATATCACGACAACGTCTAGAGCGGATCTCAGGAGGACGTGACCGCACTTCAAGCATCGAGCGGCGCCAACAATCAAGGCGAGTGGCAGTTGCGTCGTGAGGAATCTTGCAACGCGGCATGCCCTCGCCACTGTGGCTAGTAGCCCATATCAAAACAGATAATCAGTCACAATACCAACTCAAGCTTACAAGCTGTAGAACTGAATGTCAAACAGCGACGCGTTACACGTCAACGGTTTGGTCATGCGTGGAATCAATCAAGATATTACGAAACGAAAAGGACATAACACACCTCTTGACGCACAGCCTTGGAAGACGACGATAGGTATCGAAAACCAAAACCAAAAACATAGTTTGAAAGGTAAGAAAATAAGGGAGCAGGTACCGCCTCCTTAAACACAGTGATGCTAAACGATCACAGGCACGGTCATAGACTGAAGACATGAAGCCTGAGCGATACGAAAGGAAAAGAGAAGAAAACGCCCCCTAAAGCACAACGTTGGTAGACAACTACTTATTATTATGTGCTGAAAACATAAAATAACAGTTTTTAACTGTTGCGAGAGGAAAGAGCCAGACAATGCCCCCGGAAACACAGCTTTGGTAACGGATGACAGGCGTGAGAAAACACGATCAAAGAGAAGAATTAAAGTAAAGGAGTATTAACCGCCTCCTGAAGCACAGATCTGGTAGACGATCTCAGGCGCGGCTAAAAACAAAGAAAGTTACCCTGAAAGTTACGACGCACACCTTTAAAAACCGCCTTCTGAAACACTGCGTTGGTAAACAATCGCAGGCGTTGTCAAAAACATGGGGTGAAGCTTACACGATACGAAAGGAAGGCAGCAGATAAAATTTCCTGAAATACAGCGTTGGTAGATAACCGCAGGCGTCTGACAAAAGAAACAAAGCTCGAAGCGTAGCAGGCAAAAACAGCAACAACAACAACAACAACAACCTGGCACTTCTTATACATGAATCAACGATGAAATGGCCGCCATCGGATATCGATACGTTCGCTCGAGATAATGAGGGAACAGCCGAAACAAGACAGGACGAAAACACAACTGCTGGACATGGAAATTTTTCGCTATACTGATATTAGACATTCGGACGGATGGAAGGCGCATTTGCCTGGGATGGCGTTTGGAGGGGAGATCTAACTAACAGGAAATCAGGCAGGTGCGCCTAACGGAGAATACAACGGAAGAAGCTGAGATGGAACGTTCGCAGAACCGGAAGAAGTAGAGGTGGAGCCGTATGCAGAAATGGAAGAATCTGAGATGGAACCGCAAGCCGAACTAGGGGATTAGGATAGGTTTGGGTAGAAACACGTCCGGGGGGGGTTGAGTAGTTTACAGTATTACCGGTTTGTGGAGAGCTGCTGGAGGGAAGGGATGCTTTGTGGAGGAGATTGAAATGATGGGCGGGGGGTGAGACGGTGAACGGCGACGCGGAATAGGTCGAGAAAGGAGAGGACGGAGAAGCAGCACAGAGCAGAGGGACACAGCGGAAGGCAGGGTGGACAGCGGACTACACCCAGAAACAAACACAACACACAAATAATTGAAGCCAAAATAAAACACAAACTAGAATTATATTAGAAGCACGTTGTTCCGTCGCCCGCGGCTTCTGTCGATCAAAAGCAGTGTCAACAAAAACGCTCTATTTACCAGCAATGCAAACACGATACAGTACGTACACGTGTCCAACCACACGTATTTAGAGTATGAACAAGTATTTTCTAGTATGGTGCACGCCTTGATTAAGTCGTGCATTGCAGTGACCTACCCCTATTGTTTCCTATTTCCCTTGTCCCTCTGCCTCGCCTTTGTTCCTGCTCTCGGTGTTCTGCGCACTGCGTACGCACTTCGCCGTTGTTTCGATACTCTGAACTATTGTACAGGAGGAGCTACTAATACTTTCAATGGGAGCCGGGGGGAGGAGCAAGGGCCGCGCGAATACTAACAGTACATCGTGTTAGCTCTGCACTGGAGGCTGTACCTACGTGAAGTTCTGACGGTCTACACGGTATATGTATATCACGACAACGTCTAGAGCGGATCTGAGGAGGACGTGACCGCACTTTACACATGAATCGGCGACAACAACCAAGGCGAGTGGCAGTTGCGTCGTTGAGGAATCTTGCAACGCGTCATGCCCTCGCCACTGTGGCTAGTAGCCCATATACAAATAGAGGAACAGTCACAATACCAACTCAAGCTTCCAAGTTGTATAATTGAATGTCAAACAGCAACGTGTTACACGTCAACGGTTTGGTCATGCGTGGAATCAATCAAGACATTACGAAACAAAAATAACATAACACACCTCTTGACGCACAACCTTGATAGACGACGATAGGTATCGAAACAAATCAACCAAAAATTAAAGTTTAGAAGGTAAGAAAAGAAACGAGCAGATGCCGCCTCCCGGATCACAGTGATGGCAAACGATCATAGCCACGGTCATACACTGAAGGCATTAAGTCTGACCGCTACGAAAAGAAAACAGCAGAAACCGCCCTCTGAAGCACAGCGTTGGTAGACAATCACAGCCTATTATATGCTGAAATAATCAAATAACAGTTATTAACCGTTGCGAGAAGCAAAAACTCATAGAACGCCCCTCTGGACCACAGATTTAATAACGGATGACAGGCGTGGCAAACGACGACAAAAAGAGAAGCACCAAAAAAGTAAAGGAGTATTAACCGCTTCCTGAAGCACAGCTCTGGTAGACGATCTCAGGCGCGGCAAAAAACAAAGAAAATAATCCTGAACGTTACGAGGCACATTTCCAAAAACCACTTCATGGAGCGCAGCGTTGGTACACAATCAGAAGCGTTGTCAGAAACATAAGGTAACGCTTACATGATACGAACAAAAAGCAGCAGAAAACGTCTCGTGAAACACAGCGTTGGTAGATGCCCGCAGGCGTCTCAAAAAATAAACAACGCCCAAGGCGTAGCAAGCAGAAACAACAAAAACCTGGCAAATATTATACTTTCAATAACGACGAAACAGCCGTCATCGTGTATCGATACGTTGGCTCGAGAGAATGGGGAAACAGCCGAAACAACCCAAGACTAAAACACAACTGCTGGACATGGAAATTTATCGCTATACTGATATTGGACATTCGGACGGATGGAAGACGCATTTGTCTGGCATGGCGTTTGGAGGGAGGATCTAAATAACAGGGAGTCAGGTAGGTGCGCCTAACGGAGAATACAACGGATGGAGCTGAGTTGGAACGTGTGCAGAACCGGGAGAAGCAGAAATGGAGCCGTATGCAGAAACGGAGAAGCTGAAATGGAGCCGCAAGCAGAACCAGGGGATTGGGATAAACTTGGGTGGAGAAATGGGGCCGGGGGAGTTGAGTAGCTTACTGTATTACCGGTTTTTGGAGAGCTGCTGAGGAGAAGGCATGCTTTGTGGAGGAGATTGAAATGATGGACGGGGGGTGAGACGCTGAACGGCAACGCGGAATGGGTCAAGAAAGGAAAGGACGGAAAAGCAGCACAGAACCGACGAACCCAGCAGAAGGCAGGGTGGACAGCGGACGAGACACAGAAACAAACACACACACAAATAATTGAAGCCAGAACGAAACACAAACTTGAATTATATTACAACCTCATTTTTCTGTCGCCCACAGTTTCTGTCGTTCAAAAGCAGTGTGAGCATAAACGATCTATTTACCAGTAATGCAAACACGCTACAGTACGTATACGTGTCGAACCGCACGTATTTGGAATATGATCAGGTATTGTCTAGCATGGTGCACGCCTTCATTAAGTCGTGCATTGCAGTGACCTACCCCTGTATTTTCCTATTTTCCTTGTCCCTCTGCCTCGCCTTTTTTTGCTCTCCGTGTTCTGCGCACTGCGTACGCACTTCGTTGTTGTTTCGATACTCCGAATTATTGTACAGGAGGAGCTACCCATACTTTCAATGAGAGTCGGGAGGAAGAGCAAGGGCCGCGCGAATACTACTAACAATAAATCGTGTTAGCGCTGCACTGGAGGCTGTACCTATGTGGAGGTCCGACGGCCTACATGGTATATGTATATCACGACAACGTCTAGAGCGGATCTCAGGAGGACGTGACAGCACTTTAAGCATCGATCGGCGCCAACAATCAAGGCGAGTGGCAGTTGCGTCGTGAGGAATCTTGCAACGCGGCATGCCCTCGCCACTGTGGTTAGTAGCCCATATCAAACAGAGAAACAGTCACAATACCAACTCAAGCTTCTAAGTTGTAGAACTGAATGGTAAGCAGCAAGGCGTTACGCGTCAATTGATTGGTCATGCGTGGAATCAACCAAGACATTACGAAACGAAAAGGAACTAACACACCTCTTGACGCACAACCTTGGTAGATGCCGACAGGTATCGAAAAAAACAACCAGAAGTAAACTTCAAACGGTAAGAAAAGAACGAAGCAGATACCTCCTTCTGAATCACAGTGATGCTAAACGATCACAGGCACGGTCATACACTGAAGACATGAAGGCTGAATGATACGAAAGGAAAAGAGCAAAAACCGCCCTCTGACGCACAGCGTTGGTAGACACTCACAGCCTATTATACGCTGGAAACATCAAAGAGCAGTTATTAACCGTTGCGAACGGAAAGAGTCAGAGAACGACCCCTGCAACACAGCTTTGGTAACGGGTGACAGGCGTGACAAAATACGAAATAAATGAAGTGCCAAAGTAAAGGAGCAATAGCCGCGTCCTGAAGCATAGCTCTGGTAGACGATCTCAGGCGCGGCAAATGAAAAAAGCAAATAACTCTGAAATTGGCGAGGCACACGTTCAAAACCGCCTGCTTTAGCGCAGTGTTGGTACACAATCACAAGCGTTGTCAGAAACATAAGGTAAAGCTTACACGATACGAAAGAAAGCAGCAGAAACCGTTTTCTGAAACACAGCGTTGGTGGATGACCGTAGGCGTCTCACAAAAGAAACAAAGCTCGAATCGTGGAAGGTGGAAAAAAACACTTTAATCTGGCACTTCTTAAACACGAATCAACGATAAAAAAGCCGCCATCGAATATCGATACGTTCGCTCGCGAGAATGAGGAAACAGCCGAAACAAGACAAGACGAAAACACAACTGCTGGACATGGAAATTACTCGCTATACTGATATTGGACATTCGGGCGGATGGAAGGCGCATTTGTCTGGGATGGCGTTTGAAGGGAAAATCTGAATAACAGGGAGTCAGGTAGGTGCGCCTAACGGAGAATACAACGGAAGAAGCTGAGATGGAATATGTGCAGAAGCGGGAGAAGCAGAGGTGGAGCCGTATGCAGAAATGGAGGAAGCGGAGTTGGAACCGCACGCAGAACCAGGGGATTGTGATAAGCTTGGGTGGAAACGGGGTTAGTAGTGTACTGTGTTACCGGTCTTTGGAGAGCTGCTGAAGGGAAGGGATGCATCGAGGAGGAGATTGAAATGATGGACGGGGAGTGAGACGGTGAACGGCAACGCGGAATGGGTCGACAAAGGAGAGGACGGGAAAGCAGCACAGAGCACAGGAACACAGCGGGAGACAGGGAAGACAGCGGACTACACACAAACCCAGCACACACAATAACATACGGAAGCTATAACAAAGCACACTTCAGAAAACCATTAAACCTCGTTTCCCCGTCGCCCCCGTTTTCCGTCGTCCAACAACACTGTCAACAAAAACGCTCTATTTACCAAGCATTACAAAAACACTACAGTACGTATACGTGTCACACCGCACGTATTTTAGATATGATCAGGTCTTTTCTAGCATGGTGCACGCCTTTACTAAGTCGTGCATCGCAGTGACCTACCCCTGTATTTTCCTGCCCCCCTTGGCCCTCTGCCGCGACTTTCTTCCTGCTCTCGGTGTCGTTCGAACTTCGTACGTACTTCGCCGTTTTTTCGATACTCCAAATTATTGTACAGAAGGAACTATTATCGTTTTCAACACGAGCCGAGAGAAGCGGCAAGGACTGGGCAAGTACTATAAACAGTACACTGTGGTAGCCCTACACTGGACGCTGCAGCTACGTGAAGTACCGACGGCCTACACGCTCTAAGCACACCACGACAACGCCTAGAGAAAAGCTTTGTGAGGAAGAAGCACAATCGATCTACACATCGAGCGTCAAAAATCAAGGTTGGTGGCAGTTACGTCGTGAGAACCTTTGCAACGAGGCATGCCCTCGCCACGGTGGCTAGTAGCCCATATTGAGTCGGCACAACAGTCTAAATGAAAACTCAAGTTTTTATGTGGTGGCATTGAATAGTAACCTGTGCGTTGAATACGTTCCACATCAACGGTTTGGTGATGCTTCGAGTGATATGATAGATTGCGAAAAGAAAGCAGCAGATGCCGTCTTATCATGAAGCACAGCGTTGGTATACGACGACCGGAACCGCGAAAAACACAACAACACAAAGATTAAACGGTACGGAAGGAAAGACACAGAAAACGCCTCCTAGAGCACATCTTTGATATACCATCACAGGCACCGCAACACACACGAGAAGAAGCTTGTACGTTGCGAAAGGAAAGAAGCAGACACCGCCTCTAAATACACAGTGTTGGTAGACGATCACAGGCTTTACCAGCCAATTTAAACAAAGCTTAAACAAGGAAAGGAGCAGACAACCTCTCTTGATGAAACTCGACGATAAATGATCATAGGTGTCGCAGAAAAGAAACAGTGCTCTAGGGTACAAACGTAGAAACAACAACAACACACTCGTATTTCGTTGTCTAGTACTCAACGGTGAAAACGCTGCCATTGACTACCGGTTCGACCGAACGAAACGGTGCGAAATCGAGAGATTATGCGAAACAACCCAACCAAGGTAAAACAAAGCAACACAATCTGTTGAATGTGGGAATTGGTTGCTACGCCGGTACTCGACATTCGGATGGACGGAGAGCGTATTTGTCTCGCAGAGCGTTTGGAGGGCGGAACCACCAGTCGATTAGGGAGTTGGGTAGGTGCGCTAAACGGAGAACACAAGGAACAAGTTGAGATGAAACGCATCCAGAACCGGGAGAAACTGATCTGGAGCTGTACGCAAAATGGCGGCGTTAGGATATGTCTGGGAGGATATGGGGCTAGCAGATTGAGTAGTGTCCAGGAGAGCTCTGAAGGTACATAAGGAGAGCTGCTGAAGATATAAATAGGAGAGGTGCTGAAGGGGTATGTATGAGAGCTGCCGGAAAGAAACAAGAAGAGCGGAGATATAAATGGTGTGGGGGCGGGTGATTGGGGGCGCCGAACGCCGGTGCGGGAGAGATCGAAGACAGGGCAGATACTAGAAGACAATCACGGAGAGTAGAGGAGAACAGAGGGCGTAACACCAAACCAAACACACATACTAAACATTATATCTAACAAACCAAAACACGCATGCACAAAAACGCACCAAACTCCATCAAAACGACGTTCTCTCGTTGCCCACGATTTCCGTTGTTCAGCAGCAGTATCAACAACAAAAGCTGTGTTTACCAACATTGAAAAAACACGACTGGTATTAGTTACGTGTAAGCAAGACAACCTAAGCATTTGGAATAGAAAGAGGTGTTTTCTAGCTTTGGGTACGCCTTGATCAAGTCGTGCATCGCAGTGACGTATCCCTATATTTTCCTATTTACCTTGTCCCTCTGCCTCGATTTCGTTTCTGCTCTCGGTGTACTGCGCACTACGTACGTACTTCGCCGTTGTTTCGATTCTCCGAATTATTGTGCAGGAGGAGCTACTGATACTTTCAACGGGAGCCGAAGGAACGAGGAAGGGCTGCACGAATACTACTAGCAGTATATCGTGTTAGCTCTGCACTGGAGGCTGTACCTACGCTCATGTCCCACGGTCTACACGGTATATATGTGTATATCACGACAACGCCTAGAGCGGATGTGAGGAGCACGCAACAGTATTAGACGCATCGAGCGGCGCCAACAATCAAGGCGAGTGGCAGTTGCGTCGTGAGGAAACCTTGCAACGTGGCATGCCCTCGCCACTGTGACTAGTAGCCCATATCAAATAACCAAACAAATCACATTACCAACTTCCAAGTGGTAGAACTGAATGGTAACCAGTGTGTTGAACGTGTTTGGCATGCAATGTTGGGTGATGCGTCGCAGTACCTACTAACTTACGAAATGAAATGAGCAGGAAACGCCCCATGAAGCACAGGTTGGTAGCGAACGCCATGCAACGAGAACATATAATAACAGAGATTAATCACTTCGAAAGGAGATGCGCAGAAACAGGTACCTGAAACACAGCGTTGCTAAACAAGCACAGGCACGATAAAACCCTGAAAGCAGAAGCTTGAGCCTTGAAGAAACGGAGAAGAAAATGCCTCTTGAACAACAGCGTTGGTAGACAGCGACCGGCATCTTAAACATAGCAAAAAAATAGACAAATGAAATGAGAGGAGAACGCCTCCCGAAGCACAACGTTGGTAAGCGTTCGTAGGCACGGCCAAACCTTAAGATACGGAACGTGACCCTTACGAAATGAAAGGGGCAGAAGTGGCCGCCTGACCCACAACGTTTGTAGACGATCGATCACTCACAGACGTTGCTAGAAATATATGACAGAATCGAGCTCACACGTTACGAAAGGAAATTATGAGAAAGTCCCCTCTGGAGAATAGCTTTGGTAGACGATAACAGGCGTATTAAAACCAAATCAAAGAGGCTTGAGCAAAACCAAAACAAACGAGAAAAAAGGCCTCCTGAAGCAGAGCGTTGACAGACGATCCCTGTCGTCGCAAATAGAAACCAAGGCACGAACATAAATAAGAAGAAAGGGGTAAAACAACGCCTCGTGAATCCCGGCGTTGGCAGACGACCACAGACATTGCACAAATTGCCAATGCTCGAACGTTATGAACGGAAAAGCTCAGAAACCAACTCGTGAAGCACAACTTTGGTAGACGACCACTTACTTTGCCAGAAGGGATTCAGGTAAGTGCACTAGACGGAGAACACAATGGAGGCAGTTGAGATGGAGCGCATGCAGAACCGGGAGAAACTGAGATGGGGGTGTATACAGAACTGGGACGAGCTGAGATGGAATCACATGCAGGACCAAGGCCGTTCGAAATGCTTGGGAGGAAATGAGGCAAGAAAATTAAGTAGTCTAGCGTAGTACCGGCTTGCAGGAGAGCTCATGAAGGGGTCATTTGGAGAGGTGCTGAAGGGGTATGGGGGACAGCTGCAGAAAGGAAGGATGTAGTATTGCTGGAGATACAAAGCACGAGGGGGCGGGGGGAGGGAGGAGGAGGGCCAGACGGCAATGGGGAGGGGCGAGGGGAGGAGATGAATACAGCGGAGAGCAGAGGAGAACAAGGGACTGCATACAAAACCAACATCCCGAATAAATAATGTAACTTCACACGCGCACACAAAACGAATTTATATAATGCTCGTTGTCCCGTCGTCCACGGTTGTTTCCGTCGCCCGACAGCAGCAGTAAGGAACACGGCATATTTGCCAACGTGAAAAAACACTTTAAACTATTTGTGATATACGTAAACGTATCAAAACCCACGTATTTGAAACAGGAATAAGTATTCTCTAGCATGGTGCACGCTTTATTTAAATCGTGCATCACAGTGACCTACCCCTATTTTTCCCCGTTTCCGTTGTCCACCTACCTCTCCTATGTTTCTGCTCTCGGTTTGCGGCGCATTGGTTCGCCTTTGTTCCGATACTCCAGAGTATCATACAGGAGGAGCTATGTACTGCTGTAGGACTGCCAATGCGAGCCGGAGGAAGGAGCAAGATATCGATGATAACTACAAACACTACATCACCTACCGGGGGACTTCGTCAGGAGAAACCACCATCACTCTACCTATCGAGCGACGCCCAACATCAAGGCGAGTGACATTTGCGTCGTGAGCAATGTTTCAACGCAACATGACCTCTCCACGGTGGCTAGTAGCCCATATCAAGTCAGTAAATCAGACAAAGAACCAACTCAAGCTTCCAAGTGGTATAATTGAATTGTAACCAGCGCATGGAACACGTTCCACGTATTTGCTTTGTGATGCCTCGACCGAAAGAACAAATTGCGAAAGGAGAGTAGCGGAAAACACTTCCTGGAGGAAAGCTTTGATTGACGATCACGTGCACCACTAAACAGAAAACAGGGGAACTTGACTGTTACGAAACGACCGCGGTAGAAAGCACCTCCCGAAGCACAGCGTTGGTAGATGTTCACAGGCTTTGCCAGAAACAATACATCAAAGATCAAGCATTGTTAACAGAAACTAGGAGAAACCATATATTGAAGCACAGCACTGGTAGATGACCACAGGTGTCGCAGACAACAACGGTACGCACGTAGAAACAACACCAACAACACCAAGACCACCGCCACCACCACCACCACCACCATCGCCACCACCACCACCACCAACAACACCACCAACACCACCAACAACAACAACAACAACAGCACCAACAGCAACAACAACAACAACAACAACAACAACAACAACAACAACAACAACAACAACAACAACAACAACAACAACAACAACAACAACAACAACAACAACAACAACAACAACAACAACAACGACAACAACAACAACAACAACCTCCTACTTCGTATATATTATTCAACTATCACAAAATTCCGACATCGAATACCGGCGCGATCCGAGAAACCGATGCCAAAATCGAGAGGATGGGGAAACAGCCGAAACAAGGTCATGCCAAAACCGCTGCTGGACGTGAAAAATTCTCGTTACGCGGGCAGTTAACATTCGTATGGACGAAGAGCGTAGTTTTCTGGGAGAGCGTTTGGCAAGCGAAGCTACCCGTCGAAAAGGGAGTAAGGTAGGTGCGCTAAACAGAGAACACAATGGAAGAACCTGAGATAGAACGTAGGCAGGACCGGGGGAATCTGAAATAGAGCGGTATGCAGAACTGAGAGAGGCTGAGATGGAACCGCATGCAGAACCAAGCGGTTTGGAGAAGGTTGGGACGAAATGCGGCGAGATAATTGAGTAGTCTACTATGGTACCGGTATTGTGGAGAGCTGAGAAAGGTGTACATAGGAAAGCTGGTGAAGCCGTACATTGGAGAGAGGCTAAAGGGGGATATAGGAAACTTGCTGAAGAAAATGCATGAGTTCTGGCAGAGATAAATTGATGCGGGTGCGTGGGGAGGGAGGCTTGGAACGGCGGCACGGAAGAGATAGAAGAGAGGAGAGGAGAGGAGCAAAAACCAGCAGAGCAGAGAACAACATTGGAGAGCAGAGGAGAACAGAGGCGTGCACCCAAAGCACACACACGAAGTATTTTATAACTAAGGAAAACAAAACACACAAGCACACACACACAGAATATATCAAAACCTAAACCTCGTCTCCCGACGCGTACGGGTTTCGTCGTTCAAGCGCAGGAGTATCAACATAGCCGGTCTATTACCCGTATTAAAAAAAACAACACTGTTATATACATGTCCATATAAAAAACTACGAATTCGAAATAAAGCATATGTTTTCTAGCATGGTGCATGCCTTAATTAAGTCGTGCATCACAGTGACCTAACCCTCTATTCCCCTATTTCCTTGGCCTCTCTACCTCACCCTTGTTTCTTCTCTCGGTGTCCTGCACACTGCGTACATACTTCGCGGTTGTTCCAATACTCCGAATTATCGTACAGAAGGAGCCACTAATTATCACAACGCGAGCCGGAAGAAGAAGCTAGGGCTGGGCGAGTACTGGCAACCGTACATCGCGTTAGCCCTGCACTGAAGGCTGCACCTACCTGGAGTACCGACGGTCTACACGCTATGCATACACCAGGACACCGACTAGAGCAGAGCTTTGTGAGGAAGAAGTACCAGCACTGAACGCATCACCATCAAGGTGAGTGTCAGCTGCGTCGTAAGAAGTCTTGCAAAGCGGTATGCCCTCGCCGCGGTGGTAAGTAGACCATACCAGGTCAGTATGACAGGCGAAATGTCAACTCTAGCTTCCACGTGGTAGGACTGAACATAAACCACCGCGTTGACACCGTTTCGCGCCAAAGTTTGGGTGATGCCTCGAGCGAAATAACAAATTCGAAACGGAAAGAAGCAGGAACCGCCTCGTGAAGTACAACTTCGGTAGACGACGTCAGGTATGGCTAACAAAACAAAATATAAATCAATTGTTACCAACGTAATGGAGCAGATAACGCCTTCTGAAGCACAGCCGTGGTAAACGACCGCAGGCACGGTCACGTTTTCGCAGAAGAAGCTTGAACGTTCCAAAAGGAAATAGACAGAAAATGCCCCCTGAATCGCAGCGCCGGTAGAAGATGAATCAATGACTTGTTGCCAGAAAGAAAAAAACAAACCCAAGCTTAAACGCCACGAAAGGAAAATAACCAAATAAACACCCCCCGACGAAAAGCGTTAGTAGGCATTCACATACATCGCTAGATATTTATTATGAAGTAAAGCTTTCACACTACGACAGCAAATGATCACCCCCTGAAGCTCAGCGTTGGCAGACGACCACAGGCGTCGCAAGCAAAACCGTTACCGAAGCAAAGGAGCAGAAAATGACTACCTGATGCATAATGTTGGCACCCGAGCACAGCCATTCCAACAATAACAATGCTCGAACGTTGTGTAAGGAAAGGCGCAGAAAACGCCCCCTGAAGCACAGTGTTGGTAGACAACCACAATAGTGTTCATAATTTTTACACAAGTAAAACAGAGCGTAAACGTTACGAACCCGACAAGGCACAAAATACCCCATAAAAATCGACGTTTGTACCCGATTTCAGATATCGCAAAAACAAAGCACGAAGCGGCTTGAACGTTTTGGAAGGAAAGGGGGACGCTGG
The DNA here is from genome assembly GCA_008828725.1 of Saccharina japonica. Lineage (NCBI taxonomy): Eukaryota > Phaeophyceae > Laminariales > Laminariaceae > Saccharina > Saccharina japonica. The sequence goes on along the minus strand of MEHQ01001828.1, from coordinate 516,402 downwards.
TCGTCCACACCCCGGACGGGTCTTGTCCAAAGCGAACCTCTTTATGTCAGCCTCCACCGTCGATGAATCCAACGCGTTGTTGACCCGGCGGGACAACGTGGCATCCATTCCGGGGGGAGGGTTTCCAGCGGTCGGCGGGATGTCGTCACGAATGGCCACCCCGCTACATCAACGGTCCTCGCGGAGTGCCGCCAGAAAACGTCCGAGACAGGTACTCCGGGCACAACTTTGTACCGACGCAGAAAACTATGCAGCGTTGCCACAAGATAATCCTAGCCGAACCAACTCGATGTCGAGTTAGAAGCGAGGGGACAATGATAAGGGGGCGAAGTGGCGGGATCAAACGGATGACGGGGTGCGGGGGGGTGTTCGCTGAATGGCCACGGGGGAAGGATCGAGGAGAGACGATAATACAGCGGAGAGCAGAGTAAACCAGCGGGGAGCAGAGGAGAACAAAGGAGAACACACAAACACAACAATACACAAAGATAGAGGAAAACCAAACATACACAATATATCAAAAGCTCGTTTTCCCGTCGCCCATGGGTTCCGTCGTTCAACAGCAGGAGTAAAACTACAAACGCTCTATGTACCAACACTGATGAAACACCAGTACCTACGGGAACGTACTTACAAGCACTTACGTACTTAAATAGGAACAGGTATTTTCTAGCATGGCGCACCCCTAAATAAAGTCGTGCACCGCAGTGACCTAACCCGCCATGTCCCTGGTTTCCGGTTCCCCTTGCCTTTCTGCCGCGCCTTTGTTTGTGCTCTAGCTGTCCTGCGCAGGTCGTACACACTTCGCCTTTTCTCCAATACTCAAAATCGCCAGTACAGGGGTAGTTATAAAACAAATTCAACGCGAGCCGCACGAAGGAGCAAGCCCGAACGAGTACTTCATAGAGTGCATGGTGTTAACCCTGCGCTGGAGGCTGCACCTTCCTGGAGTATCGACGATTTACACGCCATACATACATCAAGACGACGCGTAGAGCGGAGCTGAAGAGAAAGCACCGACACTACGCATCGAGCGGCGCCAACAATAAAGGCGAGTGGCAGTTGCGTCGTGAGAAACCTTGCAACGCAGCATGCCCTCGCCACGGTGGCTAGTAGCCCATACCAAGTCATCAAAAACAGGGATATCACCAACTCAAGCTTCCAAGTGGTAGAAAGGAATAATAACCATCGCATTGAACACGTTGCACGTTAATTGTTGGATGGTGAACGAAATAGAAAAATGAGTTTTCGAAAGGAAAATGAGCAAACGACGCCTCTTGAAGCACTGCCTTCGTAGACGACGACAAATATCACAAACAAACAAAAACACAAACAGACATTAAACGATACGAGCGGAAATGGGCAGAAACCGCCTCCTGAAGCGTAGCGTTGGCAGACGATCACAGACTTGGCCACAGGAGAAACATAATTGGCAAAACAGAAAGCTTCCTGATTACGAAAGGAAGAGAGCGGAAAACCCCTCCTGAAACACAGACGATCACAGACTGTTTCTGGAAGTCAAACGACATAACAGAGCTTACTAATGAAGGGAGGAAAATGAGCAGAAAATACCCCCTGAAGAACAGCGTTGGTTAAAATAGACGTTCACAGACCCTGGTAGAATATAAACAAATACTTCAGAGATTATAACTCACGAAATGAAAGGAGCAGAAAACGCCCCCTGAATCACGGATTTGGTAGGTGACCACTCACGATACTACATACTGTATAAACTTAACAAAGTGTACACGATACAAAAGGAAAAGGAACAGAGCAGACACCAGTCCCTGAAGCGCAGCTTTGGTAGGCAATTACAGAGCCGTAAATACATTTAGAGAAAGAGCGTTAACGTTGCGAACTAAAAGGAGGATAAACCACCTCTTGAAGCACAGCGCTGGTAAATGATCACAGGCGATGCAGAAAATAAATAATTATCGACGGTACGCACGTAGAAACGGCAACATTAACTGCAACAACAACAACACACCCAACAGCGACAACGATAACTTGGTACTTCGTACATGTTAACCACCGATGATAAGGCCTACATCGGATATCGGCGCGACCCAAGGAAACGGTAAGAAAATCGAGATACTAGGGAAACAGCCGAAACAAGGTAAGACAAACAAACGTTGCCGGACGTCTAAATTGCTCGCAACGCCGGTATTGGACTTTCGAGTGGACAGAGTGCGTTTGGAGAGCGGAGTTACCCGGCGATAAGGGAGCCAGGTAGGTGCGATGAGTGGAGAACACAATGAACGAAGCTGAGATGGAACGCGTGCATAACTGGGAGAAGCTGAGATGGAACCGCCTGCAGAACCGGGACGTTGGGAAACGCTTGGCAGGGAAAAGGGCGGAGGGAGTTGAGTAGTCCAGTACTGGCATTTTGGTAATAAGAGAGCTGTTGAAAGGAAGGACGGATTTGTCGTGGAGGTTAAAATGATGAGCGGGGGAATGGGGCAATGAACGACGACACTGGGGGGATCAAGGAGAGCTGAAGACAGGAAAAAAGTGCAGAGCAGGAGAAACCAGGGGAGAAAAGAGGAAACAGCGGAGTCCAGGACATGACAACGAATATTAGAGGAGAATAGAGGGCTACCAACAGAAAAATCCAACTCACCCACACACAAACAAAACGAATTATATACAGCACGCACACAAAGACAGATCTAACAAAACCATCGTCTTCCCGTCGTCCACGGTTGTTTCCGTCGTTTAACAGCAGTAGTACCAGTAAAAACGCCTTTTAAATTATGATAAAACGTTACAGTAAGCACACGTACCTCAAATTGGAACACATACTTTCTAGCATGGTGCACGTCTCAATTAAGGCGTGCATCGCAGTGACCTACCCCTATATTCCCCTATTTCCCTATTTCCTTTGTCCCTCTCTCCCGCCTTTGTCTCTGCTGTCGGTGTCCCCCCTATTTCCCTATTTCCTTTGTCCCTCTCTCCCGCCTTTGTCTCTGCTGTCGGTGTCCCGCGCACTGCGTACGTCGTACTTCGCCTTTGTTCCGATACTTCTTATCATCGTACAAAAGAAGCTATATAGTATTGTGCCATACTTCCAAAGTGAGCCGGAGGCAGGAACAAGGGGTGGACGAGAACTACAGTACGTCGTGTTAGCCCTGCACTGGAGCCTGTGCCTACCTGGAATGCCGACGGTCTACACGCTGTACACACATCACTACAATGGCTAGAGCAGAACTGAGAAGGACGCACCAACGCTTCTGCATCGAACGCAGAAAAGGAAGGCGAGTGGCAGTTGCGTCGTGAGACATCTTGCAACGCGGCATGCCCTCGCCACGGTGGCTAGTAGCCCAATAAAATCACTAAAACAGTCACAGTATAAACTTTCAAGTGGTAGAACTAATTGGGAGCAGCGTGTTGAACACGTTTGGCGTCAAATGTTTGGTGATGCGTTGAATGAAATGATATTTGACGAAATGACCGGAGCAGGAAACGTATTTTGAAACACGGCGTTGGTGAACGACGACAGGCATCGCACACGCAACACATAGTATATTCATCGTTTCCTAAAGAGATGAGCAGAATTCACGTCCTGAACCACAGCGTTGGTAAGCGATCACAGGCACGGTGGAACCCTAAAAGCAGAAGCTTGAGCATTGAAAAAAAGGAGAATAATTGGCCTCTTGAAGCGCAGCGTTGGTAGACGACGACAGGAATCCCACACAACTCAAAATAAAACAGATATTGAACTTGACGAAAGAAAAGGAGCAGAGAACGGCTGCCGAAGCACAACACTGTTAAACGATCGCAGGCACGGCCAAACCTTACGAGAACAAACTTGAACCTTACGAAAGCAATAGCGCATAAATCTCCTCCTGATGCACAACGTTGTTAGACGATATCATACATACTATGCTAAACATATATGAAATAACAGAGCTCACATGTCGCGAAGGAAAGGAGCAAAAACCGCCCCCTGAAGGACTGTGTCGCATATATAGACGATAACAGACTTTGTCAGGACATTAGAAACAAAACAGAGGTTAACCACTACGGAAGAAACGGAGCAGAACCGCCCCCAGGGGCACAACCTTGGAAGACGATCGCAGGCACATCAAAAACAAACCGGCGAGGTTTGCACGTTTCGAAATCAAAGCAACAGAAGACACCCCTTAGACGAAAGCGTTGACAGACGATCACAGGCATCGCAAAACAAAGCATTGAAAGAAATGAGCAGAAAATGCTTCGTGCAGAACTGCGTTGACAGAAGACCACAGCCATCGTAACAATCGCCAATACTCGAATGCTGTCAGTTGAAAGGCGCATAAGACACCTCGCGAAACACAGCGTTGGTAAACCACTACAGTCTTTGCCAGAAGTACACAGACCAAAACAGAGCTTATCTGTCCCGAAATGATCCAGGGCAGAAAACGCACCCTGAAGAACCGCATTTGTAGCCAATCAACGGCATCGAAAACACAACATAAGTTTCCGCTTTACTGAAGGAAAGGAGAAGAAACCGATCGCTGAGGCACAGCGTTGGCAGACGACCATGTACATCTCAATGAAAACCAATGCCCGAAGATTCAAACGTCAAAATACCTACAACAACAGCCCAGGAAGAATATACGACGAAACGGTCTCCATCGGATAGGCGAGCACCAAGGAAACGGTACACATTTGAAGAGAATGATGAAACAGCCGAAGCAAGGTAAGACGAAAACTGCTCGACGGGGAAATTGCTCGCTAGGCCGGAGATCGCATTTGCGCTGGGAAAGGGTTTGGAAGGCGGACCTACCCGGCGAAAATGGGGTCAGGTAGGTGCACTGAACGGAGAACACAATGGAAGCAGCCGAGATGGAACGCATGCCGAGCCGGGAGGAGCTGAGGTGGAGCTTTATGCAGAACGGGTAAAAGCTCAGATGGGACTGCATGCAGAACTGGGCGTTGATAGGAGCTTGGGAGGGTCGGGAGAACTGGCCAGTCTACTGTACCGGTGTTTAGGAGAGCTGGCGCAGGGGTCCATAGGAGAGCTGCTGAACGAGTATGCGGGAGAGCTGAAGAGAAGGGTGTATTAGTGCTGGAGATAAAAAATATGGAGCGGGGGGGGGCGAACGGGGACGGAGAGGGGCTAGGAGAGCAGAGGAAAGCAGAGGAAAGCAGAGAGAAACAGCGGGGAGCAAAGGAAAACAGAGGGCTACATACACAAGACAAACAACACCCAAAATAAATCATTTAAATCTACAAGCACACACGAAACGATTCTATATATATACCTCGTTTTCCTGTCGCCCACTGGTGTTTCCGTGGCTCAGCAGCAGCAGCAAAGAACATGATCTATCCACCGACATCAAAACAACACTGTAACGTATTTGCGTTAAACGTATACGTATCACACCTCACGTATTTATAACAGGGACATGTATCCTCTAGCATGGCATGCGCCTTAAATAAGTCGTGCATCACGGTGACCTACCCTATATTTCCCTATTTCCGCTATCCATCTGTCGCTCCTATGTTTCTTCTCTCGGTTTCCTGTGCACTACGTACGTACTTCGCCGTTGTTCTATTGCTCCGAATAATCGCACAGAAGGATCTCTGTCCTGCTGTAATACTCCCCACGCGAGCCAGAGGAGGGGGAAAAGGCTAGACCGGAACTAGAAACAATACACCTGCACTGGAGGCTGCACCTACCAGGAGTACCGACGGTCGACACGCTATACACACATCACCACATCGTCTACAGGGGAGCTTTGGAAGAAAGGAACCACCAGCCCTCTACATATCGAGCGACGCCAACAGTCAAGGCGAGTGGCAGTTGCGTCGTGAGACATCTTGCAACGCGGCATGCCCTCGCCACGGTGGCTAGTAGCCCATATCGAACCAGAAAACAGTCACAATATCTACATTCAAGTGGTAGAACTTATTACGAACGACGGAGTAGAACACGTTTCGCGTCAAATACAGGGTGATACGTTGAATGAAATAACATGTTTACGAAAGGAAATGAGCACGAAACGCCTTGTGAAACACAGTGCTGGTAATTTGATGATAGGCATCGCAAACATAACGCATAAGAGATCCATCGTTTCCTAAAGAGATGCGGAGAAACCACGCCCTGAACCACAGCGTTGGTAAGCGATCACAGGCAGGCACGGTCAAACCCTAAAATAAGAAGATTGAACCTTGGAAAACGCTTCGTGGGCAGGGGACCACAGCCATCGTAACAATTGCCGATGATCGAATGTTGTGAAAGGAAAGGATCATAAAACACCTCGTGAAACACGGCGTTGGTAGACCACTGCAGGCTTTGCCAGAAGTACACAAAACAGGACAGAGCTTAACCTTTACGAACGAAACGGGGCAGAAACCTACAAGAGAAGAACCGCGTTCGTAGCGTATCAACGGCATCGCAAAAACAAAACGAAGAAGTTTGAACGTTACTGAAGGAAAGGAAGAGCCAACGATGCCTGAGGCACAGCTTTGGCATTGGGCCACAGGCGTCGCAAACAAATTCAATGCTCGACGGTACACACGTCAAAACCAATACAACAACCGCAACTATAACATAATGAACCTAGTGTTGTATGAATCAACGACTAGAAGGCCTCCATCGGATATCGGCGAGCCCCAAGGAAACGGTACGGAATGGAAGATGACGACGAAACAGTCGAACCAAGGTAAGACGAAAAGCTGATCGAGGTGAACATTGGTTGCTAATCCGGTATTTGACCTTCGGGTGGGCAGAGAGTGCATTTCTTCTGGGAAAGGGTTTTGGAAGGCGGACCTACCCGGAGAATAGGGGATCAGGTAGGTGCACTGAACGGAGAAAACATTAGAAGCAGCTGAGATGGAACGTATGCAGAACCGGAAAAAGCTGAGGTGGAGCTTTATGCAGAACTGGAAGAAGCTGAGATGGAACCGCATGCAGAACAGGGCGTTGGGGGGAGCTTGGAAAGACAAGGGGCGGGGGAGCTGAGTAGTTTACTGGATTACCGGTGTTCAGGAGAGCTGCTGAAGGGAAGGACGCATTTGTGGTGGAGATAACAATGATGGGCGCGCGGGGGGGGGGGGGGGGGGGGGGGCTGAACGGCAACAGAGAGGGGCGAGGAGAGCAGACGAGAGCAGAGCAGAGAAGAGAAAAAGAGCGGAGGGCAGAGGAGAACAAAGGGCTACACACGCAAAGCAAAAACCACCAAAACATATAGTATAAATTCACACGCACACACAACACGAATCTATACATACCTCGTTTTCCCGGCGTCCACGGCTGTTGGCGTCGTTTAAAAGCAGGAGCTACGTAAACGCTCTATTTGCCAACATCGAAAAATCACTGTTAGGCATTTGTGATATCCGTATACGTATCAAAACTCGCAATATCGGTAACAGGAACAGGTATCCTCTGGCATGATGCACGCGTAAAAATATGTCATGCATCACAGTGACCTATCCTATGTTTCCCTATCTCCGCTGTCCATTTGCCGCTCCTATGTTTCTGCTCTCGTTTTCCCGCGCACTACGTACATACTTCGTATTTGTTATATTTCTCCGGATAATTGTGCAGGGGGACCTATGTACTCCTGGAATAATTCCAACACGAGCTGGAGGAGGGAGGAAGGTGTGGGCGAGAACTAGAAACAGTGCATCCCGTAAGCCCCGCAATGCAGGCTGCATCTACCAGGAGTACCTGCGGTCGACACGCTATACATGTAGCATCACATGACCCATAGGGGAGCTTTGGGAGCAAGAACCACCAGCAATCTACGTATCGAGGGACGCCAACAATCCAGGCGAGTGGCAGTTGCGTCGTTATAACTTTTTGCAACGCCTCATGCCCTCGCCACAGTGGCTAGTAGCCCCTAGCAAGTCACCAAACAGACAAAATACCAACTCAAGATTCCAAGTGGTAGAATTGAAGGGTAACCAGCGCACTGAACACGTTCCACGCATCAGTTGGTGTGTGATACCTCGAAAGAAATAACAAATTACTCAACGAAAAGGAGCAGAAAACGCCTCCTGAAGCACATCGGCGGTAGACGACGATAGCCATCGCAAAAAAACAAAAACAGACAATACGTACACGTTTCGAAAGGAAACGAGAAACACCGTGTTGATACTCTTAGATTACCACAGGCACGGCAAACGAAATCAGCAGAAGCTCGACCGTCACGAACAAAAAGGAGCAGAAAAAGCCTCCTGGAGCATAGCGTCCATAGACGACGACAGACTTTGCGAGATATCCAAGGACAAAACAAAACTGAAATATTCGGAAAGGAAAGGAGCCCCTGGAGCACCACTCTGGTAGATAATCACAGGCTACTACAAGCTGAACAAACCAAGTAGCAGGTATTAGCCGTTGCGAGAGGAAAGGGTCAGAAAACGCCCCCTGATGCACACATAAAAGGGTCCTAGGTGCCATTAGAGAGTGGCAGGAAACACCCTCTGAAGTGCAGCTTTGGTAGACGATGACAGACCGTACAGGGCGCAAACTCAATTAAACCCTAGCGAAGCTTACACGTGGCGACAGGAACGTAGCCGAAACCGCCTCCTGAAGTACAACTTTGTAGACGATCACAGGCGTTGCAATATAGTTGAGAACAAAGCGTAACTTGAACACTACGAAACGAAATTAGTAGAAACTGCCCCCTAGAGCACAAATTTGGTGATCGATCACAGAGTATGCTGGCAAACATAAAATATCAGTTATTAACCTTTTCGAGAGAAAATAGTCAGAACACGCCCCCTGGCGCACCGACTTGTGAAAGGATCACAGACACAGCAAGAAACAAGAAGAGAAGAACATTGCACGTTTCTACCGGAAAGGAGCATACACTTCCTCCTGAAGCACAACTCTGGTAGACGATCACAGGCACGGTAGAAAATGATAAGACGCTTGCACGTTACAAAAGCAAACGAGAAGGATCGCGCCCTGAACCGCAATGTTGATAAACGACCACAGGCTTTGTCCGAAAAATAGAACACTGTTCACACGATATGAAATGGAAGCAGTAGGCACCGCCTGTTGTAACACAGCATTCGTAGATGACCACAGGCGTTACAGAAAATAACGAATGCTCGAAGCGTAGTAGGTGGAGACAACCACAACCTGAAACTCCGTATATATGAATCAACGATAAAAAGCCATCGTCAAATATCGGCGCGACCCAAGGAAACGGTACGTTAACTCGAGATAATAGGAAATAGCCGAAACAAGGTAAGACGAAAAACCGTTGCTGGACGTGGATATTGCTCGGTACGCTAGTATTGGACATTCAGATGGATAGAGAGCACATTTGCCTTGGAGAGCGTTTGGAGGTCGGAGCTAAGTATCAAGGAATCAGGTAGATGCACCGAACAGAGAAAACCACGGAAGAAGCTGAGATGGAGCCGTATCCAGAACTTGGAGACGCTGCGATGAAACCGCATGCAGAACTGGAGCGTTTGGATAAGCTTGGGAGGAAACGAGGAGAGGGAATTGAGTAGTCTACTAAGTAGAAACACCGGGTTTTAGTAATAGAAGAGCTGTTGAAGGGGTGTATAGGAGAGCTACTGAAGGGAAGGAAGTGGCGGAGATCAAATGGAGGATCGGGTGCGGGGGGGGGCGCCGAAAGGCCGCGCGGGAGGGGTCGAAGAGAGACGAGAGTAGAGGATACCAGCGGGCAGCAGAGGAAAGCAGCGGAGGACAGAGGATAATCGAGGACAAGATACGAGCGCGAACACACATAAAACACAGACACACACGTACACACGCAATCCACCAAAACCTCGCTTCCCTGTCACCCATGGTTTCCGTCGTTTAACAGCAGGAGTAGAAAGAAGAACGCGTTATTTACCAACATTGAAAATAGACCAGTACCTACGGGTACGTACAAACACTCACGTATTTGAATAGGAACAGGTATTTTCTAGCATGGTGCACGCCTTAATAAAGTCGTGCACCGCAGTGACCTACCCCTCGATGCTCCTGTTTGCCGGTTCTCTTCGCCTTTCTACCACGCCTTTCTTTGTGCTGTTCGTGCCCTGCGCAGAACCTACGTATTTCGTATGTGTCCCGATACGCCAAATGTTCGTACAAGGGGGGCTATAAATAATCCAACGCGAGCCGGAGGAAGGGGCAAGGGCTCTCGAGCACTACATATAGAACATTGTGGTAGCCCTACGCTGGAGGCTGTACCTTCCTGGAGTATTATCGACGATCTACACGCTATACATGTATCACGACAACGCGTGGAGCGAAGCTGAAGAGGAAGCACGAACATTATGCATCGAGCGGCGTCAACAATCAAGGCGAGTGGCAGTTGCGTCGTGAGAAATCTTGCAACACAGCATGCCCTCCCCACGGGGGCTAGTAACCCATACCAACTCAGCAAAAACAGTCGAACCACAAACTCAACCTTCCCAGTGGTAAAACGGAATGGTAACCATCGCTTTGAACACGCTACTCGTCAATGATTGAGTCATACCTGAAAGTGTAAGACATTAGCAGAAGACGCCTCTTGACGCATCGCGTTCATAAACGACGACAGACATCGCAAGCAAATAAAAAACCCAGATTAAAAGTTTATAAAAAAAGGAGCAGAAACCGCCTGCTGAAGCACAGCGTTGGTAAAGGATCACAGACACGGTCGAACACTCACGAGAAGAAACTTGAACGCCACAAAAAAAAGTAGTAGAAACCACGGGGTGAAGGACAGCATTGGTAGATGATCACAGACTTTGCTACAGTTGAATATAAACAGCAAAATAAACAGAGCTTACGCCTTACGAAATAAAGGGAGCAGCAAACCCCTCTTGAAGCACAAACTATCACCGAATTTGCTGCACGTTAAACAAAATAACATAGCTGGTTACTCACGACAGGAATTTCGCAGAAACGCCCCCCTGAACCACAGCGTTGGTACAAATAGACGACCACAGACTTTGGTAAAATATACACTAATGCTTCAGAGGTGACACCTTACGAAATCAAAGGAGCAGAAAACACCCCCTGAAGCATGGATTTGGTGGGTGATCACTTTCTTCGCTATATAAGCACGCAAAAACAACACAGAGCGTCAAACATACAATCTCAAATCAGCAGAAAACGGTCCCCGAAGCACTGCGTTGGCCGACCATTTCTAAACCGTAAACACCAAGTAGAGAAGAGATGGCAGCGTTGCACACTGGCAGGAGAATGAACCACCGAGGTGACCCTAGGTGATGCAGAGAATAAACAATGATCGACGGTACGCACGTAGAAGTGACAACAGCAACAGCAATAAGACCAGCACCAACAATAACGAAAACAACAACAACAACAACCTGGTATTTCGTATACATTTATCACCAATGACAAGGCCGCCATTGCATATCGGCACGACTCAAGACACTATACGAAAATCGAAAGAATGGAGATACAGCCGAAATAAGGTGAGACGACAAGACGGTGTTGGGCGTGAAAACTGCAACGCAAGTATTGGACAGTCGACTGAACGGAGTGCGTTTGGAGGGCGGGGGTACCCGGCGAAGTGGATTCAGGTAGGTGCGATGAACGGAGAACACAATCGCAGGAGCCGAGATGGAACGAATGAAAAACCAGGAGAAGCTGAGATGGAACCGCATGCAGAACCGGGGCGTTGGGAGACGCTTGGGATGGAGAAGGGTGGGGGGCTGAGTAGTCCAGTACCGGTATTTTGGCAATAGGAGAGCTGTTGAAGGGGAGGACGGATTGGCGGTGGAGATAGAAACGACGAGCGGGGGACTGAGGCGCTGAACGATGAGGCGGGAGGGATGGAGGAGATCAGACGACAGGAAAGCAGTGGGGATTAGGGGGGGGCAACAGAAAGGAAAGGACAGCAGCGGAGGCCAGGGGATACCAACGGAGATCAGACGAGAACAGAAGGCTACAAACACAGAAATCGAAATCAGACACACACACCAAACAAAAATACATACAACACGCACACGCAGACAGATCCGACAAATGCTCAAATTTCAGTCGTCCACGGTTGCTTTTGTCGTTCAACAGCAATATCAACAAATAAGCCTTATAAACACTGAACACACGGTACAGTACGTATATGTCATATTGGAACATGTACGTTTGAGCATGGTGCACGCCTGAACGTCAGGCGTGCATCTCAGTGACCTACCCCTATATTTTCCTATTTCCCTATTTCCCTTGTCCCCCTCTCGCAACTTTGTGTCTGCTCTCCGTGTCTTGCGCACTGCGTACGTACTTCGCCTTTGTCACGACACTCATAATAATCATGCAGAAGCAGCTATACTGTACTGTGCCACACGTCCAAAGCGAGCCGGAGGAAGGAACAAGGGGGTGAACAAGAACTACAGTACGTCGTGGTAGCCCTGCACTGGAGGCTGCGCCTACCTGACGCACCGACCGTCTACACGCTGTACACACATCACGACAATGCCTAGAGCAGATCTGAGGAGGACACACCAACACTGTACGCATCGAACTCCAACGATCAAGGCGAGTGGCAGTTTGCGTCGTGAGAAATATTGCAACGCGGCATGCCCTCGCCGCGGTGGCTATTAGCCTATATCAAACCACCAAACCAGTTACAATATCAACTTCCAAGTGTTAGAACTGTATGGTAACCAGCGTTGATACATAACGGCAGGCATCGCAAACAAAGGAACAGCGATTAACCGGTTCCAAAGGAGATGCGCAGAAACCGCGTCCAGAACCAAAGGGTTGGTAAACGATCACAGTTATGCTCATACCCTAGGCCCAGAAGCTTGGACGTTGAAGACAATAATAAGAAAAGAAATGCTTGAAGCACAGCGTTGGTTTATGACGACAGGAATCCCACACAAAACGAAAAAACAGACATTTAACATTACGCCAGGAAAGGAGCAGAGAACGCCTCCCGAAGAACGACATCGTTAAACGATCGGATATGCCGTAAGATAAGAAACATGCACCTTACGAAAGGAAAGGAGCTTGAAATGTCCTACTGATGCACAGCATTGGTAGACGATCAATCACAGACTGTGCTAGAAACATATAATAGAACAGAGCTCACGCGTTGTAAAGAAAGGGACCAAAAGACGCCCCCTGAAGCGCAGAGTTCGTATACATAGACGATAACAGACTTTGTCATAAAATTAAGAACAAAACAGAGATAAACCACTACTGCCCCGGGGGGCACAGCTTTGGCAGACGATCGCAGGCGCAGCAGAACACCATCAGAGAGGTTTACAGGTTGTCAAGTAAAAGGAGCAGCAAACACTGGAGCAAAACGTTGACAGACGATCACAGGCGTCCCAAAACAAAACCAATGAAATAAATGAGCAAAAAACGTTTCGGGGAGCACGACGTTCGCAGAAGACCACAGCCATCGCAAACACTACAAATGCACGAATGTTGTGAAAGGATAGGATGAAAAATTACCTTGCGAAACACAGCGTTGGTAGACGGCCACAGGCTTTGCCAGACATACACAAAACCAAACAGGGCTTAAACGTTACGAAAGGATCAAGGCAGTAACCACACCCTGAAGAACGGCATTACGGTAGTAGCCGAACAACGCCATCGCATAAATATAACGAACCAGTTTGGGCGTTTCTGAAGGATTTGAGGAGAAAGCGACCCCTGAAGCACAGTGCTGGCAGGCGACCACATGCGTCGAAAGCAAACCCAACACTCAAAGTTACAAACGCCAAAATACATACAACAATAGCGCAGGACGATTAAACGACGAAACGGCCTCCATCGGATAGGCGAGCACCAAGGAAACAGTACGGAATTGAACATGATGATGAAACAGCCGACACAAGGTAAGACGAATAGCTTATCGAGGCGAACGATGGTCGCTAGGCCGGTATTGGACCTTCGGGTGGACGGAGGGCACAAGTCTGCTGGGAAAGGGTTTGGAAGGCGGACTTACCCGGCGAAACGTGGGTCAGGTAGGTGCACTGAACGGAGAACACAATAGAAGCAGCTCAGGTGGAACGCATGCAGAACCGGGATAAGCTGAGGCGGAGCTGCATGCAGAACTGGGAGAAGTCGAGATGGAACCGCATGCATAACCGGGCGTTGGGAGAAGCTTGGGAGGAAAAGGGTCGGGGGAACTGTCCAGTCTACTGTAGTAGCGGTATTTACGAGAGCCCCATAGGAGAGCTGGCTTAAGGGGTATGCGGGAGAGCTGCTGATGGGAAGGACCTAATAGTGCTGGCGATAAAAGGGCGGTGGAGGAGGAGAGGGGGGGGGGCGTGGCACTGAACGGCGCCGGGGGGGGCGAGGAGGCAGACGAGAGCAGAGGAGAGGAAAAACAAACAACGGAGAGCAGAGTGAAAGAATGATGCGTGTCGAGGCTCTGTCTCTCTGGAGAGAGATGGCAGAGGTGGCACCGAAGTGTCTGTGACGAGCACTTGTGAAGAAGAAACAAAATGGTTTGAAAAGGCGCTTATTTGGCCAAAGGAGGACATGAAGAAGGGTGATCGAGGTGGGGGGGACCTCCACCTCATCACGGATCACGGAACAATGCCCAAGCTACGGGCAGATGTATCTTACGGCAGCCCGTCCTGTTCCTTGCAACGTTCCATCATACGTCATTATAACGTTATCTGTAACTCTCTTATGGTAAACTGATTACCCTGTCCTACGATCAACTTGACGAGTAAGTTGATTATAATGCGTGGAGAGGCCCGGTACTATGATCAACTTATGCAAGTAAGTTGATTATAATGCGTGGAAAGAACAAACTCATATTTCTCCGCATATGATATTTATCCGCATCTAGAACTAACTGCGATGCTCAGTTTACTTGTACGAAGTGACTGCACGTCAACATAGATATGGATCCCAACGTCCACATTTCAATACAGAGACAGAGGGCTGCATACACAAAACAAAAAACACCCAAAATGAAATATTCAAATTCGGACTCACACACGAAAGGAACATATGCATACCTCTTTTCCCCGGCGCCCACTGCTGTCTCCATCGGCAGCAACGAAAACGCTCCATCTACCGACATAAAAATCACACTGTTAAGTATTTGTGATGTAGGTACACGTATCAAACCTCACGTAATTGTAACAGGAACAGGTATCCTCTAGCATGGTGCACGCCTCAAATAAGTCGTGCATCAACGTGACTTGCCCTATGTTTCTTTATTCCCGTTGTCCATGTGCCGCTCCTATGTTTCTGTTCTCGTGTTCCTCCGCACTACGTGCGTACTTCGCCTTTGTTTCAATTAACCGGATAATCGTACAGGAGGACCTATGTTCTGCTGTAGTACTTCCCACGCGAGCCGGAGGAGCGAATAAGGTGCGAACCAGAACGAGAAACAGTACATTCCGTTAGCCCTGCAAAGGCTGCACCTACCAGAAGTACCGACAGTCGACACACTCTATACATACATCACCGCATCGCCTACAGGGGGGCTGGAGATACCACCAGCACTCAACATATTGAGCGACGTCAACAATCAAGGCGAGTGGCGATTGCGTCGTGAGAAACCTTGCAACGCGGCATGCCCTCGCCATGGTGGCTAGTAGCCCATATCAAGTCAGCAACAACAATCATTATACTAACTCAAGGTTCCAGCAGATAAAACTGAATGGTAACCGGCGCATTGAACGCCTTACCCGTCAATTGTTGGGAGATGCCTGAAATGGAAACAATCCTTACGAACGAAAATGAGCAGCCTCGTGAAGCACCGTGTTCGCAGACGACAACAGACATCACAAACAACATAAAATAATAAATTAAACTTTACGAAATAAAGTAAACGGGAACAGTCTCATGAAGCGCAGCGTTGGTAAACGATCACAGGCACGGCCAAACACGCACGAGAAGAAGCCTGAGCGTCACGAAGCTAAAGCAGTAGAAAGCACCCCCTGGAGCACAGCGTTGATAGACGATCACAGACGTGGCTACAGTAGAAATAGAAGTAGCAAAACAAACAGAACTTATAATAACAGAACTTACTCGTTATGAAACGAAGCGGACAGAAGAACCCTTCTGAAGCTAAACATTCGTAGATAATCACAAACTTTGCTGGAAGTCAAACGACATAACGAAGCTAAATCCGTACGAAAGGAAAGAAGCACGAAACGCTCCTGAAGCACAGTGTTGTTAGACGATCGCAGACTTCGCTAAATAGTAAGACACAAAACAGTGACTAAACTATACGAATGAGAAAGGGCTGAAAACACCTCCTGGAGCACAGTTCTATTAATTGACGATCACAGGCACCGCAAAACAAAGAAGATAAGAAGCTTGGCCGTTACGAAAGGAAAGGAGCAGAGACCACCTCCTGAAACACAGCGTTTGTAGACGATTACAGGCGTTGCTAGAAAAAAAACGAAACAGGGTTTAGTTACGCTTCACTGAAGACAAATATCAGAAAACACCCCTATAAGCACTGGCAGATTATCACAGACTTTGATAGTAACCGCTGTTAAATAGCGTAACAGAGTGGAAACGATGCAGGCTGAATAACACAATGTTTCCCCCGAACCACAGCGTTGGCAGGCGATCACAGGTACCGCGAACAAAAAAACGATAAGAAGCTTGAACGTTGCAAAAGGAAAGGAGCAGAAACAAATCTTGAAGTACAGCCCTGGTAAATGACCACAGGCGTAACATAAAATAACTAATGCTCGAAAGTGCGGGCGTTAAAACAAGAGAATCAGCAACAATCTGATGTATATTTATCAACGATAAAAAAATCCGCCATCGAAAACCGGCGCGACCCAAGTGAACGACACAAAAGTTAAGATATCTGGAAAACAGCAAAAACAAGGTTAGACGAAACGCTGCTGGAGATGGGAAAGTTCTCGCTATGCCTGCATTGCACATTCGGGCGGACGGGGGAGCGTATAGTTCTGGGAGATCATTTGGAGGGCGGAGCCACCCGGCAAGATCGGAATGAGGTAGGTGCGCTGAACGGAGCACAACGGAAGAAGCTAAGATGGAATACATGCAGAACCGGGAGAATCTGAGATGGAGAGGTAATGTATGCAGAATGAGGAGAAGCTGACATGGAACCACATGCAGACCCCAAACGTTGGGAGGAGCTTGAGAGTAAAAGGAGTGGCGTGATGTGATATACCTATACTTAGGAGAGCTGCTGAGAGGATATATACGAGAGCTACTACAGGGGATATTAAATGGCTTGTGGCGGAGAATTAAATGCTCATGGGGTGGGTTCGGGCGCGCTGAACGGTGACGCGGGAGCGGTCGACGAGAGGTCAGGAGAGGAGAGGAGGGGAGAGGGGATTCAAGAAGTGGAGAGCAGAAGGAAACCGCGGAGAGCAGAGAACAGAGTGATACACGCATATACTAACTAACAAAAGATACAATGAAACAAACCAGAACACACGCACGTACACACACCAAATGTATAAAACCTTGTTTTCCTGCCCCCCACGTTTTTGTCGATCAGCTGCAGTGTCAACAAACATGCTCGATTTACCAACATTGGAAAACCTTTATACATGTTTATACGTTTACGCATCAAGACTTACTTAACATAGTAACAGGTATTGTCTAGTCGTGCATCGCAGTGATCTACCCCTATACTTCCCTACTTTCCTGTTTGCCTCGTTTATCTCCCGTGCCTTTGTTTCTTCTCTCGATGTCCTGCGCACTCTGTGAGTACATCGCCCTTGTTTCGATACTGCGAATTATCGTACAGGAGGAGCTACTGCCGTACTAATTCCAACGCGAGCCGGAGCACGGAGCGGCCGGTTGACGAGACCTAATAACAGCACAGAATGTTTACCCTTCACTGGAGGCTGCACCTGGTTGGAGTACACAGACGGTCTGCATGCTATATATACATCGAGACGACGCCTACCATAGAGCCTTCTGAGGAGGAAGCACCAGCACTCTGTCCATAGAGTGGCGCAAATAATCAAGGCGAGTGGCAGTTGCGTCGTGAGAAGTCTTGCAACGCGGCATGCCCTCGCCACGGTGGCTAGTAGCCCATATCAAATACACAAAACAGTAACAAATACCTACTCAAGCGTCGAAGTGTAGAACTGAATGGTAACTAGCGCGTTTAACACGTTACGCGTCAATTGTTGGGTGATGAGTCGAAGGAAAGAAGAGCTAAAGAAAGGACAGGATCCGAAATTATCCCCTGAAGCCCCACATTGGCAGATTCCGACAGGCGTTGCGAACGAAACAAAATACATACAGATTAAACTTTACGGAAGAAACGTAGCAAACAACGCCTTCTAGCGCTGGCGAACGACCGCAGAAACAGTCCAACTATTACGAGAATAGACTTGAACGTTACGAAAGGACAGGAGCAGAGAACGCCCCATGAATCACAATTTTGGTAGACGACCACAGGCACAGCAAATACAAATCGAGAAGTCTTGAACTTTACAGGAAAAAGGAGCAGACAACGCCTCCTGAAGCTGAGCGTTAACAGACGATCACAGGCGTTGCCAAGCAAAACCAATGCACGAACAACACTCAAAGAACGGAGCATAAAATGCCTCCGGAACCACGGCGTTGGCAGATGATCACCGCCATTGCACAAATTGCCAATGCTCGAACGCTATGGAATAATAGGATCAGAGAACACCTCGTGAAGCACAGCGTTGGTAGACAACCGCAGGATTTGCCAGAAGTACACAAAACAAAACAGACCCTAAAACCTATTAAGTAAACAGGGCAGAAAACTACATCCGAAGAACGTTGTTCGTAGCCGATCGACGGCATCGCGAAAACAAAACGAACAAGTTTAAACGTTACGGAAGGAAAGGAGGATAAAACGACTCCTGACGGACAGGCGTGGTAGAGACGGCCACAAGCGTCGCAAAACAAAACCAATGCTCGAAGGTACACGAGTCGAATCATATACAACATCAGCAACAGAAGCAACACCAGCCTACTCGTAGTATATATCAACAATGAAAAGGCCTCCATGGGATATCGGCGAGCTCCAAGGAAGCGGTACGGAATTAGAGAGAACGATGAATTAACCGAAACAAGGTAAGAGTAAAAACTGCTGGAGGTGGAAATTGGACGCTACGCCCGTGTTGGACATGTGGATGGATGAAGAGAAAACAAACGTTATGGGAGAGTGTTTGCAGCTACCCGGCGGAGAGGGGGCCAGGTAGGTGCACTGAACGGAGAACACAATATGGAAGCAGCTGACATGGAGCGCATTCCGAACTGGGAGAAGCTGATATGGGGGCGAATGCAGATTTGGGAGAAGCTGACATGGAACCGCATCTAGAACCTGGACGGTGGGAGAAGCTTGGGCGGAGGAGGGGCGAGGTAGCTGAGTAATCGACTGTTGCACCGATATTAAGGAAAGCCGCTGAAGGGGTTCATTGCAGAGCTGCTGAAGGGATATGTAGGAGAGCTGCAGAAGGGAAGGACGTAATAGTGCTAAAAACAAAACGGATGGGGGGGGAGGGCAGGGGCAGGGGAGGTGGGGCACTGAACGGCAACGGAGAGAGGCGAGAAGAGGAGATGAGAGGAGAGGAGAGGACAGGCAAACAGCGCAGACTACAGGAGAACAGAGGGCTACACACACAAAACGCACCCAAAATAAATAATCAAACTCTACTCGCACACGCGAAACGAACACGCCTCGTTTTTCCGTCGCCCACGGTTGTTTCCGTCGTTCGACAGCAGCAGCAGCAACAACAAACACGCTCTATTCACCGACATCAAAACAACACGGTTAACTATTCGTGATATACATGCACGTATCAAACCTCATGTGCTTGTAACAGGAACAGGTATTCTCTAGCATTTTGCACGCCTTAATGAAGTCGTGCATCACGGTGACCTACCCCTATATTTCCCCATTTCCGTTTTCCATCTGCCGCTCTTGCGTTTCTTCTATATTTTTCCTGCGCATTGCTTCGCCTTTGTTCCGATACTCCGGGTTAACGTACAGGAGGAACTACGTACCGTTGTACTACTTCCGACGTGAGCCGGGGGAAGGAGCACGCTGTGGACGAGGACTACAAACAGTATATCGCATTAGTCGTTGCACTGGAGGATGTGCCCACCACGATCTACACGCTATACACACATCACCACATCGCCTACAGGGGAGCTTTGGGAGGAGGGACCGCAAGAACTCTACGTATCCAGCGACGCCAAACATCCAGGCGAGTGGCAGTTGAGTCGTGATATATCTTGAAACTCGATATGCCCTCGCCACGGTGGCTAGTAGCTCATATCAAACCACCAAAACAATCGAAATACCAACTCAATCAAAGTGGTTGATTTTCATGGTAAACGCACGTTGAACGCGTTCCACGTCAATTACAGCGTGATGCCTCGAAGAAAAAAAAGAAATTACGAAGGGATATAAGCGAAAAACGCCTCCTGGAGCACAGCCTTGATGGACGATCATAGGCGCCGCAAAACACAAACGAGGAGAAGCTTAACGGTTACGAAATTAATGAGGCAGAACGCAACTCATGAAGCACAGCATTAATAGACGATCACAGACTTTGCCCAGAAAAAACTACTGCAAAGAGTAAACGTTACGAAAGAAAAAAAGAAAAGAAAAACATATTTTGAAGCACAGTATTGGTAGATGACCGCAGACGTCGTAGACAACAATCAAAGCTCAAAGACATGCACGTAGAAACACCAACAACAACAACAAACACAACAACAACGCCAACAAGTTCGTCGTATATTATCCAACTATAAAAAATCAACCGTCATCGAATATCGGCACGACGCACGGAACCGACACGAATCTGAGATAATAGGGAAACAGCCTAAGCAAGGCAATACGAAAACCGATGCTGGACGTGGAAATTGCTCGCTACGCCGGTAATCGACAACGGCATGGTCGAAGAGCGTTGTTCGTAGGGAGGGAGTTTAGAGGGCGGATATACTAATCGAAAAGGGAGTCAAATCGGCGCAAAGAACGGAGAACACAGCGAAATAAGCTGAGATGGAACTCGTGCAGAACCGGAAGAAGCTGAAATAGAGCTATATGCAGAGGTGGGAGAGGCTGAGATGGAACCGCATGTAGAACCAAGCGGTTTGCGAGAAGGTTTGGAGGAAATGGGGCGGGGAGTTGAGTAATCTACTGTAATGCCGGTATTTAGGAGAGCTGGTGAAGGTGTACATAGGAAAGCTGGGCTGAAGGGGTATGTAGGAAAGGTGCTGAAGCAAAACCAGGAGTTTTTGTGGAGATAAAAAGGATGCGCGAGTCGGGGGGGGCGGGCGCGGAACGATGATGCGGGAGAGGTCAAAGAAAGGAGAGGAGAAGAGAAACAACGACGGAGAGCAGAATAAAACAGCGGAGAGCAGAGGAAAACACAGGCCTACACCCAAAACAAACACGCACCATTCTATAACAAAGCACACACAGACAAAACCTATTAACCTCGTCCCCTGACGCCCACGGTCCCCATCGTTCAACCGCAGCAGTATCAATAAAACCGCTCGACTAACCAACCTTGCACGAACCCCATTATATACGTGTACACTTGAAAAAACAAATCTAAATAGGAACAAATATTTTCTAGCATGTTGCATGCCTCAAGTAAGACGTGCGTCGCAGTGACCTACCCCTATTCTTCCCTATTTCCCATGCCCCTCTACCGCGCTCATGTTTCTAACCTTGGTGTCTTGCATACTCAGTGCGTACTTCGCCTTTCGTTCTGTACTCCTAACTATCGTACAGGAGGAGCCACAACTTATTCCAACGTGAGCCAGAAGAAGGAGAAAGGGCTGAACGAGAACTACAAGCAGTACATCGCGTTAACCTTGCCTTGGAAGCTGCACCTACCTGGAGTGCCGATGGTCTACACGCTATGCATACACCAGGACAAAGCCTAGAGTAGAGCTTGGTGAGGAGGAAACACCAGCACTCTACGCATCGAGCGGCCCAACAACCCAAGGTGAGTGGCAGTTGCGTCGTGAGATGTCTTGCAACGCGGCATGCCCTCACCACGGTGGCTAGTAGATAACACCAGGTCAGAATAACAGTCGAAGTACCAACTCATGCTTTCTATGTGGTAGGACTGAACAGTAACTAGAGCATTAAAGACCTTACGAGCCAATAGTTGGGTGATGCCTCGAATCAAAAAAACTAAATACATAAATAAGTAAAAAACGCCTCGTGAAGCACAGCTTTGGTAGACAACGACAGGCATCGCAAACAGAACAGAAACAGAGATCAAACGTTACGAACGGAAAGGAGCAGAAAGCGAGTTCTGAAGTACAGCGTTGCTGGTAAATGGTCGCAGGCATGGCTAAACCTTTGCAGAAGAAGCTTGAAAATTACGAAAGGAACGATGCAGAAAAGGCCGCCTGAAGCTCAGCGTTGGTAGAAGATTAATCACAGACTTATCAAGAAAGCAAACAACAAAACGGAGCTTAGTCGTCACGAACGGAAAGGAGCAGAAACCGCCTCCCGGAGCACAGTGTTGGTAGACAATCACCGAAATTACTAGATGTTTGTTTATCAATTCGAGCCTAAACCCCACGAAAGGAAAGGAACAGAACACGCCTCCTGGAGCTGAGCGTTGGCAGACGACCACAGGCAAATAACAACCCAGATATAACTGGATGGTAACTAGCGTGTTGAAGACATTACCAACGTAACTCGTTGGGTGATGCCTCAAATGAAATAATAACTTAAGAGGAAAGAACAGGAGCTGAAAATGCCCCCGTTTCACAACGTTGGAATATCTCGAAAGGCATCGTGAACCTAAACAAAAATGATAAATTGGGCGTTTCCAATGGGAAAGAGCAGAGAACGCCCTATGAAGTACCGCGCTGGTAAACGATCGCAAACACGGCCAAACGTCAACATAACAATGTCAAACGCCACGAACGGAAAACATAAACCGCCCCCTCAAGCACACCTCTGGCAGACGAGCACACCTCTGGCAGACGAGCACAAACCGTGCAAGAAGCAAACATAGTTAATAAGCAGAGCTTATTATACACGTTACGAAGGGGAAGCAGCAGAACACGACCCTTAAAGCACAGGGTTGATAGACGATGACAAACTTCGCGAGATATTCAGGAATAAAACAGAGCTCAAACATTAGGAAGCTAAATCAGCATAAGGGTCGTTCTTATCGAGCAGCTTTTTTCCATAATGTCCAATATTTGTTTGAAACAAAAAAGGAAATGTTGGAAATCTTGGAATTCAGCAAAGGGCAAAACGTTTGGAAGGCTTCACGTTCCAATAAATGCAAAACAAAAAATGGAAAAATGGAAATATAGAAAAATTCGCGAAACAAGATATTGGAAATTCAAGAAATTTAGGGAATTAATAGCTCCGATAAGAATGGCCCTAAATTGCCCCTTGAAGCACAACTTTGGTGGATTATCACAGGCCAGCCTATCTATGCTGAACAAATAATATACCTGGTAGCAGGTGTAAACCGTTCGACAGGAAAGGGTTAGAACACGCCCCCTGGATCGAATACTTGGTGAAGGATCACAGGCCCCGCAATAATCAAACGCGAAGGCCATTGCACGTTACGAAAGGAAAGTGGCATACACCGCCTCCTGAAGCACAGCTCTGGTAGACGATCACAGACGCGGCAAAACATAGAAGAATACGCTTGAACGTGACGATGGACAGATTCAAAAACCGTCTCCTGAAAGGCCAGCGATGGTACACGATCACAGGCTTGGTCGGAAAAACAAAATAAAGTTGACACGATATGAACGAAAGTGGGAAACGTGTCCTGAAACCCAGCGTTGGTAGATGACCACAGGCGTCGCAGAAAATACTTATTATACACCCGTAGCACATAGAAACAACAATGACCTGGAACCCCGTATATGCATTATTCAACGATGAAAACGTCGCCATCGGCTGTCGTTGCGACCCAAAAAAGCAAGATTTCGACTAGAGAGAATAGGAAACAGCCAAAACAAGATAAGACGAAAAACCGCTGCTGGGCTGGACGTACACAAAACGCTAGGGACACCGGCATTGGACATTCTGATCGATGGAGAAATGATTTGCCTGAGACAAAGTGTGGGTAGCGGATCTATATAAAACGGAGCCAGGTAGATGCGCTGACCGGATAATTCAATGGAAGAAACAGAGATGGAACGCATGCAGAACCGGGAAAAGCTAAGGCGGAGCCAAATGCAGAACGGGGATAAGCTGAGATGGAACCGCATGCAAAACGGGAGCGTTTGGGTGGGAATGGGACCAAAATAAACCGGGAAATTGAGTATTCTATTGTAGTATCGGGTTTTGCTAATAGGAGAACTTGCTGAAGGAGTATATCGGAGAGCTGCTGACGGCAAGGAATGCTCTGTGGGGGAGATCAAATGGATACCGGGGTGCGGGGGGGGGGGTTCGCTGAATGGCCACACGGGAGGGGTCGAGGAGAGACGAGAATACAGCGGAGAGCAGAGGAAACCAGCGGGGAGCAGAGGAGAACAAAGGAGAACACGAAAACACAACAATACACAAAGATAAAGGAAAACCAAACACACACAATCTATCGAAAGCTCGTTTTCCCGTCGCCCATGGGTTCCGTCGTTCAAAAGCAGGAGTAAAAATACAAACGCTCTAGGTACCTACGGGAGCGTGCTTACAAACACTTACGTACTTAAATAGGAACAGGTATTTTCTAGCATGGTGCACGCCTAAATAAAGTCATGCACCGCAATTACCTAACCCGCCATACCCCTGGTTTCTGGTTCCCCTTGCCTTTCTGCCGCGCCTTTGTTTGTGCTCTAGGTGTCCTTCGCAGGATGTACGTACTTCGCCTTTGCTCCAATACTCACAATCGTTAGTACAGGGGGAGCTATAAAACATTTTCAACGCGAGCTGGACGAAGGAGCAAGCCCGAACGAGTACTTGATAGAGTGCATGGTGTTAACCCTGCGCTGGAGGCTGCACCTTCCTGGAGTATCGACGATTTACACGCTATACATACATCAAGACGACGCGTAGAGCGGAGCTGGAGAGGAAGCACCGACACTACGCATCGAGCGGCGCCAACAATCAAGGCGAGTGGCAGTTGCGTCGTGAGAAACCTTGCAACGCGGCATGCCCTCGCCACGGTGGCTAGTAGCCCATACCAAGTCAGCAAAAACAGCGAAAACATCAACTCAAGCTTCCAAGTGGTAGAAAGGAATATTAACCATCGCACTGAACACGTTGCACGTTAATTGTTGGGTGGTGAATGAAATAGAAAAAATGAATTTTCGAGAGGAAAATGAGCAAGAGACGCCTCTTGAAGCACTGCCTTCGTAGACGACGACAAATATCACAAACAAACAAAAACACAAACAGACATTAAACGATACGAGCGGAAATGGGCAGAAACCGCCACCTGAAGCGTAGCGTTGGCAGACGATCACAGACTTGGCCACAGGAGAAACATAATTGGCAAAACAGAAAGCTTCCTGATTACGAAAGGAAGAGAGCGGAAAACCCCTCCTGAAACACAGACGATCACAGACTGTTTCTGGAAGTCAAACGACATAACAGAGCTTACTAATGAAGGGAGGAAAATGAGCAGAAAATACCCCCTGAAGAACAGCGTTGGTAAAAATAGACGTTCACAGACCCTGGTAGAATATAAACAAATACTTCAGATATTATAACTCACGAAATGAAAGGAGCAGAAAACGCCCCCTGAATCACGGATTTGGTAGGTGACCACTCACGATACTACATACTGTATAAACTTAACAAAGTGTACACGATACAAATGGAAAAGGAACAGAGCAGACACCAGTCCCTGAAGCGCAGCTTTGGTAGGCAATTACAGACCCGTAAACCCATTTAGAGAAAGAGCGTTAACGTTGCGAACTAAAAGGAGGATAAACCACCTCTTGAAGCACAGCGCTGGTAAATGATCACAGGCGATGCAGAAAATAAACAATTATCGACGGTACGCACGTAGAAACGGCAATATTAACTGCAACAACAACAACAAATCCAACAGCGACAACGATAACTTGGTACTGCGTACATGTTAACCACCGATGATAAGGCCTAGATCGGATATCGGCGCGACCCAAGGAAACGGTAAGAAAATCGAGATACTAGGGAAACAGCCGAAACAAGGTAAGACAAAAAAACGTTGCCGGACGTTTAAATTGCTCGCAACGCCGGTATTGGAATTTCGAGTGGACAGAGTGCGTTTGGAGAGCGGAGTTACCCGGCGATAAGTGAGTCAGGTAGGTGCGATGAGTGGAGAACACAATGAACGAAGCTGAGATGGAACGCGTTCATAACTGGGAGAAGCTGAGATGGAACCGCCTGCAGAACCGGGACGTTGGGGAACGCTTGGCAGGGAAAAGGGCGGAGGGAGTTGAGTAGTCCAGTACCGGTATTTTGGTAATAAGAGAGCTGTTGAAAGGAAGGACGGATTTGTCGTGGAGGTTAAAATGATGAGCGGGGGGATGGGTCGCTGACCGACGACACGGGGGGGGACAAGGAGGGCTGAAGACAGGAAAACAGTGCAGAGCAGGAGAAACCAGGGGAGAAAAGAGGAAACAGCGGAGTCCAGGACATGACAACGAATATTAGAGGAGAATAGAGGGCTACCAACAGAAAAATCCAACTCACCCACACACAAACAAAACGAATTATATACAACACGCACACAAATACAGATGAAACAAAAGCATCGTCTTCCCGTCGTCCACAGTTGTTTGTGTCGTTTAACAGCAGTAGTACCAGTACAAACGCCTTATAAACGTGGATAAAATGTTACAGTAAGCACACGTACCTCAAATTGGAACAGATACTTTCTAGCATGGTGCACGTCTCAATGAAGGCGTGCATCGCAGTGACCTACCCCTATATTCCCCTATTTCCCTATTTCTTTTGTCCCTCTCTCCCGCCTTTGTCTCTGCTGTCGGTGTCCCCCCTATTTCCCTATTTCCTTTGTCCCTCTCTCCCGCGTTTGTCTCTGCTGTCGGTGTCCCGCGCACTGCGTACGTCGTACTTCGCCTTTGTTCCGATACTCCTTATCATCGTACAAAAGAAGCTATATAGTATTGTGCCATACTTCCAAAGTGAGCCGGAGGCAGGAACAAGGGGTGGACGAGAACTACAGTACGTCGTGTTAGCCCTGCACTGGAGCCTGTGCCTACCTGGAATGCCGACGGTCTACACGCTGTACACACATCACTACAATGGCTAGAGAAGAACTGAGAAGGACGCACCAACGCTTCTGCATCGAACGCAGAAAATGAAGGCGAGTGGCAGTTGC
The DNA here is from genome assembly GCA_008828725.1 of Saccharina japonica. Classification (NCBI taxonomy): domain Eukaryota; class Phaeophyceae; order Laminariales; family Laminariaceae; genus Saccharina; species Saccharina japonica. The sequence continues at coordinate 489,267 of MEHQ01001828.1, read as the reverse complement.
GTCGTGAGACATCTTGCAACGCGGCATGCCCTCGCCACGGTGGCTAGTAGCCCAATAAAATCACTAAAACAGTCACGGTATCAACTTTCAAGTGGTAGAACTAGTTGAGAGCCAGCGTGTTGAACACGTTTGGCATCAAATGTTTGACGATGCGTTGAATGAAATAATATTTGACGAAATGACCGGAGCAGGAAACGCCTTTTGAAACACAGCGTTGGTGAACGACGACAGGCATCGCACACGCGACACATAGTGTATGCATCGTTTCCAAAGGAGATGAGCAGAATTCACGCCCTGAACCACAGCGTTGGTAAGCGATCAGAGGCACGGTCGAACCCTAAACGCAGAAGCTCGAGCATTGGAAGAAAGGAGAAGCATTGGCCTCTTGAAGCGCGGCGTTGGTAGACGACGACAGGAATCCCACACAACTCAAAACAAAAACAGATATTGAGCTTGACGAAAGAAACGGAGCAGAGAACGGCTGCCGAAGCACGACACTGTTAAACGATCGCAGGCACGGCCAAACCTTACGAGAACAAACTTGAACCTTACGAAAGCAATAGCGCATAAATCTCCTTCTGATGCACAACGTTGTTAGACGATAAAATACATACTATGCTAAACATATACCTGGTATGAAACAACAGAGCTCACATTTCGCGAAGGAAAGGAGCAAAAACCGCCCCCTGAAGGACAGTGTCGCATACATAGACGATAACAGACTTTGTCAGGACATTAGAAACAATACAGAGGTTAACCACTACAGAAGAAACGGAGCAGAACCGCTCCCAGGGGCACAACCTTGCAAGACGATCGCAGGCACATCAAAAACAAACCGGCGAGGTTTGCACCTTTCGAAATAAAAGCAACAGAAGACACCCCTTAGACGAAAGCGTTGATAGACGATCACAGGCATCGCAAAACAAAACATTGGAAGAAATGAGCAGAAAATGCTTCGTGCAGAACTGCGTTGACAAAAGACCACAGCCATCGTAACTATCGCCAATAAATACTCGAATGTTGTGAAATGAAAGGCGCATAAGACACCTCGCGAAACACAGCGTTGGTAAGCCACTACATACAGTCTTTGCCAGAAGTTTACAGACCAAAACAGAGCTGATCTGTTCTGAAATGATCCAGGGCAGAAAACGCACCCTGAAGAACCGCATTCGTAGCCAATCAACGGCATCGAAAACACAACATAACTTTCCGCTTTACTGAAGGAAACGAGAAGAAACCGATCGCTGAGGCACAGCGTTAGCAGACGACCATAGGCATCTCAATGAAAACCAATGCTCGAAGATTCAAACATCAAAATACGTACAACAACAGCCCAGGAAGAATATACGACGAAAAGGTCTCCATCGGATAGGCGAGCACCAAGGAAACGGTACACTTTTGAAGAGAAGGATGAAACAGCCGAAGCAAGGTAAGACGAAAGCTGCTCGACGGGGAAATTGCTCGCTAGGCCGGAAATCGCATTTTCGCTGGGAAAGGGGTTCGGAAGGCGGACCTACCCGGCGAAAAGGGGGTCAGGTAGGTGCACTGAACGGAGAACACAATGGAAGCAGCTGATATGGAACGCATGCCGAGCCGGGAGAAGCTGAGGTGGAGCTTTATGCAGAACGGGTAAAAGCTCAGATGGGACTGCATGCAGAACTGGGCGTGGATAGGAGCTTGGGAGGGTCGGGAGAACTGACCAGTCTACTGTAGTACCGGTGTTTAGGAGAGCTGGCGCAGTGGTCCATAGGAGAGCTGCTGAACGAGTATGCGGGAGAGCTGAAGAGAAGGGTGTATTAGTGCTGGAGATAAAAAATATGTGGGGGGGGGGGGCGAACGGGGACGGAGAGGGGCTAGGAGAGCAGAGGAAAGCAGAGGAAAGCAGAGAGAAACAGCGGGGAGCAAAGGAAAACAGAGGGCTACATACACAAGACAAACAACACCCAAAATAAATCATTTAAATCTACAAGCACACACGAAACGATTATATATATATACCTCGTTTTCCTGTCGCCCACTGGTGTTTCCGTGGCTCAGCAGCAGCAGCAAAGAACATGATATATCCACCTACATCAAAACAACACTGTAACGTATTTGCGGTATACGTATACGTATCACACCTCACGTATTTATAACAGGGACATGTATCCTCTAGCATGGCACGCGCCTTAAATAAGTCGTGCATCACGGTGACCTACCCTATATTTCCCTATTTCCGCTATCCATCTGCCGCTCCTATGTTTCTGCTCTCGGTTTCGTATGCACTACGTACGTACTTCGCCTTTGTTCTAATGCTCTGAATAATCGCACAGAAGGATCTCTGTCCTGCTGTAACACTCCCCACGCGAGCCAGAGAAGGGGGAAAGGGCTAGACCGGAACTACAGTAGAAACAATAAATCGCGCTAGCCCTGCACTGGAGGCTGCACCTACCAGGAGTACCGACGGTCGACACGCTATACACACATCACCACATCGCCTTCAGGGGAGCTTTGGAAGAAGGAACCACCAGCCCTCTACATATCGAGCGACACCAACAGTCAAGGCGAGTGGCAGTTGCGTCGTGAGACATCTTGCAACGCGGCATGCCCTCGCCACGGTGGCTAGTAGCCCATATCGAACCAGAAAACAGTCACAATATCAACATTCAAGTGGTAGAACTTATTACGAACGACGGAGTAGAACACGGTTCGCGTCAAATACAGGGTGATGCGTTGAATGAAATAACATGTTTACGAAAGGAAATGAGCACGAAACGCCTTGTGAAACACAGTGTTGGTAATTTGATGATGGGCATCGCAAACATAACGCATAAGAGATCCATCGTTTCCTAAAGAGATGCGGAGAAACCACGCCCTGAACCACAGCGTTGGTAAGCGATCACAGGCAGGCTCGGTCAAACCCTAAAATAAGAAGATTGAACCTTGGAAAACGCTTCGTTGGCAGGGGACCACAGCCATCGTAATAATTGCCGATGATCGAATGTTGTGAAAGGAAAGGATCATGAAACACCTCGTGAAACACAGCGTTGGTAGACCACTGCAGGCTTTGCCAGAAGTACACAAAACAGGACAGAGCTTAACCGTTACGAACGAAACGGGGCAGAAACCTACAAGAGAAGAACCGCGTTCGTAGCGTATCAACGGCATCGCAAAAACAAAACGATTAAGTTTGAACGTTACTGAAGGAAAGGAAGAGCCAACGATACCTGAGGCACAGCTTTGGCATTGGGCCACAGGCGTCGCAAACAAATTCAATGCTCGACGGTACACACGTCAAAACCAATACAACAACCGCAACTATAACATAATGAACCTAGTGTTGTATGAATCAACGACTAGAAGGCCTCCATCGGATATCGGCGAGCCCCACGGAAACGGTACGGAATGGAAGATGATGACGAAACAGTCGAACCAAGGTAAGACGAAAAGCTGCTCGAGGTGAACATTGGTTGCTAGGCCGGTGTTGGACCTTCGGGTGGACAGAGAGCGCATTTTTTCTGGGAAAGGGTTTTGGAAGGCGGACCTACCCGGCGAATAGGGGATCAGGTAGGTGCACTGAACGGAGAACACATTGGAAGCAGCTGAGATGGAACGTATGCAGAACCGGGAAAAGCTGAGGTGGAGCTTTATGCAGAACTGGAAGAAGCTGAGATGGAACCGCATGCAGAACAGGGCGTTGGGGGGAGCTTGGGAGGACAAGGGGCGGGGGAGCTGAGTAGTTTACTGGATTACCGGTGTTCAGGAGAGCTGCTGAAGGGAAGGATGTATTTGTGGTGGAGATAACAAGGATGGGCGCGCGGGGGGGGGGGGGGGGGCTGAACGGCAACAGAGAGGGGCGAGGAGAGCAGACGGGAGCAGAGCAGAGAAGAGAAAAAGAGCGGAGGGCAGAGGAGAACAAAGGGCTACACACACAAAGCAAAAACCACCAAAACATATATTAATAGTATAAATTAACACGCACACACAAAACGAATCTATACATACCTCGTTTTCCCGGCGTCCACGGCTGTTGGCGTCGTTTAAAAGCAGGAGCTACATAAACGCTCTATTTGCCAACATCGAAAAATCACTGTTAGGCATTTGTGATATCCGTATACGTATCAAAACTCGCAATATTGGTAACAGGAACAGGTATCCTCTAGCATGATGCACGCGTTAAATATGTCATGCATCACAGTGACCTATCCTATGTTTCTCTATCTCCGCTGTCCATTTGCCGCTCCTATGTTTCTGCTCTCGTTTTCCTGCGCACTACGTACATACTTCGTATTCGTTATAACTCTCCGGATAACTGTGCAGGGGGACCTATGTACTCCTGTAATATTTCCAACACGAGCTGGAGGAGGGAGGAAGGTGTGGGCGAGAACTAGAAACAGTGCATCCCGTAAGCCCCGCAATGCAGGCTGCATCTACCAGGAGTACCTGCGGTCGACACGCTATACATGTAGCATCACATGACCCATAGGGGAGCTTTGGGAGCAAGAACCACCAGCAATCTACGTATCGAGGGACGCCAACAATCCAGGCGAGTGGCAGTTGCGTCGTTATAATTTTTTGCAACGCCTCATGCCCTCGCCACAGTGGCTAGTAGCCCCTAGCAAGTCACCAAACAGACAAAATACCAACTCAAGATTCCAAGTGGTAGAATTGAAGGGTAACCAGCGCACTGAACACGTTCCACGCATCAGTTGGTGTGTGATACCTCGAAAGCAATAACGAATTACTCAACGAAAAGGAGCAGAAAACGCCTCCTGAAGCACATCGGCGTTAGACGACGATAGCCATCGCAAAAAAAAAGAAGAAAAGACAATAAGTACACGTTTCGAAAGGAAACGAGAAACACCGTGTTGATACTCGTAGATTCCCACTGGCATGGCAAACGAAATGAGCAGAAGCTCGACCGTCACGAACGGAAAGGCGCAGAAAATGCCTCCTGAAGCATAGCGTCCGTAGACGACGACAGACTTTGCGAGATATCCAAGGACAAAACAAAACTGAAATATTCGGAAAGGAAAGGAGCCCCTGGAGCACCACTCTGGTAGATAATCACAGGCTACTACAAGCTGAACAAACCAAGTAGCAGGTATTAGCCGTTGCGAGAGGAAAGGGTCAGAAAACGCCCCCTGATGCACATATAAAAGGGTCCTAGGTGCCATTAGAGAGTGGCAGGAAACACCCTCTGAAGTGCAGCTTTGGTAGACGATGACAGACCGTACAGGGCGCAAACTCAACTAAACCCTAGCGAAGCTTACACGTGGCGACAGGAACGTAGCCGAAACCGCCTCCTGAAGTACAACTTTGTAGACGATCACAGGCGTTGCAATATAGTTGAGAACAAAGCGTAACTTGAACACTACGAAACGAAATTAGTAGAAACTGCCCCCTAGAGCACAAATTTGGTGATCGATCACAGAGTATGCTGGCAAACATAAAATATCAGTTATTAACCTTTTCGAGAGAAAATAGTCAGAACACGCCCCCTGGCGCACCGACTTGTGAAAGGATCACAGACACAGCAAGAAACAAGAAGAGAAGAACATTGCACGTTTCTACCGGAAAGGAGCATACACTTCCTCCTGAAGCACAACTCTGGTAGACGATCACAGGCACGGTAGAAAATGATAAGACGCTTGCACGTTACGAAAGCAAACGAGAAGGATCGCGCCCTGAACCGCAATGTTGATAAACGACCACAGGCTTTGTCCGAAAAATAGAACACTGTTTACACGATATGAAATGGAAGCAGTAGGCACCGCCTGTTGTAACACCGCATTCGTAGATGACCACAGGCGTTGCAGAAAATAACTAATGCTCGAAGCGTAGTAGGTGGAGACAACCACAACCTGAAACTCCGTATATATGAATCAACGATAAAAAGCCACCGTCAAATATCGGCGCGACCCAAGGAAACGGTACGTTAACTCGAGATAATAGGAAATAGCCGAAACAAGGTAAGACGAAAAACCGTTGCTGGACGTGGATATTTCTCGGTACGCTAGTATTGGACATTCGGATGGATAGAGAGCGCATTTGCCTTGGAGAGCGTTTGGAGGGCGGAGCTAAGTATCAGGGAATCAGGTAGATGCACCGAACAGAGAAAACCACGGAAGAAGCTGAGATGGAGCCGTATCCAGAACTTGGAGACGCTGTGATGAAACCGCATGCAGAACTGGAGCGTTTGGATAAGCTTGGGAGGAAAAGAGGAGAGGGAATTGAGTAGTCTGCTAAGTAGAGACACCGGGTTTTAGTAATAGAAGAGCTGTTGAAGGGGTGTATAGGAGAGCTACTGAAGGGAAGGAAGTGGCGGAGATCAAATGGAGGATCGGGTGCGGGGGGGGCCGCCGAAAGGCCGCGCGGGAGGGGTCGAAGAGAGACGAGAGTAGAGGGTACCAGAGGGCAGCAGAGGAAAGCAGCGGAAGGCAGAGGAGAATCGAAGACAAGATACGAGCGCGAACACACATAAACACAGACACACACGAACACACGCAATCCACCAAAACCTCGCTTCCCTGTCACCCATGGTTTCCGTCGTTTAACAGCAGGAGTAGAAAGAAGAACGCGCTATTTACCAACATTGAAAATAGACCAGTACCTACGGGTACGTACAAACACTCACGTATTTGAATAGGAACAGGTATTTTCTAGCATGGTGCACGCCTTAGTAAAGTCGTGCACCGCAGTGACCTACCCCTCGATGCTCCTGTTTGCCGGTTGTCCTCGCCTTTCTACCACGCCTTTGGTTGTGCTGTTCGTGCCCTGCGCAGAACGTACGTATTTCGTATGTTTCCCGATACGCCGAATGTTCGTACAAGGGGGGCTATAAATAATCCAACGCGAGCCGGAGGAAGGGGCAAGGGCTCTCGAGCACTACATATAGAACATTGTGGTAGCCCTACGCTGGAGGCTGTACCTTCCTGGAGTATCGACGAGCTACACGCTATACATGTATCACGACAACGCGTGGAGCGAAGCTGAAGAGGAAGCACGAACACTATGCATCGAGCGGCGTCAACAATCAAGGCGAGTGGCAGTTGCGTCGTGAGAAATCTTGCAACACAGCATGCCCTCGCCACGGTGGCTAGTAACCCATACCAAGTCAGCAAAAACAGTCGAACCACAAACTCAACCTTCCCAGTGGTAAAACGGAATGGTAACCATCGCTTTGAACACGCCACTCGTCAATGATTGAGTCATACCTGAAAGTGTAAGACATTAGCAGAAGACGCCTCTTGACGCATCGCGTTCATAAACGACGACAGACATCGCAAGCAAATAAAAAACCCAGATTAAACGTTTATAAAAAAGGAGCAGAAACCGCCTGCTGAAGCACAGCGTTGGTAAAGGATCACAGACACGGTCGAACACTCACGAGAAGAAACTTGAACGCCACAAAAAAAAGTAGTAGAAACCACGGGTTGAAGGACAGCATTGGTAGATGATCACAGACTTTGCTACAGTTGAATATAAACAGCAAAATAAACAGAGCTTACGCCTTACGAAATAAAGGGAGCAGAAAACCCCTCTTGAAGCACAAACTATCACCGAATTTGCTGCACGTTAAACAACATAACATAGCTGCATACTCACGACAGGAATTTCGCACAAAAGGCCCCCTGAACCACAGTGTTGGTACAAATAGACGACCACAGACTTTGGTAAATTATACACTACTGCTTCAGAGGTTACACCTTTCGAAATCAAAGGAGCAGAAAACACCCCCTGAAGCATGGCTTTGGTGGGTGATCACTTTCTTTGCTATATAAGCACGCAAAAACAAAACAGAGCGTCAAACATACAATCTCAAATCAGCAGAAAACGGTCCCGGAAGCACTGCGTTGGCCGACCATTTCTAAACCGTAAACACCAAGTAGAGAAGAGATGACAGCGTTGCACACTGGCAGGAGAATGAACCACCGAAATGACCCTAGGTGATGCAGAGAATAAACATTGATCGACGGTACGCACGTAGAAGTGACAACAGCAACAGCAATAACACCAGCACCAACAATAACGAAAACAACAACAACAACCTGGTATTTCGTATACATTGATCACCAATGACAAGGCCGCCATTGCATATCGGCACGACTCAAGACACTATACGAAAATCGAAAGAATGGAGATACAGCCGAAATAAGGTGAGACGACAAGACGGTGTTGGGCGTGAAAACTGCAACGCCAGTATTGGACAGTCGCATGAACGGAGTGCGTTTGGAGGGCGGGGGTACCCGGCGAAGTGGAGTCGGGTAGGTGCGATGAACGGAGAACACAATCGCAGGAGCCGAGATGGAACGAATGCAAAACCAGGAGAAGCTGAGATGGAACCGCATGCAGAACCGGGGCGTTGGGAGACGCTTGGGATGGAAAAGGGTGGGGGGTTGAGTAGTCCAGTACCGGTATTTTGGCAATAGGAGAGCTGTTGAAGGGGAGGGCGGATTGGCGGTGGAGATAGAAACGACGAGCGGGGGACTGAGGCGCTGAACGATGAGGCGGGAGGGATGGAGGAGATCAGACGACAGGAAAGCAGTGGGGATTAGGGGGGGGCAACAGAAAGGAAAGGACAGCAGCGGAGGCCAGGGGGTACCAACGGAGATCAGACGAGAACAGAGGTCTACAAACACATAAATCGAAATCAGACACACACACACCAAACAAAAATACATACAACACGCACACGCAGACAGACCCGACAAATGCTCATGTTTCAGTCGTCCACGGTTGCTTTTGTCGTTCAACAGCAATATCAACAAATAAGCCTTATAAACACTGAACACACGGTACAGTACGTATATGTCATATTGGAACATGTACGTTTGAGCATGGTGCACGCCTGAACGTCAGGCGTGCATCTCAGTGACCTACCCCTATATTTTCCTATTTCCCTATTTCCCTTGTCCCCCTCTCGCAACTTTGTGTCTGCTCTCCGTGTCTTGCGCACTGCGTACGTACTTCGCCTTTGTCCCGGCACTCATAATAATCATGCAGAAGCAGCTATACTGTACTGTGCCACACTTCCAAAGTGAGCCGGAGGAAGGAACAAGGGGGTGAACAAGAACTACAGTACGTCGTGGTCGCCCTGCACTGGAGGCTGCGCCTACCTGACGTACCGACCGTCTACACGCTGTACACACATCACGACAATGCCTAGAGCAGATCTGAGGAGGACACACCAACACTGTACGCATCGAACTCCAACAATCAAGGCGAGTGGCAGTTTGCGTCGTGAGAAATATTGCAACGCGGCATGCCCTCGCCGCGGTGGCTGTTAGCCTATATCAAACCACCAAAACAGTTACAATATCAACTTCCAAGTGTTAGAACTGTATGGTAACCAGCGTTGATACATAACGGCAGGCATCGTAAACAAAGGAACAGCGATTAACCGCTTCCAAAGGAGATGCGCAGAAACCGCGTCCAGAACCGAAGGGTTGGTAAACGATCACAGTTATGCTCATACCCTAGGCCCAGAAGCTTGGACGTTGAAGACAATTATAGGAAAAGACTGCTTGAAGCACAGCGTTGGTTTACGACGACAGGAATCCCACACAAAACGAAAAAACAGACTTTTAACATTACGCCAGGAACGGAGCAGAGAACGCCTCCCGAATAACGACATCGTTAAACGATCGGATATGCCGTAAGATAAGAAACATGCACCTTACGAAAGGAAAGGAGCATGAAATTTCCTACTGATGCACAGAATTGGTAGACGATCAATCACAGACTGTGCTAGAAAGATATGATAGAACAGAGCTCACACGTTGTAAAGAAAGGGACCAAAAGACGCCCTCTGAAGCGCAGAGTTAGTATACATAGACGATAACAGACTTTGTCATAAAATTAAGAACAAAACAGAGATTGACCACTACTGCCCCCGGGGGCACAGCTTTGGCAGACGATTGCAGGCGCAGCAGAACACCATCAGAGAGGTTTACACGTTGCCAAGTAAAAGGAGCAGCAAACACTGGAGCAAAACGTTGACAGACGATCACAGGCGTCCCAAAACAAAACCAATTAAATAAATGAGCAGAAAACGTTTCGGGGAGCACGACGTTCGCAGAAGACTACAGCCATCGCAAACACTACAAATGCACGAATGTTGTGAAAGGATAGGATGAAAAATCACCTTGCGAAACACTGCGTTGGTAGACGGCCACAGGCTTTGCCAGACATACACAAAACCAAACAGGGCTTAAACGTTACGAAAGGATCAAGGCAGTAACCACACCCTGAAGAACGGCATTACGGTAGTAGCCGAACAACGGCATCGCATAAATAAAACGAACCAGTTTGGGCGTTTCTGAAGGATTTGATGAGAAAGCGACCCCTGAAGCACAGTGCTGGCAGACGACCACAGGCGTCGAAAGCAAACCCAACGCTCAAAGTTACAAACGCCGAAATACATACAACAATAGCGCAGGACGATTAAACGACGAAACGGCCTCCATCGGATAGGCGAGCACCAAGGAAACAGTACGGAATTGAACATGATGATGAAACAGCCGATACAAGGTAAGACGAATAGCTTATCGAGACGAACGATGGTCGCTAGGCCGGTATTGGACCTTCGGGTGAACGGAGGGCGCAGGTTTGCTGGGAAAGGGTTTGGAAGGCGGACTTTCCCGGCGAAACGTGGGTCAGGTAGGTTCACTGAACGGAGAACACAATGGAAGCAGCTCAGGTGGAACGCATGCAGAACCGGGATAAGCTGAGGTGGAGCTGCATGCAGAACTGGGAGAAGTCGAGATGGAACCGCATGCATAACCGGGCGTTGGGAGAAGCTTAGGAGGAAAAGGGTCGGGGGAACTGTCCAGGCTACTGTAGTAGCGGTATTTACGAGAGCCCCATAGGAGAGCTGGCTGAAGGGGTATGCGGGAGAGCTGCTGAATGGAAGGACCTAATAGTGCTGGAGATAAAAGGGCGGTGGAGGAGGAGAGGGGGGGGGGCGTGGCAATGAACGGCGACGGGGGGGGTGAGGAGGCAGACGAGAGCAGAGGAGAGAAAAAACAAACAACGGAGAGCAGAGTGAAAGAATGATGCGTGTCGAGGCCCTGTCTCTCTGGAGAGAGATGGCAGAGGTGGCACCGAAGTGTCTGTGAAGAGCACTTGTGAAGAAGAAAATAAATGGTTTGAAAAGGCGCTTATTTGGCCAAAGGAGGACATGAAGAAGGGTGATCGAGGTGGGGGGTACCTCCACCTCATCACGGATCACGGAACAATGTCCAAGCTACGGGCAGATGTATCTTACGTCAGCCCGTCCTGTTCCTTGCAACGTTCCACGATACGTCATTGTAACGTTCTCTGTAACTCTCTTATGGTAAACTGATTACCCTGTCCTACGATCAACTTGACGAGTAAGTTGATTATAATGCGTGGAGAGGCCCTGTACTATGATCAACTTAGGCCAGTAAGTTGATTATAATGTGTGGAAAGAACAAACTCATATTTCTCCGCATATGATATTTACCCGCATCTAGAACTAACTACGATGCTCAGTTTACTTGTACGAAGTGACTGCACGTCAACATAGATATGGATCCCAACGTCCACATTTCAATACAGAGACAGAGGGCTGCATACACAAAACCAAAAACACCCAAAATGAAATATTCAAATTCGGACTCACACACGAAACGAATATATCCATACCTCTTTTCCCAGGCGCCCACTGCTGTCTCCATCGGCAGCAACGAAAATGCTCCATCTACCGACATAAAAACCACACTGTTAAGTATTTGTGATGTAGGTACACGTATCAAACCTCACGTAATTGTAACAGGAACAGGTATCCTCTAGCATGGTGCACGCCTCAAATAAGTCGTGCATCAACGTGACTTGCCCTATGCTTTCCTATTCCCGTTGCCCATCTGCCGCTCCTATGTTTCTGCTCTCGTGTTCCTCCGCACTACGTACGTACTTCGCCTTTGTTTCAATTAACCTGATAATCGTACAGGAGGACCTATGTTTTACTGTAGTACTTCCCACGCGAGCCGGAGGAGCGAATAAGGTGCGGACCAGAACGAGAAACAGTACATTCCGTTAGCCCTGCAAAGGCTGCACCTACCAGAAGTACCGACATTCGACACGCTATACATACATCACCGCATCGCCTACAGGGGGGCTGGAGGTACCACCAGCACTCAACATATTGAGCGACGTCAACAATCAAGGCGAGTGGCAGTTGCGTCGTGAGAAACCTTGCAACGCGGCATGCCCTCGCCACAGTGGCTAGTAGCCCATATCAAGTCAGCAAACACAGTCATAATACTAACTCAAGGTTCCAGCAGATAGAACTGAATGGTAACCGGCGCATTGGACACCTTACGCGTCAATTGTTGGGTGATGCCTGAAATGGAAACAATCCTTACGAACGGAAATGAGCAGTCTCTTGAAGCACTGTGTTCGCAGACGACAACAGACATCACAAACAACATTAATCAGAAGTTAAACGTTACGAAATGAAATAAACAGGAACAGTCTCCTGAAGCGCAGCGTTGGTAAACGATCGCAGGCATGGCCAAACACGAACGAGAAGAAGCCTGAGCGTCACGAAGCTAAAGAAGTAGAAAGCCCCCCGTGGAGCACAGCGTTTATAGACGATCACAGACGTGACTACAGTAGAAATAGAAGTAGCAAAACAAACAGAACTTATAATAACAGAACTTACTCGTTATGAACGAAGCGGACAGAAGAACCCTTCTGAAGCTAAACATTCGTAGATAATCACAAGCTTTGCTGGAAGTTAAACGACATAACGAAGCTAAATCCGTACGAAAGGAAAGAAGCACGAAACGCTCCTGAAGCACAGTGTTGTTCGACGATCGCAGACTTCACTAAATAGTAAGACGCAAAACAGTGACTAAACTATACGAATGAGAAAGGGCTGAAAACACCTCCTGGAGCACAGTTCTATTAATTGACGATCACAGTCACCGCAAAACAAAGAACATAAGAAGCTTGGCCGTTACGAAAGGAAAGGAGCAGAGACCACCTCCTGAAACACAGCGTTTGTAGACGATTACAGGCGTTGCTAGAAAAAAAACGAAACAGGGTTTAGTTACGCTTCACTGAAGACAAAGATCAGAAAACACCCCTATAAGCACTGGCAGATTATCACAGACTTTGATAGTAACCGCTGTTAAATAGCGTAACAGAGTGGAAACAATGCAGGCTGAATAACACAATGTTTCCCCCGAACCACAGCGTTGGCAGGCGATCACAGGTACCGCGAACAAAAAAACGATAAGAAGCTTGAACGTTGCAAAAGGAAAGGAGCAGAAACAAATCTTGAAGTACGGCCCTGGTAAATGACCACAGGCGTAACATAAAATAACTAATGCTCGAAAGTGCGGGCTTTAAAACAAGAGAATCAGCAACAATCTGGTGTATATTTACCAACGATAAAAAAATCCGCCATCGAAAACCGGCGCGACCCAAGTGAACGACACAAAAGTTAAGATATCTGGAAAACAGCAAAAACAAGGTTAGACGAAACGCTGCTGGAGATGGGAAAGTTCTCGCTTATGCCTGCATTGCACATTCGGGCGGACGGGGGAGCGTATAGTTCTGGGAGATCATTTGGAGGGCGGAGCCACCCGGCAAGATCGGCATGAGGTAGGTGCGCTGAACGGAGCACAACGGAAGAAGCTAAGATGGAATACATGCAGAACCGGGAGAATCTGAGATGGAGAGGTAATGTATGCAGAATGAGGAGAAGCTGACATGGAACCACATGCAGACCCCAAACGTTGGGAGGAGCTTGAGAGTAAAAGGAGTGGCGTGATGTGATATACCTATACTTAGGAGAGCTGCTGAGAGGATATATACGAGAGCTACTACAGGGGATATTAAATGGCTTGTGGCGGAGAATTAAATGCTCATGGGGTGGGTCGGGTGCGCTGAACGGTGACGCGGGAGCGGTCGACGAGAGGTCAGGAGAGGAGAGGAGGGGAGAGGGGATTCAATAAGTGGAGAGCAGAAGGAAACCGCGGAGAGCAGAGAACAGAGTGATACACGCATATACTAACTAACAAAAGATACAATGAAACAAACCAGAACACACGCACGTACACACACCAGATGTATAAAACCTTCTTTTCCTGCCCCCCACGTTTTTGTCGATCAGCTGCAGTGTCAACAAACATGCTCGATTTACCAACATTGGAAAACCTTTATACATGTTTATACGTTTACGCATCAAGACTTACTTAACATAGTAACAGGTATTGTCTAGCATGTGCACGCCTTCATTGAGTCGTGCATCGCAGTGATCTACCCCTATACTTCCCTACTTTCCTGTTTGCCTCGTTTATCTCCCGTGCCTTTGTTTCTTCTCTCGATGTCCTGCGCACTCTGTGCGTACATCGCCCTTGTTTCGATACTGCGAATTATCGTACAGGAGGAGCTACTGCCGTACTAATTCCAACGCGAGCCGGAGCACGGAGCGGCCGGTTGACGAGACCTAATAACAGCACAGAATGTTTACCCTTCACTGGAGGCTGCACCTGGTTGGAGTACACAGACGGTCTGCATGCTATATATACATCGAGACGACGCCTACCATAGAGCCTTCTGAGGAGGAAGCACCAGCAATCTGTCCATAGAATGGCGCAAATAATCAAGGCGAGTGGCAGTTGCGTCGTGAGAAGTCTTGCAACGCGGCATGCCCTCGCCACGGTGGCTAGTAGCCCATATCAAATACACAAAACAGTAACAAATACCTACTCAAGCGTCGAAGTGTAGAACTGAATGATAACTAGCGCGTTTAACACGTTACGCGTCAATTGTTGGGTGATGAATCGAATGAAAGAAGAGCTAAAGAAAGGACAGGATCCGAAATTATCCCCTGAAGCCCCACATTGGCAGATTCCGACAGGCGTTGCGAACGAAACCAAATACATACAGATTAAACTTTACGGAAGAAACGTAGCAAACAACGCCTTCTAGCGCTGGCGAACGACCGCAGAAACAGTCCAACTATTACGAGAATAGACTTGAACGTTACGAAAGGACAGAAGCAGAGAACGCCCCATGAATCACAATTTTGGTAGACGACCACAGGCACAGCAAATACAAATCGAGAAGTCTTGAACTTTACAGGAAAAGGAGCAGACAACGCCTCCTGAAGCTGAGCGTTGACAGACGATCACAGGCGTTGCCAAGCAAAACCAATGCACGAACAACACTCAAAGAACGGAGCATAAAATGCCTCCGGAACCACGGCGTTGGCAGATGATCACCGCCATTGCACAAATTGCCAATGCTCGAACGCTATGGAATAATAGGATCAGAGAACACCTCGTGAAGCACAGCGTTGGTAGACAACCGCAGGATTTGCCAGAAGTACACAAAACAAAACAGACCCTAAAATCTATTAAGTAAACAGGGCAGAAAACTACATCCGAAGAACGTTGTTCGTAGCCGATCGACGGCATCGCGAAAACAAAACGAACACGTTTAAACGTTACGGAAGGAAAGGAGGATAAAACGAATCCTGAAGGACAGGCGTGGTAGAGACGGCCACAAGCGTCGCAAAACAAAACCAATGCTCGAAGGTACACGAGTCGAATCATATACAACATCAGCAACAGAAGCAACACCAGCCTACTCGTAGTATGTATCAACAACGAAAATGCCTCCATGGGATATCGGCGAGCTCCAAGGAAGCGGTACGGAATTAGAGAGAACGATGAAACAACCGAAACAAGGTAAGAGTAAAAACTGCTGGAGGTGGAGATTGGACGCTACGCCCGTGTTGGACATGTGGATGGATGAAGAGCAAAAAAACGTGATGGGAGAGTGTTTGTAGGGCAGAGGGCAGAGCTACCCGACGGAGAGGGGGCACTGAACGGAGAACACAATATGGAAGCAGCTGACATGGAGCGCATTCAGAACTGGGAGAAGCTGATATGGGGGCGAATGCAGATTTGGGAGAAGCTGGCATGGAACCGCATCTAGAACCTGGACGGTGGGAGAAGCTTGGGCGGAGGAGGGGCGAGGTAGCTGAGTAATCGACTGTTGCACCGATATTAAGGAAAGCCGCTGAAGGGGTTCATTGTAGAGCTGCTGAAGGGATGTGTAGGAGAGCTGCAGAAGGGAAGGACGTAATAGTGCTGGAGACAAAACGGATGGGGGGGGAGGGCAGGGGCAGGGGAGGTGGGGCACTGAACGGCAACGGAGAGAGGCGAGAAGAGGAGATGAGAGGAGAGGAGAGGACAGGCAAACAGCGCAGACTACAGGAGAACAGAGGGCTACACACACAAAACGCACCCAAAATAAATAATCAAACTCTACTCGCACACGCGAAACGAACACGCCTCGTTTTTCCGTCGCCCACGGTTGTTTCCGTCGTTCGACAGCAGCAGCAGCAACAACAAACACGCTCTATTCACCGACATCAAAACAACACGGTTAACTATTCGTGGTATGTATGCACGTATCAAACCTCATGTGCTTGTAACAGGCACAGGTATTCTCTAGCATTTTGCACGCCTTAATGAAGTCGTGCATCACGGTGACCTACCCCTATATTTCCCCATTTCCGTTTTCCATCTGCCGCTCTTGCGTTTCTTCTATACTTTTCCTGCGCATTGCTTCGCCTTTGTTCCGATACTCCGGGTTAACATACAGGAGGAACTACGTACCGTTGTACTACTTCCGACGTGAGCCGGGGGAAGGAGCACGCTGTGGACGAGGACTACAAACAGTATATCGCATTAGTCGTTGCACTGGAGGATGTGCCCACCACGATCTACACGCTATACACACATCACCACATCGCCTACAGGGGAGCTTTGGGAGGAGGGACCGCAAGAACTCTACGTATCCAGCGACGCCAAACATCCAGGCGAGTGGCAGTTGCGTCGTGATAAATCTTGAAACTCGATATGCCCTCGCCACGGTGGCTAGTAGCTCATATCACACCACCACAACAGTCGAAATACCAACTCAATCAAAGTGGTTGAGTTTCATGGTAAACGCGAGTTGAACACGTTCCACGTCAATTACAGCGTGGTGCCTCGAAGAAAAAAAAGAAATTACGAAGGGATATAAGCGAAAAACGCCTCCTGGAGCACAGCATTGATGGACGATCATAGGCGCCGCAAAACACAAACGAGGAGAAGCTTGACGGTTACGAAATTAATGAGGTAGAACGCAACTCATGAAGCACAGCATTAAAAGACGATCACAGACTTTGCCCAGAAGAAACTACTGCAAAGAGTAAACGTTACGAAAGAAAAAAAGAAAAGAAAAACATATTTTGAAGCACAGTATTAGTAGATAACCGCAGGCGTCGCAGACAACAAACAACGCTCGAAGACATGCACGTAGAAACATCATCAACAACAACAAACACAACAACAACAACAACAAGTTCGTCGTATACTATCCGACTATAAAAAACCCCGTCATCAACTATCGGCGCGACGCACGGAACCGACACGAATCTGAGAGAATGGAGAAACAGCCTGAACAATGAAATACGAAAACCGATGCTGGAAGTGGAAATTGCTTGCTACGCCGGTAATCGACAACGGCATGGTCGGAGAGCGTTGTGTTCGGGGAGGGAGTTTAGAGGGCGGATATACTAATCGAAAAGGGAGTCAGATCGGTGAAAAGAACGGAGAACACAGCGAAAGAAGCTGAGATGGAACTCGTGCAGAACCGGGAGAAGCTGAAATAGAGCTATATGCAGATGTGGGAGAGGCTGAGATGGAACCGCATGCAGAACAAGGGGTGTGCGAGAAGGTTTGGAGGAGATGGGGTGGGGAGTTGAGTAGTCTACTGTAGTGCCGGTATTTAGGAGAGATGGTGAAGGTGTACGTAGGAAGGCTGTTCTGAAGGGGTATAGGAAAGGTGCTGAAGCAAAACCAGGCGTTTTTGTGGAGATAAAGTGGATGCGCAAGTCGGGGAGGGGGGGGGGGGGGGCGCGGAACGGTGATACGGGAGAGGTCGAAGAGAGGAGAGGAGAAGAGGTACAACGACGGAGGGCAGAAGAAAACAGTAGAGAGCAGAGGAAAACACAGGCCTACAAACGAAACAAACACACACCATTCTATAACAAAGCACACACAAAACCTATTAACCTCGTCCCCTGACGCCCACGGTCCCCATCGTTCAACCGCAGCAGTATCAATAAAACCGCTCGACTAACCAACCTTGCACGAACCCCATTATATACGTGTACACTTGAAAAAACAAATCTAAATAGGAACAAATATTTTCTAGCATGGTGCATGCCTAAAGTAAGACGTGCGTCGCAGTGACCTACCCCTATTCTTCCCTATTTCCCATGCCCCTCTACCGCGCTCATGTTTCTAACCTTGGTGTCTTGCATACTCAGTGCGTACGTCGCCTTTCGTTCTGTACTCCTAACTATCGTACAGGAGGAGCCACAACTTATTCCAACGCGATCCGGAAGAAGGAGAAAGGGCTGGACGAGAACTCCAAACAGTACAGCGCGTTAGACTTGCCTTGGAAGCTGCGCTTAGCTGGAGCACCGATGGTCTGCAAGCTATACATACACCAGGACAAAGCTTAGAGTAGAGCTTGGTGAGGAAGAAACACCAGCACTCTGCGCATCGAGCGGCCCCACAACCCAAGGTGAGTGACAGTTGCGTCGTGAGATGTCTTGCAACGCCGCATGCCCTCGCCACGGTGGCTAGTAGATAACACCAGGTCAGAATGACAGTCGAAGTACCAACTCATGCTTTCCACGTGGTAGAACTGAAGAGTAACTAGAGCATTGAAGACCTTACGAGCCAATAGTTGGGTGATGCCTCGAATGAATAAACTAAATATGGAAGTAGGCAGAAACCGCCTCGTGAAGCACAGCTTTGGTAGACAACGACAGGCATCGCAAACAAAACAAAAACGGAGATCGAACGTTACGAACGGAAAGGAGCAGACAACGAGTTCTGAGGCAGAGCGTTGCTCGTAAATGGCCGCAGGCACGGCCAAACCTTTACAGAAGAAGCTTGGAAATTACGAAAGAAAAGATTCAGAAAAGACCGCCTGAAGCCCATCGTTGGTAGAAGATTAATCACAGACTTCTCTAGAAAGCAAAAAACAAAACGGAGCTTAATCGTCACGAACGGAAAGGAGCAGAAAACGCCTCTCGAAGCACAGCTTTGTTAGACAATCACCGAAATTACTAGATGTTTGTTTATCAATTCGAGCCTAAACCCCACGAAAAGAAAGGAGCAGAACACGCCTCCTGGAGAGCAGCGTTGGCAGACGACCACAGGAAAATAACAACTCAGATATAACTGGATGGTAACTAGGGTGTTGAAGACATTACCAACGTAACTCGTTGGGTGATGCCTCAAATGAAAGAAGACTTTAGGAGGAAAAACAGGAGCTGAAAATGCCCCCGTTTCACAACGTTGGAATATCTACAAAGGCATCGTGAACATAAACAAAAATGATAAATTTGACGTTTCGAATGGGAGAGAGCAGAGAACGCCCTATGAAGTATCGCACTGGTAAATGATCGCAAACACGGCCAAACCTTAACATAACAATGTCAAACTACACGAACGGAAAGCAGAAACCACCCCCTCAAGCACACCTCTGGCAGACGAGCACAACCGTGCAAGAAGCAAACACAATTAATAAGCAGAGCTTAATATACACGTTACGAAGGGGAGGCAGCAGAACACGACCCCTAAAGCACAGGGTTGATAGACGATGACAAACTTCGCGAGATATTCAGGAATAAAACAGAGCTCAAACATTAGGAGGCTAAATCAGCAAAAGGGTCGTTCTTATGTAGCAGTTTTTTTCCATAATGTCCAATATTTGTTTTTTAAAAAAAATGAAATCTTGGAAATCTTGAAAATTCAGCAGAGGGCACAACGTTTGGAAGGCTTTACGTTCCAATAAATGGCCAAAAAAAAATGGGAAATTGGAAATATAGAAAAATTCGCGAAACAAGATATTAGAAATTTGAGAAATGTAGGGGATTAATGGCTCCGGTAAGAATGGCCCTAAATTGCCCCTTGAAGCACAACTTTGGTGGATTATCACAGGCCAACCTATCTATGCTGAACAAATAATATACCTGGTAGCAGGTGTTAACCGTTCGACAGGAAAGGGGGAGAACACGCCCCCTGGATCAAATACTTGGTAAAGGATCACAGGCCCCGCAATAATCAAACGAGAAGACCATTGCACGTTACGAAAGGAAAGTGGCATACACCGCCTCCTGAAGCACAGCTCTGGTAGACGATCACAGGCGCGGCAACACATGGAAGAAGACGCTTGAACGTGACGATGGACAGATTCAAAAACCGCCTCCTGAAAGGCCAGCGATGGTACACGATCACAGGCTTGGTCGGAAAAACAAAATAAAGTTGACACGATATGAACGAAAGTGGCAGGAAACGCGTCCTGAAACCCAGCGTTGGTAGATGACCACAGACGTCGCAGAAAATGCTTATTACACACCCGTAGCACATAGAAACAACAATGACCTGGAACCCCGTATATGCATTATTCAACGATGAAAACGTCGCCATCGGCTGTCGTTGCGACCCAAAAAAAACAATACCTCGACTCGAGAGAATAGGAAACAGCCAAGATAAAACGAAAAACCGCTGCTGCGCTGGACGTACAACAAACGCTAGTGACACCGGCATCGGACATTCGGATGGATGGAGAAATAATTTGCCTGAGACAAAGTGTGAATAGCGGATCTATATAAAACGGAGCCAGGTAGATGCGCTGACCGGAGAATTCAATGGAAGGAACAGAGATGGAACGCATGCAGAATTGGGAAAGGCTAAGGCGGAGCCAAATGCAGAACGGGGATAAGCTGGGATGGAACCGCATGCAAAACGGGAGCGTTTGGGTGGGAATGGGACCAAACTAAACCGGGAAATCGAGTATTCTATTGTAGTATCGGGTTTTGCTAATAGGAGAACTTGCTGAAGGAGTATATAGGAGAGCTTCTGACGGCAAGGAATGCTCTGTGGGGGAGATCAAATGGATAACGGGGTGCGGGGCGGGAGTTCGCTGAATGGCCACACGGGAGGGGTCGAGGAGAGACGAGAATACAGCGGAGAGCAGAGGAAACCTGCGGGGAGCAGCGGAGAACAAAGGAAAACACGCAAACACAACAATACACAAAGATAAAGGAAAATCAAACACACACAATCTATCAAAAGTTCGTTTTCCCGTCGCCCATGGGTTCCGTCGTTCAACAGCAGGAGTAAAAATACAAACGCTCTACGTACCAACATTGATAAAACACATATCAGTACCTACGGGAACGTACTTACAAACACTTACGTACTTAAATAGGAACAGGTATTTTGTAGCATGGTGCACGCCTAAATGAAGTCATGCACCGCAGTGACCTACCCCGCCATGTCCCTGGTTTCTGGTTCCCCTTGCCTTTCTGCCGCGCCTTTGTTTGTGCTCTAGGTGTCCTTCGCAGGATGTACGTACTTCGCCTTTGCTCCAATACTCAAATCCGTCAGTACAGGGGGAGCTATAAAACATTTTCAACGCGAGCCGGACGAAGGAGCAAGCCCGAACGAGGGCTTGACAGAGTGCATGGTGTTAACCCTGCGCTGGAGGCTGCACCTTCCTGGAGTATCGACGATTTACACGCTATACATACATCAAGATGACGCGTAGAGCGGAGCTGAAGAGGAAGCACCGACACTACGCATCGAGCGGCGTCAACAATCAAGGCGAGTGGCAGTTGCGTCGTGAGAAACCTTGCAACGCGGCATGCCCTCGCCACGGTGGCTAGTAGCCCATACCAAGTCAGCAAAAACAGCGATAACACCAACTCAAGCTTCCAAGTGGTAGAAAGGAATAATAACCATCGCATTGAACACGTTGCACGTTAATTGTTGGGTGGTGAATGAAATAGAAAAATGAGTTTTTGAAAGGAAAATGAGCAAGAGACGCCTCTTGAAGCACTGCCTTCGTAGACGACGACAAATATCACTGCTCGCAACGCCGGTATTGGATATTCAAATGGACGAAGTGCGTTTGGAGAGCGGAGTTACCCGGCGATAAGGGAGTCAGGTAGGTGCGATGAGTGGAGAACACAATGAACGAAGCTGAGATGGAATGCGTGCATAACTGGGAGAAGCTGAGATGGAACCGCCTGCAGAACGGGGACGTTGGGAAACGCTTGGCAGGGAAAAGGGCGGAGGGAGTTGAGTAGTCCAGTACCGGTATTTTGGTAATAAGAGAGCTGTTGAAAGGAAGGACGAATTTGTGGTGGAGGTTAAAATGATGAGCGGGGGAATGGGGCGATGAACGACGACACGGGGGGGATCAAGGAGAGCTGAAGACAGGAAAACAGTGCAGAGCAGGAGAAACCAGGGGAGAAAAGAGGAAACAGCGGAGTCCAGGACATGACAACGAATATTAGAGGAGAATAGAGGGCTACCAACAGAAAAATCCAACTCACCCACACACAAACAAAACGAATTATATACAGCACGCACACAAAGACAGATCTAACAAAACCATCGTCTTCCCGTCGTCCACGGTTGTTTCCGTCGTTTAACAGCAGTAGTACCAGTAAAAACGCCTTTTAAATTATGATAAAACGTTACAGTAAGCACACGTACCTCAAATTGGAACAGATACTTTCTAGCATGGTGCACGTCTCAATGAAGGCGTGCATCGCAGTGACCTACCCCTATATTCCCCTATTTCCCTATTTCCTTTGTCCCTCTCTCCCGCCTTTGTCTCTGCTGTCGGTGTCCCGCGCACTGCGTACGTCGTACTTCGCCTTTGTTCCGATACTCCTTATCATCGTACAAAAGAAGCTATATAGTAATGTGCCATACTTCCAAAGTGAGCCGGAGGCAGGAACAAGGGGTGGACGAGAGCTACAGTACGTCGTGTTAGCCCTGCACTGGAGCCTGTGCCTACCTGGAATGCCGACGGTCTACACGCTGTACACACATCACTACAATGGCTAGAGCAGAACTGAGAAGGACGCACCAACGCTTCTGCATCGAACGCAGAAAATGAAGGCGAGTGGCAGTTGCGTCGTGAGACATCTTGCAACGCGGCATGCCCTCGCCACGGTGGCTAGTAGCCCAATAAAATCACTAAAACAGTCACGGTATCGACTTTCAAGTGGTAGAACTAGTTGAGAGCCAGCGTGTTGAACACGTTTGGCATCAAATGTTTGACGATGCGTTGAATGAAATAATATTTGACGAAATGACCGGAGCAGGAAACGCCTTTTGAACACACAGCGTTGGTGAACGACGACAGGCATCGCTGACGCGACACATAGTATATTCATCGTTTCCAAAGGAGATGAGCAGAATTCACGTCCTGAACTACAGCGTTGGTAAGCGATCAGCGGCACGGTCGAACCCTAAACGCAGAAGCTTGAGATTGAAAAAACTGAGAAGAATTGGCCTCTTGAAGCGCAGCGTTGGTAGACGACGACAGGAATCCCACACAACTCAAAACAAAAACAAGTATTGAGCTTGACGAAAGAAAAGGAGCAGAGAACGGCTGACGAAGCACGACACTGTTAAACGATCGCAGGCACGGCCAAACCTTACGAGAACAAACTTGAACCTTACGAAAGCAATAGCGCATAAATCTCCTTCTGATGCACAGCGTTGTTAGACGATACAATACATACTATGCTAAACATATACCTGGTATGAAACAACAGAGCTCACATTTCGCGAAGGAAAGGAGCAAAAACCGCCCCCTGAAGGACAGTGTCGCATACATAGACGATAACAGACTTTGTCAGGACATTAGAAACAAAACAGAGGTTAACCACTACGGAAGAAACGGAGCAGAACCGCTCCCAGGGGCACAACCTTGCAAGACGATCGCAGGCACATCAAAAACAAACCGGCGAGGTTTGCACCTTTCGAAATCAAAGCAACAGAAGACACCCCTTAGACGAAAGCGTTGATAGACGATCACAGGCATCGCAAAACAAAACATTGGAAGAAATGAGCAGAAAATGCTTCGTGCAGAACTGCGTTGACAAAAGACCACAGCCATCGTAACTATCGCCAATAAATACTCGAATGTTGTGAAATGAAAGGCGCATAAGACACCTCGCGAAACACAGCGTTGGTAAGCCACTACATACAGTCTTTGCCAGAAGTTTACAGACCAAAACAGAGCTGATCTGTTCTGAAATGATCCAGGGCAGAAAACGCACCCTGAAGAACCGCATTCGTAGCCAATCAACGGCATCGAAAACACAACATAACTTTCCGCTTTACTGAAGGAAACGAGAAGAAACCGATCGCTGAGGACCATAGGCATCTCAATGAAAACCAATGCTCGAAGATTCAAACGTCAAAATACGTACAACAACAGCCCAGGAAGAATATACGACGAAAAGGTCTCCATCGGATAGGCGAGCACCAAGGAAACGGTACACATTTGAAGAGAAGGATGAAACAGCCGAAGCAAGGTAAGACGAAAGCTGCTCGACGGGGAAATTGCTCGCTAGGCCGGAAATCGCATTTTCGCTGGGAAAGGGGTTCGGAAGGCGGACCTACCCGGCGAAAAGGGGGTCAGGTAGGTGCACTGAACGGAGAACACAATGGAAGCAGCTGATATGGAACGCATGCCGAGCCGGGAGAAGCTGAGGTGGAGCTTTATGCAGAACAGGTAAAAGCTCAGATGGGACTGCATGCAGAACTGGGCGTTGATAGGAGCTTGGGAGGGTCGGGAGAACTGGCCAGTCTACTGTACCGGTGTTTAGGAGAGCTGGCGCAGTGGTCCATAGGAGAGCTGCTGAACGAGTATGCGGGAGAGCTGAAGAGAAGGGTGTATTAGTGCTGGAGATAAAAAATATGGAGCGGGGGGGGGCGAACGGGGACGGAGAGGGGCTAGGAGAGCAGAGGAAAGCAGAGGAAAGCAGAGAGAAACAGCGGGGAGCAAAGGAAAACAGAGGGCTACATACACAAGACAAACAACACCCAAAATAAATCATTTAAATCTACAAGCACACACGAAACGATTCTATATATATACCTCGTTTTCCCGTCGCCCACTGATGTTTCCGTGGCTCAGCAGCAGCAGCAAAGAACATGATCTATCCACCTACATCAAAACAACACTGTAACGTATTTGCGGTATACGTATACGTATCACACCTCACGTATTTATAACAGGGACATGTATCCTCTAGCATGGCACGCGCCTTAAATAAGTCGTGCATCACGGTGACCTACCCTATATTTCCCTATTTCCGCTATCCATCTGCCGCTCCTATGTTTCTGCTCTCGGTTTCGTATGCACTACGTACGTACTTCGCCGTTGTTCTATTGCTCCGAATAATCGCTCAGAAGGATCCCTGTCCTGCTGTAATGGTCCCCACGCGAGCCGGAGGAGGGGGAAAAGGCTAGACCGGAACTAGAAACAATACACCTGCACTGGAGGCTGCACCTACCAGGAGTACCGACGGTCGACACGCTATACACACATCACCACATCGCCTTCAGGGGAGCTTTGGAAGAAGGAACGACCAGCACTCTACATATCGAGCGACGCCAACAGTCAAGGCGAGTGGCAGTTGCGTCGTGAGACATCTTGCAACGCGGCATGCCCTCGCCACGGTGGCTAGTAGCCCATATCGAGCCAGAAAACAGTCGCAATATCAACATTCAAGTGGTAGAACTTATTACGAACGACGGAGTAGAACACGGTTCGCGTCAAATACAGGGTGATGCGTTGAATGAAATAACATGTTTACGAAAGGAAATGAGCACGAGACGCCTTCTGAAACACAGTGTTGGCAATCGATGATAGGCATCGCAAACATAACGCATAAGAGATCCATCGTTTCCTAAAGAGATGCGGAGAAACCACGCCCTGAACCACAGCGTTGGTAAGCGATCACAGGCAGGCTCGGTCAAACCCTAAAATAAGAAGATTGAACCTTGGAAAACGCTTCGTTGGCAGGGGACCACAGCCATCGTAACAATTGCCGATGATCGAATGTTGTGAAAGGAAAGGATCATGAAACACCTCGTGAAACACAGCGTTGGTAGACCACTGCAGGCTTTGCCAGAAGTACACAAAACAGGACAGAGCTTAACCGTTACGAACGAAACGGGGCAGAAACCTACAAGAGAAGAACCGCGTTCGTAGCGTATCAACGGCATCGCAAAAACAAAACGATTAAGTTTGAACGTTACTGAAGGAAAGGAAGAGCCAACGATGCCTGAGGCACAGCTTTGGCATTGGGCCACAGGCGTCGCAAACAAATTCAATGCTCGACGGTACACACGTCAAAACCAATACAACAACCGCAACTATAACATAATGAACCTAGTGTTGTATGAATCAACGACTAGAAGGCCTCCATCGGATATCGGCGAGCCCCACGAAAACGGTACGGAATGGAAGATGATGACGAAAAGCTGCTCGAGGTGAACATTGGTTGCTAGGCCGGTAGTTGACCTTTGGGTGGACAGTGAGCGCATTTTTTCTGGGAAAGGGTTTTGGAAGGCGGACCTACCCGGAGAATAGGGATCAGGTAGGTGCACTGAACGGAGAACAAATTGGAAGCAGGTGAGATATAACGTATGCAGAACCGGAAAAAGCTGAGGTGGAGCTTTATGCAGAACTGGAAGAAGCTGAGATGGAACCGCATGCAGAACAGGGCGTTGGGGGGAGCTTGGGAGGACAAGGGGCGGGGGAGCTGAGTAGTTTACTGGAGTACCGGTGTTCAGGAGAGCTGCTGAAGGGAAGGACGTATTTGTGGTGGAGATAACAAGGATGGGCGCGCGGGGGGGGGGGGGGGGGGGGGGGCTGAACGGCAACAGAGAGGGGCGAGGAGAGCAGACGAGAGCAGAGGAGAGGAGATAAAAAGAGCGGAGGGCAGAGGAGAACAAAGGGCCACACACGCAAAGCAAAAAACCACCAAAGTATATAGTATAAATTCACACGCACACACAAAACGAATATATACATACCTCGTTTTCCCGGCGTCCACGGCTGTTGGCGTCGTTTAAAAGCAGCAGCTACGTAAACGCTTTATTTGCCAACATCGAAAAATCGCTGTTAAGCATTTGTGTACTCGCAATATTGGTAACAGGAACAGGTATCCTCTAGCATGATGCACGCGTTAAATATGTCATGCATCACAGTGACCTATCCTATGTCTCCCTATCTCCGCTGTCCATTTGCCGCTCCTATGTTTCTGCTCTTGGTTTCCTGCGCACTACGTACATGCTTCGTCTTTGTTATAACTCTCCGGATAGTTGTGCAGGGGGACCTATGTACTCCTGGAATATTTCCAACACGAGCTGGAGGAGGGATTGCAGGAGGCTGCGATAGGTGTGTCTGGCCGAGAGAGAACTCTCTCTCTCCCACAACCCAGAAAAACGATAATGACAATGCAATTCGAAAGATAATCAATAAACGCTCTATTTGCCAACATCGAAAAATCACTGTTAAGCATTTGTGATATCCGTATACGTATCAAAACTCGCAATATTGGTAACAGGAACAGGTATCCTCTAGCATGATGCACGCGTTAAATATGTCATGCATCACAGTGACCTATCCTATGTTTCCCTATCTCCGCTGTCCATTTGCCGCTCCTATGTTTCTGCTCTTGTTTTCCTGCGCACTACGTACATACTTCGTCTTTGTTATAACTCTCCGGATAATTGTGCAGGGGGACCTATGTACTCCTGGAATATTTCCAACACGAGCTGGAGGAGGGAGAAAGGTGTAGGCGAGAACTAGAAACAGTACATCCCGTAAGCCCCGCAATGCAGGCTGCGTCTACCAGGAGTACCTGCAGTCAACGCGCTATACATGCAGCATCACATGGCCCATAGGGGAGCTTTGGGAGCAAGGACCACCAGCACTCTACGTATCGAGGGACGCCAACAATCCAGGCGAGTGGCAGTTGCGTCGATATACAAATTTGAAACGCCTCACGCCCTCGCCACAGTGGCTAGTAGCCCATAGCAAGTCATCAAACAGACAAAATACCAACTCAAGATTCCAAGTGGTATAATTGAAGGGTAACCAGCGCATTGAACACGTTCCACGCATCAGTTGGTGTGTGATATCTCGAAAGAAATAACGAATTACTCAACGGAAAGGAGCAGAAAACGCCTCCTGAAGCACATCGGCGGTAGACGACGATAGCCATCGCAAAAAAAAAAAAAAAAACAGACAATACGTACTCGTTTCGAAAGGAAACGAGAAACACCGTGTTGATACTCGTAGAATACCACAGGCATGGCAAACGAAATGAGCAGAAGCTCGACCGTCACGAACGGAAAGGAGCAGAAAAAGCTTCTTGAGGCATAGCGTCCGTAGACGACGACAGACTTTGCGACATATCCAAGGACAAAATAAAACTGAAATATTCGGAAAGGAAAGGAGCCCGTGGAGCACCACTCTGGTAGATAATCACAGGCTATTATATGTTGAACAAACCAAGCAGCAGGTATTAGCCGTTGCGAGAGGAAAGGGTCAGAAAAGCCCCCCTGGTGCACATATAAAAGGGTCATAGGTACCGCAAAAAAAAAGAGAAGAAGTTTGCATGTTACGAAAGCAACGGAGCATACACTGCCTCCGGAAGCACAGCTCTAGTAGACGATCACAAGGACGGCAAACAACAAAAGGAAAAGACATTGAACGTTGCACTTGGACAACAATATAAAAAGCTTGAACGTTGCGATGGACGGGTTCAAAAACCGCCTTCTGAAGCGCAGTTTTGGTACACGGTCAAAGGCTTCGTCAAAATAATATAAAGAATCCTTACCTGGTACACGATATGGAAAGAAAGCCTCACGAAACGCCACCTGAAACACAGCGTTGGTAGATGACCACAGGCAGCACAGAAAACAAGCAAGGCCCGAGGTGTAGCGCATAAAAACAACAACAACAGCCTGGCACTTCGTACACATTAATCAATTATGAAATAACACCTATCAAAACATCGGCGCGATACAAGGAAACAATTCGCTAGCTCGAGAGAGTGAGAAACCACCGACACGACGTAAGGCAAAACACCGCTGCTGGGCGTGAAAATTGATCGCTACGCCGGTATCGGACAGTCGGATGGATGGAGGGCGCATTTTTCTGGGAGAGCGTTTTGTGGGCGGAGCTAAATAATTGGGAGTGCCGAAAAGAGAGCACAACGGGTGACGTTGAGATGGAATGCATGCAGATCCGAGAGAAGCTGAGATGGAGCCGCATGCAGAACGGGGAGAAGCTGGGATGAAACCGCATACAGAACGAGCGCGTTTGGAAAAGCTTGGGAGGAAACGGGGCAAGTGAATTCAGTAGTCTACCATAGTACCGGGTTTTGCTTATAGGAGAGCTTGCTGAAGGAGTATATACGGAGATCTGCTTAAATACAAACTATCTGTGGAGAAAATCAAAGGGATGATGGGGTGCGGGGGGGACAGTCAAACGTTCACGTCGGAAAGATCGACCCGATACGAGAGTAGAGGAAGCCAGCGGAGAGCAGAGGAAAATAATGGAGAGCAGATAAAAAGAAAGGAGAACACAAGGACACGAACACACGCACACAAAAAAAAAAGAAAAACAAAACACATATATACAATCTATCAAAACCTCGTTTTCCCGTCGACCGTGGTTTCCGTCAATGAACAGCAGGAATATATATAAGAACGCTCTATTTTACTAACATTGAAAAAACATCAGTACCTACCGGTACGTGCAAAAAGACACTTGCGTAGTTGAATATGAACAAGTATTTTCTAGCATGGTGCACGTCTTAATAAAGTCGTGCGCCGCAGTGACCTACCCATCCATGTCCCTGTGTTCCGCTTCCCCCTGTCACTCTGCCGCGCCTTTGTTTGTGCTCTCGGTGTCCTGCGTAGGACGTACGTACTTCGTCTTCGTTCCGATACTCCGAACGTTTAGTATACGGGATTCACAAAAACAATCAACGAGAGCCGGAGGAAGGAGCAAGCCGGTACGAATACTTCATAGAGTGCATCATGTTAACCCTGCGCTGGAGGTTGTTGTACCTTCCTGGAGTATCGACGATCTACACGCTATAGATACATCACGACGACGTGTAGAGCGGGGCAGAAGAGGAAGCACCGACACTACGCATCGAGCGGCGCCAACAGTCAAGGCGAGTGGCAATAGCGTCGTGAGAAACCTTGCAACGCGACATGCCCTCGCCACGGTGGCTAGTAGCCCATATCAAGTCAGAAAAACAATCATAACACCAACTCAAGCTTCCAAGTGGTAGAACGTAATGGTAACCATCCGATAGAACACGTTGCGGGGTAATTGTTGGGTGATGACTGAAACGGAAAAATGAATTTGCAAAAAGGAAATGAGCAGGAACTGCCTCTTGAAGCACTGCCTTCGTCGACGACGACAACTGATACTCTAAAATAGTGTGGGTGGGGGGTGGATAAAATTAAATAATTAACTACTTGATCTATTAAAAGTGTGGACTAAACAAAATAGCTAGAGGAGAAGAACAATATCGAAAAAAAAAAGTTACGAACGGAAATTGGCAGAAACCGCCTGCTGAAGCACAGCGCTGGTAGACGGTTACAGACTTGGCTACAGTAAATATAACCAGCACAAAACAACAGAGCTTACTCGTTACGAAAGGAAGGCAGCAGGAAACCCCTCCTGAAGCACAGACGATCACATAATTTTGCTGGACGTTAAACGACATAACATAGTTAAATACTCACGAAAGGAAAGGAGCACAAAACGCCCCTGAAGCACAAGCGTTGGTTTTGAATTGACGATCACAGACTCTCAGGTAGAATATAAAAAAAAAACACTTCAGAGATTATACTTTACGAGATGAAAGGAACAGAAAACGCCCCCTGAATCACAGTTTTGGTAGGTGACCACTTACGATACCACATATATATGTGGAACCTAACAGAGCGTGGACAACACAAACGAAAACGAGCAGAAACCGGTCCTCGAAACGCAGCGTTGGTAGACGATTGCAGACCCGTAAACCCGTATAGAGAAGAAGTGTTAACGTTGCAAACTAAAAGGAGGATAAACCACCTCCTGAATGAAGCACAGCTTTGGTAAATGATAGCAGGCGCTGCAGAAAAGAAACGAGTATCGACGGTACGCACGAAGAAAACGAAGCATCAATAACAACACCGACACCAACAGCAACAACAACAGCGACCTTGTACTTTGCATACCTTATATCACCAATGGTAAGGCCGCCATCGTGTATCGGTGCGACCCAAGTTTCTGTACGAAACTCGAGATAATTAGATAAAACAGCCAAAACAAGGTATGACGACAAAACGCTGCTGGACGTGAAAATTGCTCTCAACGCCGGTATTGGACGTTCGAACGGACAGAGTGCATTTGGCAGGCGGGGCTATCATACCAGGCGAAAGGTGAGTTAGGTAGGTGCGATGAGCAGGGGAACTCAGTGGACGAAGCTGAGATGGAACGCGTGCAGAACTGGGAGAAGCTGAGATGGAGCCGCATGCAGAACCGGGACGTTGGGTGACGGCTGGGAGGGAAAAGGGTGGGGGGCTGAGTAGTCCAGTACCGGTATTTTGGTATTACGGGAGCTGTTGAAGGGAAGGATGGATTTGTGGTGGAGGTTAAAATGATGAGCGGGGGAGTGGGGCGCTGAACGATGACACGGGAGGGGTCGAGGATAGCAGAGGACAGGAAACCAGTGGAGAGCAGGGGAAAACAACAGAGAGGAGAAGAAACGAGTGGAGTGCCGAGCATGACATGGCATCGGAGAACAGAGCGCCACACATATTAGAGAGATCAAACTCACCCACACAGCAACAAACCAAACACGCATACAACATGCACATAAAAAACAGATATACCCAAGCCTTGTTTTTCGGTCGTCCACGTCGTTCAACAGCAGTATGAACAAAAACGCCTTTCGAATTATGATAAAACGTTACAGTATGTATTCGTATTTCAAATTAAAACAGGTAATCGTACTTTCTAGCATGGTGCGAGTTCTAATTAAGGCGTGCATCGCAGTGACCTACCCCTATATTTTCCCATTTTCCTGTTTCCCTTGTCTCTCTCGCGCCTTTGTCTCTGCTGTCGGTGCTCTGCGCACTGCGAACGTCGTGCTTCGCCTTTGTTCCGATACTCCTTATCATCGTACAGGAGAAGCTATATAGTACTGTGCCATACTTCCAAGGTGGGCAGGAGGAAGGAACAAAGGGTGGACGAGACCGTGTTAACCCTGCACTGCAGGCTGCACCCACCTGGAGTACCGACGGTATACACGCTGCACACACATCACGACAATGCCAAGAGCAGATCTGAGGAGGCCGCACCAACACTACTGTACGCATCGAACGCAGAAAATAAAGGCGAGTGGCAGTTGCGTCGTGAGACATCTTGCAACGCGGCATGTCATCGCCACGGTGGCTAGTAGCCCATATCGAATCACGAAAACAGTCACAAATACCAACTTTCAAGTGGTAGAACTATTTGGGAACCAGGGTGTTGAACACGTTTTGCGTCAAATGTTGGGTGATGCTTTGAATGGAATACCATTTTACGAACTGAAGGGAGAGCAGAAACGCGTCCCACTCATGCCTCATGCGACAAATCCCCAGGAAATGGCGGCGTATATACCCTTGCGTGCCTAGAGGAGTATTTTCTCTACTGCACAGACCCACAACAAGGTGTGTATGCCTCATCCACCGCGCACCGCACAGCATCATACAGCATCATAGGGGTGCGGAGGTCCACGGTGATACGACCACGACCATGCAAGGCATGGGTACACCCTCCGCCCCTCGCCTCCTGCCGCAATGGTCCTTGTACAGTACATTTTACGAAATGAAAGTAGAGCAGAAACGCGTCCCACTCATGCCTCATGCGACGAATTCCCAGGAAATGGCGGCGTGTATACCCGTTGCGTGCCTAGAGGAGTATTTTCTCTACTGCACAGACCCGCAACAAGGTGTGTTTGCCTCGTCCACCGCGCACCTCACAGCATCATGCAGCATCATAGGGGTGCGGAGGTCTACGGTGATACGACCACGACCATGCAAGGCATGGGTACACCCTCCGCCCCCCGCCTCCTGCCGCAATGGTCCTTGTACAGTACCAGTATGTACTAAGCTCGCCAAATGACCGAGTACGTATCTATTTTGCGCATACCTGTAGGCGGCAAATCCCAACCGCAACAAAAACCGCACTCCCGTTACTTGCCTCCTTCAAAAGCCCCCATTTTATTTCGGAAGCTACACATATCTACCGTACTCCCTACAATGCAAAATTAATGGACAGGGTTTGTTAGGGGCTACTGCCCTTGCTGATATTCAACATCCAAACTGGACACGCTTTACTCGAAACCTCCGTATGATATGTATATACGACATTGGCACTGCCGCGATCGTCTATCACAACAAGAAAATATCCCAAGGGAATCAAGTCCATTTTGAGTATTTGTCAAATCTCTATTAGCATCCGACGGGGTCGTAGGAGTCAAGGGTAACGGTGAAAGTCTCCGTCTGGGGGTCGTAGGTCGAAGAGTAGGAGGTGGAGGTGGAAGAGTAGTCGTCGGTGAAAAGACGCCGCCTGACGTTGTCATCGCTGGTGTAAGTAAAGGAGTCATCGTCGTCGGTCATGGTGGAGCTGCTGCCGTCCAGGACCCCTTCCTCGACCCACAGCACGGCGCCTCCCATCGTCACCGTGATCGTCCAGTTGTTTGCGGTCGGAGCGTAACCGCGCCTGGCGAAGAACCGGTACTCGCCGAGCATCGCGTCGCCCGAAAGTCCGCTGAACACGACGTACTCCTCGAAGGAGCTCGCGAAGCCAGTGTCCGGGTTGCCCGCGGTCCAGCCGCCGCCGTTGCGGTGGTTCACGTACCCGATGTCCTGAGGAGAGGAGCACAACAGCATTATTCACGGGATGGAGGTGTTTCCGGAAACACGCAAGGAATCGGGAGGGAGGGAGGATAAGGTGGGGTTATCGTGGGAAATACACCAAGGAATGAACTCAGAATGCTGGTATGGCCACTCAACATTGGGTATTCACAAAATCTTGTCACCCAATACCGCAAAAGGTTGCCAAGTTCGTGTTTGATTTTCCTGTCGAATGCATGCGTTCCTGCGTGTGTATGTCCTGTCAGCTTCGGCGACACAGACGGTTCCTCGAGCGAGGGGCCTTGGAAACATTGGAGGCTACCCCTCTACCGCGGAACGCGTTGAAAACGCCTCCTGAATCCACGGTTTCTTTTCATGAAGATACTTTCGTTTTCATCAGGGTCCAAGATTGGGATAAACACCATCGAGGCGGAATACCGACCACAGTGCAGGACACATCGGGGGATACTACGGTAGAGTGGTGCATCTAACACTCCCCCAATACCCAAACTCGAAAGAGCTATATGCCGTAGAACACGCAAGGCAGACAGCACCCCCCCCCCCCCTCGGGCTATATGTGCAAAGGGAACATTGTTCAAGTGATTAACACAATTTCAGAACATTTAAACTTCCAAGGACACGCTAAATAGGTGGATTGTATACAAGTTCTCGTAGTCATCTACAGTAGTACTACTGTGTGTTACCCAGCGACACAAAAACAAAATAAAATGTAAAATATATGCCATCCCTGATGCCCCCAAGCGCACACACATGCAAATGTATTCTCGCACACACGCACCGTGGCCTTGTTGTAGTAGGAAACCCGCTTCCCGTTGGGATCGGTGACCCACAGGTCCAGGTCGTCGTTCGAGTCCCACTCCAGCTTGATCCTCAGCTCCTCGCTGCAGCCCTCGTTGATGACATCTAGCTCAAACACCGTGTTGTCCACGGAGGCATCGCCCCCATCGGCGGGGTCGAGCACGACGAAGCTCAAGATGCCCGTGCTGTATCCGATCGGGAAGTCGGTCATGGTGACCGCGAAGTTGCCCGTCGCGGGGTCTATCTCGCCCTCTCCGCGCACGAAGTCGCTCTCGGCGTCCTCATTGTGCAGGTAGAGGAAGAGCGCGGTTGAGGCCGGGAGGGCGGTCTCGTCGTACCTCGCGAAGTTGCCGGTCACCGAGATCGTCCCGGAATCCGCTCCGTCGGCGATCAATAGCTTGAAGAATTCTTCCCCCACGACGTCGAGCTCGGGACGGCCGGGGCCGGCCCATCCCGCCGACGCCTGGAAAAACAAACCAACAAAGGTGGATAGATGCAACATCAAGGAGACGAGATCAGGTCACAGAACCAAATTAGTGACCATTGGATGGAAATGGTACAGGCCACCGCAAACCAAACCCCTCCACTCCCCGTTCTTTCCGCTCCACATTTTACCCCACCGCTTTGTCTAGCAATTCAACGCGTCGCGTCGTCAATTCGCTATGTAGCAACAGACGGTGGCCGTCGAAGCCTTGACCTTGGCGCAAAACTGCCTACTTCTCGAGGAAGCATGTCTGGTAGTGTACAAATACAACCATTCGAAAGTCCGAACACAGGAGTATCTATGAAAGGCTGAGCCTGGTCTCGGCCCATTCCCTGAAACATGGATGGGCCGGGGGCCGGACCTATCAAATTTAAGTTTGACGGGCCGGGCAGGGCCGCGACCCATCTCAAACACTGGTCGGGCGAGGCGAGGCGGGCCGGGCCGCGGTCCACCAAATCAAAATATGATGAAGTCTACGATGTCTTTGATTTGAAAGTAGGACATAGGAACCTTGTTCGGGCTGCGCGACAAAAACGTTCGTCGAAAGTCACGGTTCGGGCTAAATATTGAGCTCCTCATATGACGAGCTCTAACAACTAAGGCACCACCCTTACAAGGTAAACAGGCTTCGTTACTCACGTCGGCGATGATGGCGCTTGCGATGTTCTGCGGCAGATCCAGGTCCCGCAGAGCTGAGACGAACAGATTGGAAGCATGTCGGGTGCAGGGTATGCTTGTCAGACTGGGATCGGGCAGGTATTTTGTATAATTTTCGTAACAGTTCACGAATCGGACGTATCGCCGATCGTTTCTAATACTACGTACGATGCATACATTAATTTGAGAGAAGTGATGTACGTGTATCTTGTCTAAACCTTTTCGAATATATCTTGCGCAAGACCAACGGCAGGTTATGATCTATCTACTGCTGTAGATCAAAGTCGGTTCAAAGGATGCAACTTAGGCTCAAGGGGTGGGGTTATCGCTGGGCGATTCCCACCGGAATAGCACAACCCGCGCAATCATTGTTAGACGGCAGCGTGGCCCTGGACGCGCAAGACGTCTGTTGTCATTCACGATGGAAAAATCTGCCAATTGTTCACCGTCAAGATGAAATTCAGACGCACCTTTAGCAGAGCAAAATTCCGAACCACCGGAAGCAACTAGTCCGGAGGCGCACTTGGTGCAGGGCGGCAAACCGTCAGAGCTGAACGAGTTCGACGGGCACTTGTCTGAACGTGCACGCGGCAAGCAAAGGGGGGTTTGTTTAATTTTCATCGCACGTGCGGGTGTACAACAGTAGTTACATTCTAGAGCTCCAAACCAAAAAGAACATTGTGAGGTTCAACGGCACAATTACCGATGAAATGCCCCATGTAGGCTTCAATTACCCCGCGGTCGGCCTGTACTTGTTACGAACGAGGCTTCGTGCTGTTTCCTGAAACACGGTCATGCATATTTGTGAAGCCCCCAGTAGTTTAGTAGTGAGCTGCTTTTTTGTCTCCCAAGTAATACGGCTCGGAACTTCATGCTAAAGGGAGTTTTGACCCGACTGATTAGAAACTGGCTCGGAAGTTATAAGCCCAGCAGGGGGCTGCTTCACCTTGCGGGAACGATTCATATCCATAGCCATCGCTTTCGTCGAATACACGTGGCTTTGAAACAAAAAATCAGTTTTAGGAATTTCATTCGAGATTGGTGTGGTGTTATCTTTGGTAGAGTTCGGTAGACGGTGCAAGCTTGGGGGCGAACGAACGTGATGCCAATTATCCACGACGGGGTACATGAACGAAAATACCGTCAAATTGAACATACAATGGCCGAAGCTAACACATATACGCATGGATGAATGCAAGCTAGCCTATGAGGTGCATCGAAAAACCATACCACACGAATACAACCGCAAGGTTGAACGACCGGTAATCTCCTGAGCCTTTTCGCTTGAGATGTTGTAGGATCGGACACCTTTTTGTTTTTTTCCTAGTTTGTCAGGATATGCACATTGAAACCCGAAGATTTAATCCAACGGCCTCAATCTGCATCTTTTGTTTGTTTTTTAATTTTGTACAAACACAAGGATGTTCGGCACTTCTTCCGTAGAGATGCCCCATATACCAAATATTTCTGCCTTATACGGCAAAAAATACTACGCCTATTACGGGGGGCCATAGTAAATGGGACCTACGGTGCACACCAGAACCTATATAGTTACCGTTTTTTAGTACCAGTATTTGGTCCTATTTATTACGGTCCTCCGTAACAATACGACGCATTCCACGACAGGGGTAGCAATGTTCGGTTGCTTATAATTTTTCCTATCTGGGATCGACAACTGACGGAAAACCAGGTATAATTTTTTTATAGCCCAAAATTTGGTTTTCGTAGTGTACCTAACTAAGGTCACATGGCTCGTCGGGTTCACTTTTTAATTTTCCTCCGAAGTCAGTTATTGGGCGAGGCCCCGAGCTCCGCAAGTGAGAAGCCACACGCAAAAACAAATACTGCTTGTGCACTCCTTATTTTTGTGGCATGAACTAAATCGTCCAAAACGCTAGACGAAAAGCGTTACGTGACTCACCGTAGGCGTCGATTGTGCAGTCGCTGTCAGCGTAGCTGGTCACTGTGGCGGTCAGCCTTTCCGTCTCCTCCTGGAATTCAGAGAACGTACCCCCCGCGATCCACAGAAGCTCGCCGCCGGAACGGGCCGTAATTGTCCACTTGGTGCCAGCGTTCGCCTCGCCCCAGATTGTGTAGTCTCCGAGCACGGCGTCATCAGCCACGTTAAGGCCGTTCAGGGTCAAGTAGGTTTCCGTGGAAGGGTTTTCGGGGCCGTTGGTGCCATCGCGACCGTCCGCCGTCATGCCAACATCCTGTGAGGAAAATTTTGTGTAACACGCGCATCGTAAATTAGTTGTATCTATATACAGCAAAAGGAGGTGTGACTTTGGGCGAAAACACATTTTACATCGTGTACATCGTACATAGGGTGAAAACTAATTAAATGAGGATGGGATTCTTTACTCAAAATTGTCCAAACACGAAACAAATATTCGACTCTTGACGTTACTTACAGAAAAAAAACTGTCACACGTACTGTACGTACTGCAGTACGATATTGTTTTACTTCGTATGTCATCAATATCTCAAGTCAGGAAGACTTGTTTCCGAGTACGTAACTGTTTCTCTTCTGGCTATCCGACAACGAAACGAAACGAAAGGTTTACGAGAACGAAACGTTTTGCATATATATATATGTATATATACTCACGCCGAGCTGTTTCGAGCTTGTTCCGTAAACTTCGGTTCCTCCAGGCTCAATGACGTGAAGGGCCACTCCCCAGTAACTGTCCTCCCAGGCGACGGTGACCTCCAGCGAAGCCTCGATTGATCCACTTGGGCAGTCTGTTCGTGTACGTAGATGGGGGTCGTGATCATGGGAGAGGGCGAACAGATGAAAGGAGATATTCGACGAATTGGGTCAGCTTTTCCATTCTGAACGAATAATGCCCTGCACATTGTCGGAAGGCAAATAATATGATATATCGACAGGATCATAAATAATAATTAAACAAAATGTAGGATGACTTTAAAAGAACGTGGGCCAGAACTCCCTTGCACAAGATGATCGTCATCAAGGGGGTGGGTTGCGCACGGATAGGAAATTTAGAAATTTACATTGTGCGTTCGGAGTGGCGATGAAACGAGTGTGTTCATTCGTTTTGTCGACAAGGCATCCGACGCTGCGCTTGGGCGCCCGGTTTTGCACGGCATCTTGCCGTGATGACGGTGAACGTCTGGACTCGTGGATGGAAATGTTATCGAAATGGCATCTTGGGATTCCGCCTTTTCGTCAATACGGCCAAATACTTCTTGCATCCATCACTATCACTGCTATAGTTTCCTTCAGCAGTAGTACAGGACCGTTCATGGAAAATTTCGAATATCACGTATATAGTATACCCTGGTAGGTGATACCACATATTTGGTTCTTAAGGTCAATGATGTGAAAATAGCAAATGCTATATCCGACCTGCACCAGCTGAAACTACGCATTTCTTTCAACGACGGCTCAAACACGAGCGGCAAGTACTACAAAACACGACATACCTGAGGAAGAAATCGCCGGAGTCGGCGCCGGCGTGGCGACTGTCTCGACAAGATAATTTCCACGTAAAGCGATGTTGGAATCGGGGCCGAACAAATGGAGCGAGAGGAGCAGCGGTAAGAACACATTGCATACTTCGTATATATATATAAACCTCACGCCACAAGTTTTGTTCGATATTATCCTCAAAAAGACACCTACTGGAGACACAACATTTGACGCGAAGCCGGAGACACAACGCTGCTACGTTCGGGCGCGCGCACATCTGATTATAAAAAGTCGGGAGCGAGACCGTTACGAGAGTTGAGGAGTACATTCAACACGCGTGCCATACGATAGCGCGGTAGCTACAATAGCTAGTTTTTTTATTAAACCGACTGTTGACTGGCAGAGCTCGTCAATTAAAATACCACGAGGTACCCTACCCCAGTCGTGTTGCACACGATGATGATGTGCGATATATGCTCCATTAGAGTGATTATGCCGTGAAAACGTAAAACAAATGTGCGGGTGAGGCATTAAATCATAAAAATGAAAAAAATGATAACCCCTCGCGATAACTATGTGCTGTCTCTTTTGTGGCGTGACTTTAAGCCGCAACGCCTGAAGTGGTGGTATGGCTCCATGGCGCATATAATATGTCACCCCTTCGATGGTTGCAACTTACAACGTTTCGTGTATTCCAACAAACTCACGGCAAGTAGTAGTTTGGTACAGGCTGATAGACATGTCGCCGCCGCACGTCGACGCGGCGTCCCCGGCGCAAGGGGTAGAGCAGACGCCGTCGCCGTGACGGTCGAAGTCCGTGTTGGTTTCCCTCTCAGTGATATCGCATCCGGCGCACCAGCACCTGGGATAGACAGCAACGCGTACGGTAAGCCAAGTATACTGTTAGTGCTTGGTTCACAGTGGCCAGTTTTTACATCTGTATTTCGTGTGGGTTTATGTTTAGGGTGTGGCTAGATGTGTACCCGGGTATGCTCGACATACCCGGTAATGACACCGGGATGTCCTGAGAGTGCACACCTTCTGATGCCGCGTGCTCGACATTACGCACAGCAGGGTCGCTTTTGTGGTAAAAATGAATACGCAGGCTCGACCGGAACAAGGCGCACCTCAAACAATAATACCGGTACGACACATGCAAATCCGAGCATAACACGGCGTCCCTATATAACATTCACAAAAAAAGTCGTCACTAAGCTAGACGTCTGGCGGTCGTGCAAAACGACAAGCTGTATTGTACAAATAGAAGGTCTAACATCGAGTGAGCACAAATCTACCGTGGTAGGCCCGACCAGGCGCGGTGCATTTCCCGTTCCAGATGGGATGGTATACTGAAAGACACGGTTAGTTTGGTGGCACGCGATGTTGACCGTGACACTCACTCGTTTCCTTGCTGGAGGCCGTAGTAGTACTTGCTCGTTTCTGCGCACTTCGCGGCACAGTCCTTTTAGGACAAGCATAACAGGGACGGAACGCAACGGTTAGTTGCGGGGCTTTTACGTACTGAAGTATGGCAAAAATCGATGTTTCGGCCATCACATCTACCAATACTTGTATCGCTCAACACTGTTAAGTTCGACATTGCGACCTACAACGGCGCTAGTCGCGTCGCGATACCCTCACCATACTCGCCAAGCCTCGCACGCAACTGTGATAACAGCCGGCTCGCAGAACGTGGGGACTACGTATGAACATTGGCCGGCCCGCTCGCAGACTTCGGGGGACATGGTCGAGCGTATCCAGCGACACACATTCGAGGGGGAATAACAGCAGTCGACCACTTCACAGGTACACGTAAAACGCCCGCAAACCTTGGGCGCATCAAGTCGTACCACCCACCACAGTCGACAATCTGCAAGTGGGCGATATATTACACAAAAAGTGGTACCTTACGGCCGGGTCCGAGCCGACTACGTAACACCTAGTCGGATTCGTTCAAGAGCGGTCCTGGGATGAAAACAATACTCACTTCCAGGGTCATGGCGTCGTCGGAAGTGACGGTGGTGAGCACGCGGTCGCCGACCATGTCGCTGAAGCACCCAACGTACTCGTCGCTGGTCGGGACAGCACCGGGGGGAGGGGACTCGACCTCCGTGTCGGTCATAAGCTGAACCTGCGGTGGCAATTCAAGTTTTGCCACAGAAGGGGAGAAAAAACGTGAGTATAGGTTAAAATATACCGGTATGTGTGGCAGTATGTACGCCCGGGAGCAGTTTCAAATCGACACGATGACGCCTCACGACAGGTCACAAAGCTGGTGTTCATTACCGAGGGAAATATATCGCATGCAGGTACAAAGTTGACACAACATGTCTCCGACACCCGAGCCACGACTGATCCGTAACATTTATTTTGTGCCATTTGTTGATAAGGTATGCATCCGCACTGTGAAACCGGGTGTAACCCAGGCAACTACTGCTGCTACCCTGGGGTTGATGACGGGCCCACCATGCAGAAATCGAAAAGATGCGTAGCACCGGCCACAAGGGCGCGGGGGCTGCGCGTTCATAGCAAGTTTCGCTCTGTGGCAGGTTACCCGGACATCCGCAGATGGGGGAAATAGACCGTCCCAGGGATACATCCCTCTAGTGCGTAGATATCATACCTTCGTCTTATTTTCTCGCAATTTCCAACGTTTCGAAACTCGAACTACACACCAAAATATGGTTGAGTGACAGAACCACGCTTTCATGTGGCAAGTTTTTCATGTTGTATATACAAAGACTGGTTGTAGTATGCTTGTTTGCAGAGGTGTATCTCTCTGTGTCGGTAGTTTTGTGACTACATAACTGGTATCTCTATAGGATGAAGAATAAGGCACAAGACACTGGTTGCGCTGGATGTCGACGAGTAGAAAGGACGCTTTGATGTGAAGAACACACACACACACATATTCAAATATAGCAGTAACCTGTACCATAAGTCCGATACTGTAAAGCATATCTGGTGGGCGCATGTAAAAAGAGTTACACGCTGTGGAGTTCAACACTACTTACTTACGTGCGTACTACTGTACTCTGTACTACAGCAGTGCAGCAGCAAACCGGTTACCTCCGTGATGCTGAGCCAGACGTTCTCTTCCACCCCCGCCTCCTGCAACACGATCGTCGAAGCCTGCGTGGCGGACACCGCGTACGCCTCCAACTCGAGCGTAATCGCGCTGGTCACGATGGTGGTGGACAGAATCCCGTCTACCAAAACGTCCACCGTTCGGCTGCGCTCGTTCCCCTTGAACATGGCCATCCTGATCTCGGAGATATCCTGTGGATGATCGAAGGTGAAGGTCAACTCGCACACCTCGATCTCAGACCTAGACGGTCTGCAGGCCCAGCGCGAGTCCGGCTCGATGGAGCCGTCGAAGACGTTCTCCGCTACGCAGCCGCTGGGAGGACATCCCCAGCCGTCTATTCTAGTGTCCCATCCGTTGGCTGATACGGTGACTCCGGTCGCGTCCGTCAGGGCGGCTGATGGGGAAGGGAACAACGAACGGTAAGCAAGCGCGCAACCAGCCAAAACATAGCTGGGTTTGAGTATGTACTTGTATAATATGTAATTTTGAAGAATCGCGCATGCATTAATTATCAGGTTGATGTCGATGTTCTCGCCAAAGAACGGTAAGCAATCGCGCAACCCGCCAAAACATAGCTCAGTTTGAGTATGTACTTGTATAATATGTACTTTTGAAGAATCGCGCATGCATTAATTATCAGGTTGATGTCGATGTTCTCGCATGAATTCGTATCCAAAGGTGATTTAGTCGGTGGTCACAGGACAGTCTCCAAACCCTCTTAAACGAGTAGACTAAATGTTTGGGGAAAGAGAAAAAAAACACAAAATAAAACGTACAACGCACGGTACACACCAAAACTCTTGTGGCACGCGGTACAGCTCGAACAAGAAAAGGCGAAACCATTCCAAAGGAAAAAAGAGAAAGGAAAAAATGGGGAAAAAGGAGAACGAGAAAAAAAAGGAATAGTCTTATTTCGAGAGAATACTCTCAGTACGCACGCGTAAGAACGCAGTCGGATACACAGACTTGCACCCTCGAAGGTATGTACACGAATAAATAATACCTGGTACGTAGGAATATCCGATTCGAGGTGGTGTATAAGAATATGAAATTAAAAAAAAAACAGCTGTGATACGATCGAAAACCGATGGTTTTCGCATGACATTTGGCTACCACATCACTTGGGACCTTTGGGATTCTACGACAGTAGGCTTCCATAGTAAGGTAGGTTGTTCGTGGTATGGGGGGGTATAATGAATTAATTTAGCGAAAGAGGGAGAAGAACATGAGCCAACTTTTCAATCTCCGCTCAGTACGTGAATACATGTCGACACTCCAGATATTTTTTGCAATTTTTGTCCCAGTTCCCTCAATATCGGTCCATAAAAAATTTAATCTGATCTGAGCA
The DNA here is from genome assembly GCA_008828725.1 of Saccharina japonica. Lineage (NCBI taxonomy): Eukaryota > Phaeophyceae > Laminariales > Laminariaceae > Saccharina > Saccharina japonica. The sequence goes on along the minus strand of MEHQ01001828.1, from coordinate 445,608 downwards.
CCGGTCAATAGTGTACTGGTATGATTTTTCAACATAGATTCCATTTCTCACATATGTATCCTCTCTCAGGTATCAAAACTTTAAAACTTTCAAATGACAGCTACCTGAAGTCGGAACACAATTAATAGATAGAGCATTCCCGCAAATTCGACAAAATATATACCGTAAAAAGTATTTTTTCTGTGTTTCCTCCATCAATATCGAGGAAAGTAAAACAAATATTAAAGGGCAGCGGCCAAAAACAGGTACACCTGGTCCGTTCGGGGCCAAAAACAGGTACATACTAAAATCAAGTTTAAAACGCACCCCACGAACCTGCCGTTCCTTGCAACGCAGAGTAGAGTTTTTTCATGTTCTTCGTGCTCACCCGGTGGCTACGTATACGAGTAGCTGCTACTAATAGTACGAGGAACGGACGCCTGCTGCTGTATTCTCCCTTCTCAGCTTGCGACACCCCTGTTATTCCAAGTCAACCACAATCCCGAAGGGAAGCCTTCTATCTCGTATTATTTCGGCGGAGGTGTGCAGGCAGATATCTTATGTGTGTCGCTCGAGTGGCGTGTGGTGCGAGGTGCGGAGGGAGGAGGGGGTCTCCGCGTACGTCGGCATTTGTATAGGGGGCATAGGGTGGAACTATGAAGGGCTTCTGATTGGCTTAAAAAAGACAAAAAAAGAAGGTGAAAGTCAAGCAGAGTAGACAAAATCAGGTATACCGGGGTTTTAAGGAGGCAAAAACAGGTACAACGAGTTTTGGACCAATGGCAGGGCACGTTGAGTGCGTTTTTGACTTGATTTTAAGTATGTACCTGTTTTTGGCCGCAAACGGACCAGGTATACCTTGTTTTGGCCGCTGCCCTATTTATTATGTTAAACTTCGTCCTAAAGAGGCACGCCACAATCCCATAAAAAAGTAGGAAGCATGACATAATATATACGTGTGACACGTACATATGATACGCGAAATACTTTTACGTATACGAGCAGCGTATCAGCAGGTGTGTTCCACTCCGTCACTGCTACTGCTGCAGCTGTGTACCTAATTGTAACATCAATTTCGGATTGAATATGAAGATATAGAGATGGCCTTCGATTTAGGAACAAGAGTGTTGGTATACTTACTGCTGTGCTGTACGTAGGGCGTTCGTCACAGATGACGGAAGCAAAGACAGGCATGTACTTACCGATCTCTGCATCCACAAAGCCACAACAAAAAAGCCAAAAGCAAAAAAAGGGATGTACAACAAGGTCCAAGCCCAGGGCGGGTGCTTTTCATAGCTGGTTTTAATGCGAGGAAAGAAAGCATGGCTTGGTTTTACGGTGTCACGTAGGGTACAGGCGCCCCGACGCCCAGACACCCTGATAGATATATATATATAAGTATCCGATACAGCAGCTCTTCTTGCTTTATCAATTGTTTTACCGCTTCGTTCTTCGTACGACGTGCTTTCCAGGGGTCCCAAACAAAAAGCGCCCAATCCAACGAAAAACAGATAACAAGAAAACACTCCCATTATATTACCTGTACCAGTCAGTCAGAGTCAGTGCACAATTCGATGCGAGTCAACGAGGGAAGAAACAAATGAAATCTTCTCGCGATAAAAATGCAAGGCAAGAACCGTAGTGGGGGAGGAGGGAGAGGAGCCTACTGCTTTGTGACCCCAGATCTGAGTTACGACTATTAATAGGGAGGAGAGAGAAAGGGAGGGCGAAGATAATTCGTAAATGGGATGGAAAAATAAAAGAGTTGCCTGCACGCAGCAACCTGGTTTGCAGTGGTACATACATATTATATGTACGTGGTAAGGGTATGATAGGCGGAGTACGCCTGCCGTATATACTCGTACAAGGTGGAAGTCCTGGTGCTGGTGTAGCCAAACGTTGACGCAAGGCGTGGTTGTACTGCACGAGAGGCGGACTGCAAGGTGGACGACTACCGTCCTACGGCTGCTGTATATAGCACGGCCGACTCGTACTGCTGTAAGTAGTGGTACGTGCTGCATGCTGCCTGTGAGTTAGCGAGTACCTGGTATATTTCGTGACCCAAAATGCTGAGTAAACGAGAAATAGCATACCAGATTAGCGAGTACATGGTATATTTCGTGACCCAAAATGTTGAGTAAACGAGAAATAGCATACCACTCGTACACATATCCACTCACCGGAAGACGTGCTGGCAATGCAGACGGACGCCAAGGCGGCGAGAGAAAGGCTGCCCCGCATGGTGGCTGTCCGCGTTGTTAGCGTAGTTCCTGGTGTCGACAAGCTTTGATCTGCGAGCCCTCTCTACTGCTGTAACCTCTTTCGACTACCAGCGAGTAGAAGTGAGAACGTCGAGAATAATAGTACGAGGGTAGTTGTGGGGAGAGGCGTGTGCAAGAGAAGCTGGCAGAGTGAGAGAGGCGGGGGGTTGTAGGTTGCGTAGAATACCCTCACTAAGCGGTGTTTACTGCGTCACGTCTCGTAAAAGAGGCGAATCGCTGCTGATGCTGAACAACAAGGCGTTTATGTATGTTTAGATGTTTAGATGAAAATTGCTTCGAAGTTCCATCGGACTTTCCGACCTGCAAGATGTGAATGCATTCCTTTGAGACGGAACTCAAAGGGTTGGTGATACTTGAGACCACTGGTACTCGTGGTGTTGTTATTTTTCACGTCGGCTGTTACGAGTAACAAATAGACTGCAGTGTCAGTGCAGAGTACGGCGTGCAATGGTACCTTACCTTCTACCCGAGAGAAGAAGGCAGCAAAGAGGGAATGAGAGGGCCGTGAAAACCTTTCCTCGAAAAATCGCGTTACCCCGAAATCCTCGGAAATTTGGAAACAGGCTGTCACAAGAATGAGATAATCAATCTCAGGCTAATTCCAAGAAATAAGAAGAGTGACCGCCGCCAGCTTGTCGATACGCGTATGTATCCAGTACGACGTATAACGCCTCAGATTGTGCCCCTCATACGGGATGTACATCCTGCATTAGGACATATAAAACCCGTAAGTACGCGCGATCGAAGTAAAACAAAGTCAGCTACGTACTCGTATTAATAGCAAATATGTAGGGCTGTGAGTTGGCTGGAGTTCCCGGCTAGTTATTAGTTGGCTGGCGAAGCCAGCTAACTGACTTTAGTTGACTAGTTGGCTGGCTCTAGCCAGCCAACTAGTCGACTAAAGTCAGGCGAGCGAAGCGAGCCAAAAAAGCCCCCCCCGGCCGAGGGGGGCCCGCTGGAGGCGCCCCCGGAGGGCCCGCCGGAGGCGCCTCCGGAGGATCCCGCTGAAGGCGCCGCCGGAGGCAAAAAATTCGCTATTTGGCTTCATTTTACACACAAAAAGCATGATAAATGGGCCAAGTTTATCTCTGGTTTTGATCACGAAACAGGTATATTTCTAAACTTCGTCTCAGTTTGTCGGATATTAAAGAGATGCACCAGAAATATATGGCACATACTCGTGAGGCAGGCAGTAGCACATCACTACTGTAGTACAAACTAAAAGTAGGACACAAAATAGACTGGGATCGACCAAAATAGACTGGGATCGACACACAGCTCAGGGCGAGCATCACTCATACACCCGAGCCAGAGGTGCTCATCATCTAGTTGACACACTTATGACAGAGACATACTTGTATTATTACAGTAATAGCACGTTGGGACAAAGTCCCGCCATCAGAGTTGACCGCATGAACCATAATACCAGAGTTCTACCTTTTACTGTATACTCGTATGGTCCGTCCGGCATAACATATTTCCAATGCCGTTTATAGTCATAACTACGTAGAGTGTTTGCGTTTTGTTTTCTTACTTTGAAAAATCGGCAAAAAAAGTACTTTAGCGAAGTAAGGATTTGATCAAAAGTCACGGTATCTCTTGGCTCTCAGTTTCATCGGCCTACACACACCGAGCATTCTACCGACGCAGAACGCCTCTACACAACACAACAACCGATGGGAGCACAGAGACATGAGAGGTGTACGTAGCTAGAGTATGATACAACCATATTCGTGACGGCAAAGACAAGAGGAATCGATGCGGAGAACGAGAAAGAAAAAAAAAGATCCACACTAAATTCAAGTAGTTACGCAACAATGCATAAAAAACAAATCTCAAAAAGGCCAAAATCGACCAAAATCAGTCATTTTGGGCAAAACTATGAATATCTCACGCAATTTCATATTGCTGCAAACGAAAAAGAAACGGTCTGGAGGTGTGGACGAGAGCAATCGTTTGCCGTATTCTATTTGTATATCGCACGATTTGTCAAACAGCAGTAACCAGGGGAAAACGATCTTCAATACGTATACATTGCTTCCCTCATATCTCCCTCAAAAGCTGTTTTCTTATTGCGAAAAAAATGGCCGGCGGCCTATGGTCATAGCTCCCCAAATCAGTGCTCAGAATTTGGATGTGAAAAGTATTACACCCAGGGAAACAAGGGGCTTGTTCATACGTTTTTTGGTACAATAAATATTAAACAAAATCGTGAGAAGCTGCGCGCAGTGTTGAGTTTCCTGACGGTGCCTCCAGATTTCCGAACACAGCTCAACACATCCTGAGAAACATGCAGCTTGGTGCAGGGAATATATTGAAAATATTGTCCCAGATGGACTACAAACATGCAGAACCCCGCAAATCATCTCGCATCAAAGTATGAATCCCTGTCCCCGTTTGGGGGGCTTGGAAAGCCGGCGCTCCTTCTGTACGCGGTAGCGAACCGCTACCTTGTCGCGTGCACTCGCTTTCGGAGGAGCGCTCGGTACAGTCACTTCTTCGTCGTACGCTCCATCATCGCCATGGTCCGTCGACAGGCCAGGCTCAGCGGTGCCGGCACCCTCGGCCCTGCCATCGGCACCGGCACCGTCGATGGCGATGGGTTGATGCGCCACGAGTTGTGGAAGGGCTCTCTCTGTGCGTGGTGGTACTGCTTGGGGACGCCGAGAAATACACACCCCGTACCAAACAAGCCTTCCTACAAGCAAGGAAACCCAAAAAGCAAAAATAGTTGGATAGTTGGCACCGCCGCAACTAACTTAAAAAAACTAGCCAGCTAAAAACTAGCTGGCAACTATTAGTCAGCCAACTCACAGCCCTACAAATATGAGTTTCGACGAAATCCTCGATCTGAACTCTCGTCACTCGTCACAACCGAGGGTGGTCGATTTTTTTTTCCCGACATCTCACAGAATTTTTTGTTCGTTAGGGGGGGAGGGGGGGTTGCTAAAACCAAGTAGAAAAAAATGAACATAAGGATATATTTTTTTCCCATTTTCTTATTATTTCATCATGTGATCACACCGGTTGCAACGGTTTTCTATTCCGACCTCTGGGGGTGTGGTGTGTCGTTTCTTTTTTTTCTGGACGCCCCTGTCACAGCTGTTGTTTTCTTAATGTTTTTAATATATATTTTATCCGTCGCCCCGATGGTCTAATAGTGGAAACCTCGAACGCTTCCAAGCGTTCGAATCTCACGTGGGTCGGACTTTTGAGTTTATTTGTAAAAAAAAAAGCGGAATCAACTGCTGAGAGCGCAGCGTGGGTAGGCTCAATTCGATGCGAGTCGACGAAGGAAAAAAAAGCTGAAGCTGAAGTATTCTCGCGAAAAAATGCAATGCAAGAACCGCAGTGGGGGAGGAGGGAGCGGAGCCTACTTTGTGACCCCGGATCTGAGTTACGACTAGGGAGGAGAGAGAAAGGAAGGGCGAAGATAATGAATGGGATGGATATATATATGTATGTATTATTACTCGTATTTAGTATACACACATATATTTTGAAAAGACCCCATGGCCTTAGGTCGTACCAGGTATGAAAGGGGCGGGGAAACTGGGCCGTCTACTGCAGTACCGGTGTTCAGGAGAGCTGCAGAAGGGGCCCATAGGAGAGCTGCCGGAGGGATATGCGGAAGAGCTGCAGAAGGGGAGAACGTGTTTGTTGTGGAAATAAAAAGGATTGGGGGGGCGGGGGGCGCTCAACGGCGACGGAGAGGGGCGAGGAGAGGAGACACAAAAAGCGGAGAGCAGAAAAGAACAATAGGCTACACAAATAGGACAAAAAACACACAAACTAAAAAACAATTATCACACACGCACAAAACGAATCTATACTCGTACATACCTCGTTTTCCCGGCGTCCACGGCTGTTCGTGTCGTTCAAAAACAGCCGCTACGTAAACGCTCTATTTGCCAACATTGAAACATCACTACTATGACAAGCACTTGTGATATCCGTATATATACGTATCGAAACTCGCATATTTGAAACAGGAACAGGTATACTCTAGCATGGTGCACGCCTTAAATAAGTTGTGCACCACAGTGACCTACCCTATATTTGCCTATTCCCGCTGTCCATCTGCCGCTCCTACGTTTCTTCTCTCGTTTTCTTGCGCACTACGTACGTACTTCGCCTTGGTTATGAGTGTCCGGATAATTGTACAGGGGGGCCAATTACTTCTGGAATAATCCCAACGCATGCCGGAGGAGGGAGAAAGGTGTGGGCGAGAATTACTGTAGAAAGAGTGCATCCCGTAAGCCCTGCAATGGAGGCTGCATTTACCAGGAGTACCGACGGTCGACACGCTATACATACAGCACCTCATCGTCTACAGGGGAGCTTTGGGGGGAGGAACCACCAGCTCTCTACGTATCGAGGGACGCCAACAATCCAGGCAAGTGGTAGTTGCGCCGTTATAAATCGCGCAACGCAGCATGCCCTCGCCACGGTAGTGACTAGTAGCCCATATCGAGTCAGCAAACAGACAAAATACCAACTCAAGATTCCAAGTGGTACAATTTAAGGGTAACCAACGCATTGAACACGTTCCGCCCGTCAGTTGGTGTGTGATACCCCGAATGAAATAACCAATTACTAAACGAAAAGGAGCAGCAAACGCCTCGTGGAGCACAGCGTTGGTACACGACGATAGCCATCGCAAACCAAACGAAACAAAAAACAGACAATACGTACACGTTTCGAAAGGAAACGAGCAGAAAACGCCCTCCTGGGACACAGCTTTGATAGGTGATAACAGCAATCGCAAAACAAAACGAGCAGAACTCAACCGTCACGAACGGAAAGGAGCAGAAAACGCCTCCTGAAGCACAGCATCGGTAGACGACCACAGACTGTGCGAGATGTCCAAGGACAAAAAAAAACGTGAAGATTGGGAAAGGAAAGAGGCCCCTGGAGCACCACTTTGGTAGACAATCACAGGCTATTATATGTTGAACAAATCAAGTAGCAGTTATTGGCCGTTGCGGGAGGAGAGGGTCAGTAAACGTCCCCTGATGCACATACAAGGTAAAGGACCACAGGCACCGAACAAACAAACCAAACAGGAGAATAATATTGCACGTTACGAAAGCAAAGAAGCATACTCCTGCTCCTCCTCCTGAAGCAGAGTTCTGGTAGACGATCACAGGCACGGAAATACTTGACATACAAATCTTGAAAGTTGCAACGGACAGGTTCAAAAACCGCCTCTTGCAGCACAGCGTTAGTCGACGATCACACTTTGTATCAGAAAAATAGTAAGAAAGCTCACACGATATGAAAGGAAAGCACCAGAAAACGCCTCTTGAGCTGTTGGTCGATGATCACAGACGTCGCAGAGCAGATACAATGCCCGAAGCGTAGTACGTAGAACAATCGACAACCTGGCACTTCCTATGTATTCATCAATGATGAAGAAGCCATCGAACATCGGCGCGACCTAAGGAAACGACCCATTCACTCGAGAGAATGGGAAACAGCCGAAACAAGGTAGGACGAAAACACACTGCGGGACGTGGAAATTGCTCGCTACGCCGGTGTTTGATATTCGGATGGATTGAGAGCGCATTTTTCTTGGACAGCGTTTGGAGGTCGGATCTAAATAACAGAGAGTCAGGTAGGTGCGCTCAACGGGAGAAATCAATGGAACAAGCTGAGATGGAACGCGTGCAGAACTGGGAGGAGCTGAGATGGAACCGTATGCAGCACTGGAAGAAGCTGGGATGGAACCGCATGCAGAACGGGAGCGTTTTAATAGGCTTGGGGGGAACCGGGGCTGGGGTTAATTAGTCAACTGTAGTCTTCGTATTCAGGCAAGCTGTTGAAGGGTAGGGATGATCTCTGAAGCAGATGAAAAATGTGAGCCGAGGTGGGGGTGCTGAACGGCGACGCAGAAGGGGTCGAGAAAATAATAAAACTGGAAGTCAGCAGAGAGTAGAGGAAAACAACAGAAAGGAGAGGAGGACAGAGGGCTACACACGAAACCAAACACACACAAACAACAGGAAACACAACAAAACACAAAGAATACACCAAAGCTTCATTTTAGTGTCCCCCAGAGTTTCCGTGGTTTAACAACAATATCAACAAAAATGCAATATTAACCAGCAATGAAAAACGCTACAGTATGTATACGTGTAGACCCGCACGCGTTTGCAATAGTATCAGGTTTTTTCTAGCATGGTGCACGCCTTGATAAAGTCATGCATCGCAGTGACCTACCCCAATATTTCCCTATGTATATTGTCCCTCTGCCGCGCCTTTGTTTCTGCTCTTTGTGTCCTGCGCACTACGAACGCACTTCGCCTTAGTGTCGATACTCCCAATTTCATACAGGGGAAACTGCTTCTACTTCCAACCCGAGCCGAATGAAGGAGCAAGGGCTGAACGATAACTACACCCTGTTAGCCCTGCACTGGAGGCTGCACCTTCCTGGCATACTGGCGGTCTACACGCTATACATACACCGATACAACGCGTACAGCGAAGCTTCGTGAGGAGGAAGCACCAGCACTCTACGCATCGAGCGGCGCCAACAACCAAGGCGAGTGGCATTTGCGTCGTGAGAAATCTTGCAACACCGCATGCCCTCGCCACGGTGGCTAGTAGCCCATATCAAATCAGCGAAACAATCTAAATACCAACTCGAGCTTCCAAGTGATATAACTTAATGGTAAGCAGCGCGTTAAAAACGTTACGCGTCAATTGTTGGGTGGTGCCTCGAATGAAAAAACAACTTACGAATGGGCAGGAGCCGAAAAAAAACCCTGAAGCATATTGTTGGTAAATTAGGACAGGCATCGCGCACATGAACAAACATCATAGATTAAAGGTTACGAAATGAAAGGAGCGGAAGACGCCTTCTGAGGCACAATCCTGATAAACGATCGCAGACACGGCCAAACCTTATGAGAAAAAGCTCGAACGTCACGGACAGAAAGGATCAGGTAACGCCCCTTGAGGCCCTGCTTTGGTACTAGTCCACAGACTGTGAAAGAGGCAAACAAGAAACCAAAATAAACAGAGCTTACACCTTACGAAATAAAGTAGCAGAAAACTCCTCCTGAAGCACAGCGTTGGTAGACGATCACATACTTTGCGAGATATTCAGAACCAAAGCAGAGCTTAAACACTAGAAAATGAAAGCGACAGCGAACTTCCGCTGGAGCACAACATTCGTAGACGATCACAGGCTATATATATGCTGAAAACATTTGAATAGCTGTTAGTAACTGCTACGAGAGAAAATAGTCAGAAAGCGCCAACTGGAGAACATATTTGGTAAAGGATCACAGGCCCCTTAATGAATAAAAGATAATGACTTCGCACGTCACGAAAGGAAAGGAGCACACACCGCCTGCTGAAACATAACTACAGTAGCCGACCACAGACACGGTAGACCATGCGAAGAAGCTTGAACGTTGCGAAAGGAGAGGATAACAAAGCGCGCCCTGAACCGCAGTGTTGGTACACGATCACAGGCTTTGTCAGAACAATCGAGCACAGTTTACACGATATGAAAGGAACGCAGCAGGAAACGCCTCCTGAGACACAGTGTTGGTAGATTGCCACAGGCGTCGCAGAAAAGAAGCAATGCTCGAAGCGTAACACATCGAGACAACAACACATTTGCACCTCGTACTTAGTATATGAATCAACGATGAAAATCCACCATCAAAATATCGGCGCGACCCAAGGACAATATACGTTAACTTGACATAATGGGAACCAGCCGAAACGAGGCAATACGAAAAACCACTGCTGGACGTGAACATTGCTCGCTACGCCGGTATTGGACATTCGGGTGAATGTAGAGCTCATTGTTCTGGGATAACTTTTGGAGGGCAGGTCTAAATAATAGGTGCGCTGAATATATAATACAGTGGAAGAAACTGAGATGTACCGCATGCAGGATCGGGAGAAGCTGAGATGAAGCCGTGTGCAAAACTGGGAGAAACTGAGACGGGACCGCATGCAGAACGGGCGACCTTTGGATAGGCTTCGGAGGAAACGAGTCGGAAGAATTAAGTAGTCTACCGCAGTACCGGTCTAAGTAATATCAGAGCTGTTGAAGAGGTATATGGGAGAGCTGCAAAAGGGAAGGAATGCTCGGTGGGGGAGATCGAATGGATGACGGGGTGCGGCGGGGGGGAGTGCAGTACGGCCACGCGGGAGGGGTCGAGGAGAGCCGAGAGTAGGCGAAGCCATTTGAGAGCAGATGAAAACAGCGGAGAGCAGAGGATAATCGAGGAGACCACACAAACGCACACACAAACAATTTAAAGAAAATAAAGCACACAATATCTATCAAAACCTCGTTTTCCCGTCACCCACGGTTTCCGTCGATCAACATCAAGAGTAACAATATAAACGCTTTCATTTACCAACAATGAAAAAACACTACTAGTCCTTACAAGCACTTATAGGAGCAGGTATTTTCTAGCATGGTGCACGCCTAAATAAAGTCGTGCACCGCAGTGACCTACACCTCCATGTCCCTGTTTGTCTCCTCCCCTTGTCGTTCTGCCGCGCCTTTGTTTGTGGTCTAGGTGTCCTGCGCAGGACGTACATAAATCGCCTTAGTTCCGACACTCGCAATGTTCGTACAAGGGAGGTCACAAATAATTCCAACGCAAGCCGAAGGAAGGAGCAAGCCTGCATGAGTACTTCGTATAGTGCATCGTGTTAGCCCTGCGCTGGAGGCTGTACCTTCCTGGAAAATTGGCGATCTACACGCCATACATACATCACGACGACGCGTAGCGTGGAGCTGAAGAAGAACCAGCGACACTACGCATCGAGTTGCGCCAACAATCAAGGCGAGTGGCAGTTGCGTCGTGAGAAACCTTGCAACGCGGCATGCCCTCGCCACGGTGGCTAGTAGCCCATATCAAGTCAGCAAAAACAGTCGAAATACCGAACTCAAGCTTCCAAGTGGTAGAACTGAATGATAACCATCGCATTGAACACGGTGCACGTTAATTGTTGGGTGATGTGTGAAAGTACAAAACTACTTTGCGAAAGGAAATAAGAAGACGGCGCTTTTTGACGCACCACCTTCATAAACGACGACAGACATCGCAAGCAAACCAAAAACCAGAAATTAAACGTTCCAAAAAAATGGAGCGTGAACCGCCTCTTGAAGCACAGCGTTGGTAAACCATCACAGGCAGGGCCAAAGACTTTCGAGAAGAAGCTTGAACGTCACGAAAGAAAAGGAGTAGAAAACGCTCGCTGAAGCACAGCGCTGGTAGACGATCACAGACTTTGCTACAGTAGAAATGTAAACAGCGAAACAAACAGATCTTACTCGTTACGAAATAAAGGGTGCAGAAAGACTCTCCTGGAGCACAGACTATCACCAATGATGTTAAACGAGATAACAGAGCTACATACCCACGAAAGTAAAGGAACAGAAAACACCCCCTGAAGCACAGCGCTGGTACAAATAGACGGTCGCAGACTTTGGTAACATATAAACAAATGCTTCAGAGATTACAACTTGCGAAAATGAAAGGGGCAGAAACGCCCCCCTGAACCACAGCGTTGGTAGGTGATCACTTGCGATACTACATATTACATGTATGTACAAAATAAACACAGCGTACACAATACAACAGGAAGAAAGCGGAAACTGGTACCTGAAGCACAGCGTTGGTAGACGACCACAGACCTGTAAACCCAAACGGAGAAGAAGCGTTAACCTTGCAAACTGACAGGACGATACACAACCTCCTGAGGCACAGCGCTGGTAAATGGCCACAGGCGATGCAGTAAATAAACAATTATCGACGGTACGCACGTGAAAACGACAACAGCCAAAATAACAACACCGACACCAACACCAACAATAGCAACAGCAACAGCAACAACATCAACAACAACAACCTCGTACTTTGTATACATTAGACACCAATGACAAGGCCGACATCGAGTAACGGCGCGACCCGAGAAACGTGTACGAAACTCGAGAAAATATAGGAACAGCCGGAACTACAGTAGTAACCATCTGAGAACAATACTTTTTTTCTTTAAATAACGGTATTTGCCGTTCATTTTTTGTGGCAAGAAAAAAATTCCGAAAATATCAAAATGAAGATCCACATTTCCATCTCACATATTTCGTGTTGTGCTTCAAGCTGTGGAAAAAGAGGTCAGCCCGGCATAGACAGCAACATAGGCATGGCCCAGAAGAAACACACGGCCCGATTGAGCACTTGTACCCGAAGCACTGCGGTTGGACGTACCGCAAAGGCTTGTCTCTGCTTTCTGTTTAAAATCTGCAACTGGTTGATCGAGTTTCGTTTGCCGGGAAAACTTTCACCACCATCAGGGGGGGCTCCGCACCCGTAAACTCTTGTTGGCGTCCACCCTGGGAGCCAGGGCGAGCATTCTCCGGGAACACAATTTTGTTTAGAGGCTCGCGGCCCGCGGGGCGTGCAGTGCTCTGCCCTCGGTCCGGCCAGAAACGCGGCGGAACCTGCGTGTTGGTCGTTGCTCTTACAGCTCACGATAGTAACCGACTGACAGCTCGCCTCCGAAGCGTTTTCTGGCGCTTCAAACGGTTGGTCACACGGCCCGAGGTCACAGGGAGCACTTTGCAAGCAGCAGCGTTGCGTGGCGTGCTCTGGGGGTGGAGCACGGGCTGGTCTGCTGTTCCCGGCCGTCGGTGCTGCTTGGGGCCGTTTGGGTGTACGTATCTCTCTGGGTATACCATCACGGACGACATCACCAAGTCTGAGAGGTGAGACCATTTGCCTCGCACAGAGTTCGCCTCGACCCCTCTACCAGAGGAGAGTCGTCGTGCAAAGTCTTAGTTGTATACCTCCTTCCTAGCTCGAGCACGAGTAGGCTGCGCATCTACAGCAGTATGTAATCATCAGCGTCCAAAAAAAAACCAGCTGATTCTATAAAAAAAAAAGAAAAAAACAACATGCCTCCGGCGATTTGCCTGCTCGTACGTACAAGTACGTGTGGTTTGATGCGATCTTGTCTTTTTTCTTTGGAACAGGTCGTGCGTGTGCCGCGTGCTCATCACAACAGCAGCAACACAACATGTTGCCTTTTGTATTGCAGATCTCTTCCTCTCATTGATATGCCCTCGCCCAACCAAAACTAAAAAAGAAAGGCACTGCCTTCATGCAATATTTGAGCAGTACTGCTGCTGTAGACTACGGCACACAGTACGCATACAACAATAAGTATGCTCTTGTGTGTGTGGATGCACGTGTGTATGTGGATATGTATGCTGTTTTTTTCAGGGTACTCGACGGTAACGTTCTTCAGGCGCTCGCTACAGTATAACGAGGCGGTAAGGGAATGCGCTACCACACGTACTTGTACGTACGAGCAGGCAAATCGCCGGAGGCATGTTGTTTTTTTCTTTTTTTTTATAGAATCAGCTGTTTTTTTTTTGGACGCTGATGATTACATACTGCTGTAGATGCGCAGCCTACTCGTGCTCGAGCTAGGAAGGAGGTATACAACTAAGACTTTGCACGACGACTCTCCTCTGGTAGAGGGGTCGAGGCGAACTCTGTGCGAGGCAAATGGTCTCACCTCTCAGACTTGGTGATGTCGTCCGTGATGGTATACCCAGAGAGATACGTACACCCAAACGGCCCCAAGCAGCACCGACGGCCGGGAACAGCAGACCAGCCCGTGCTCCACCCCCAGAGCACGCCACGCAACGCTGCTGCTTGCAAAGTGCTCCCTGTGACCTCGGGCCGTGTGACCAACCGTTTGAAGCGCCAGAAAACGCTTCGGAGGCGAGCTGTCAGTCGGTTACTATCGTGAGCTGTAAGAGCAACGACCAACACGCAGGTTCCGCCGCGTTTCTGGCCGGACCGAGGGCAGAGCACTGCACGCCCCGCGGGCCGCGAGCCTCTAAACAAAATTGTGTTCCCGGAGATTGCTCGCCCTGGCTCCCAGGGTGGACGCCAACAAGAGTTTACGGGTGCGGAGCCCCCCCTGATGGTGGTGAAAGTTTTCCCGGCAAACGAAACTCGATCAACCAGTTGCAGATTTTAAACAGAAAGCAGAGACAAGCCTTTGCGGTACGTCCAACCGCAGTGCTTCGGGTACAAGTGCTCAATCGGGCCGTGTGTTTCTTCTGGGCCATGCCTATGTTGCTGTCTATGCCGGGCTGACCTCTTTTTCCACAGCTTGAAGCACAACACGAAATATGTGAGATGGAAATGTGGATCTTCATTTTGATATTTTCGGAATTTTTTTCTTGCCACAAAAAATGAACGGCAAATACCGTTATTTAAAGAAAAAAAGTATTGTTCTCAGATGGTTACTACTGTAGGTAAGACGATAAAACGTTGCTGGACATGACAATTGCTGCAACGCCGGTATTGGACATTTGAATGGACAGAGTGCGTTTGTAAGGTGGAACTACCCGGCGAAAAGGGAAGCAGGTAGGTGCGATAAATGGGCAACACGGTGGAAGAAGCTGAGATGGAACGCGTGCAGAACTGGGAGAAGCTGAGATGGAACCTCATGCAGAACCGGGACGTTGGGGGGGCGCGTGGCAGGGAAAAGGGAGGGGGGGGGGTCAGTAGTCCAGTGCCGGTGTTATGTAATAGGAGAGCTGTAGAAGGGAAGGACGGATTTGTGGTGGAGGTTAGAATGATGAGCGGAGGAGTGGGGCGCTGAACGATGACGCGGGAGGGGTCGAGGAGAGCAGAGGAAAGGAAAGTATTGGAGAGCAGAGGAAATTGACGGAGAGGAGAGGTAAGCAACGAAGACCAGGACATGACAACATAAATCAGAAGAACGGGAAGGCTACACACGCAAAAACCAAACTCACCCACCCTCAAACAAAACAAACTAAACATAAATACAACACGCACACACCGACATATTTAACAAAGCCTCGTATTCCCGTCTTCCACGGTTGTTTCCGTCGTTTAAAACACCAGTATTAACAACAACGATTTATAAACGCTGCTAAACCGTTACTGTACGTGTGCGTATTTCCATGTGGAGAAGGTACTTTCTAGCATGGTGCACGTCTTAACTAAGCCGTGCATTGCAGTGACCTACCCCTATATTTCCCTATGCCCCTTTATCGCGCCTTTGTTTCTTCTGTTGGTGTCCTGCGCACTGCGTACGTACTCCTTCTTGGTTCCGATACCCCTAACAATCGTACAGGAGCAGCTATACTACTGTGACTTACTTCCAACGCGAGTGGGAGGAAGGTACAAGGGGTGGACGAGAACTACAGTGCGTCGTGTTAGCCCTGCACTGGAGGCTACGTGTACCTGGAATGCCGACGGTCTACACGCTATGCACACAGCATGACAATGCCTAGAGCAGATCTGAGGAGGACGCACCAACACTTTACGCATCAAGCGGCGCCAACAATCAGGGCGAGTGGCAGTTGCGTTGGAAGAAATCTTGTAACGCAGCATGCCCTCGCCGCGGCGGCTAGTAGCCCACATCAAATCACCAAAACAGTCACAAAACCAGCTTCCAAGTGGTAGAACTAATTGGGAACCAGCATGCGTTGAACACGTTACGCGTCATGTGTTGGGTGATGCGTCGAATGAAATGATAATTTACGAAATGAAAGGAGCAGGAAACATATCTTGAAGCACAGCGTTGGTAGACGACGACAGGCATCGCAAACAAAGCCTAAAACAGAGAGTAATCGTTTCCAAAGGAGATGGGCAGAAACCGCGTCCTGAACCACAGCGTTGGTACACGATCACAGGCACGGTCAAACCCTAAACGTAGAAGCTTGAAGCTTGAAGAAAAGGAGAATAAAATCCCTCTTCAAGCACAGCATTCGTTGACGACGACAGGCATTCCACACAAAACAAGAAACAGACATTTAACATTACGAAAAGAAAGGAGCAGATAACTCCTCCCGAAGCCCGGCATTGTTAAACAGTAGCAGGCGCGGCCAAACCTTGAGTGAAGAAACTTGAACCTTACGAAAGGAACGGAGAAGAAATCGCGTCCTGATGCACAGCTTTGGTAGACGATCAATCACAGACTGTGGTAGAAATATATGACAAAACAGAGCTCACACGTTACGAATGAAAGGATCAGAAAACATCCCCTGAGGCGCAGAGTTCGTACAAATAAACGACAACAGACTTTGTCAGAAAATTAGTACCAACAAAACAGAGGTCTGCAACCAGGAAAGGAGTAAAGCAGAAACCTCCCCCCGGGGCACATATTTGGCAGATGATTGAAGACACAGCAAAAACAAATCGAAGAGGATGCGGAAACAAAAAGAAGGAAAAACACCTTCTGGAGCAAAGCGTTGACAGACGATCGCAGGCGTCCCAAAACAAAAACAACGAAAAAAAGGAGCAGACAGAGCCTCGTGGAGCACGGCGTTGTGAGACGACAACAGCCATCACACAAATTATCAATGCTCGAATGTTGTGGAAGGAAGCAAATCAGAAAACAACGTATAGAGCCAGGCGTTGACAGACGACCACAGGCTTTGCCAGACGTACACAAAACAGGACAGAGTTTAAATGTTACGAAAGGAATGGGGCAGAAAACTACAAGAGAATAACCGCGTTTGGAGCCTAACAACGGCATCGCAAAAACGAAACGATTAAGTTTGAACGTTACTGAAGGAGAGGAAGAGCAAACAACTCTTGAAGCACAGTTTTGGCAGACGGCTACAGGCGTCGCAAAAAATATCAATGCTCGAAGGCACACACGTCTAAACCAATACAGCAACCGCAACATAAACAGAGCCAACCTACAGCAGTATAAACCAACGACGAAATGGCTCCCATCGGATATCGGCGAGCTCCACGGAAACGGTACGGAATGGCAGATGGTGACGAAACAGCCAAAACAAGATAAGCCGAAAAGCTGTTCGAGGTGAATAATGGTCGCTAGGTCGGTATTGGACCTTCGGGTGGACGGAGAGCGCATTTTGGCTGGGAAAGGGTTTGGAATGCGGACCTACCAGGCGAAAAGGGGATCCGGTAGGTGCACTGAACGGAGAACACAATGGAAGCAGCTGAGATGGAACGTATGCAGAACCGGAAGAAGCTGAGATTGAGCTTTCTGAAGGCCTGGAAGAAGCTGAGATGGAACCGCATGCAGAACAGGGCGTTGGGGGGAGCTTGAGAGGACAAGGGGCGGGTGAACGGAGCAGTTTACTGGATTACCGGTGTTTAGGAGAGCTGCTGAAGGAAAGGGCGTAGTGGTGGTGGAGATAACAAGGATGGGCCCGGGGGGGCAGGGGGGGGTTGAACGGCAACAGAGACGGGCGAGGAGAGCAGACGAGGGCAGAGGAGAGGAGAGACAAAGAGCGGAGGGCAGAGGAGAACAAAGGGCTACACACACAAAACAAAGACCCACAAAAATATAGTTTAAATTCACACACCCGCACAAAACAAACCTATACATACCTTGTTTTCCCGGCGTCCACGGCTGTTTGCGTCGTTCAACAGCAGCCGCTTCGTAAACGCTCTATTTGCTAACATCGAAACATCAGTGTTAAGCATTTGTCACATCCGTATACGTGTCAAAACTCGCAATATTTGTAACAGGAACAGGTATCCTCTAGCATGGTGTACGTATTAATCAAGTCGTGCACCACAGTGACCTACCCTATATTTTCCTATTCCTGTTGTCCATCTGTCGCCCCGATGTTTCTTCTCTCGGTTTCCTGCGCACTACGTACGTACTTCGCCTTGGTTCTAATTCTCCGGATACCTGTACAGGGGGATCTATGAACTGCTGGAATACCTCCAACGCGAGCCGGAGGAGGGAGAAAGGTGAGGTCGAGAACTACTGTAGGAACAGTACATCCCGTAAGCCCCGCAACGGAGGCTGCACCTACCAGGAGTACCGACTGCCGATACGCTAAACATACATCACCACATCACCTACAGGGGAGCGTTGGGAGGAGGAACCACCAGCTCTCTTCATATCGAGGGACGCCAACAATCCAGGCGAGTGGCAGTGGCGTCGTGGTAAATCTTGCAACGCCTCATGCCCTCGCCACAGTGGCTAGTAGCCCATATCACGTCACCAAACAGACAAAATACCAGCTCAAGATTCCAAGTGGTAGAATTTAAGGGTAACCAGCGCATTGAACGCGTTCCACGCGTCAGTTGGTGTGTGATACCTCGAATGAAAAAACAAATTACGAAAGGAAACGCGGGGAAAGCGCCACCTTAAGCACGCTAGCCATCGCAAACAAAACAAACTAAAACAGACAACACGTTCGTACACGTTTCGAAAGGAAACGAGCAGAAAACGCCCCCTGGAATACAGATTTGATAGATGACCACAGAAATTGCAAACAAACGAGCAGAAACTCAACCGTCACGACCGGAAGGAAGCAGCAAAAGCCTCCTGAACCACAGCATCGGTAGACGACCACAGACTTTCGCGAAACGTCCAAGGACGAAACAAAACTTGAAGATTGGGAAAGGAGAGAGGCCCCTGGAGCACCACTTTGGTAGACAATCACAGACTATTATACGTTCAACAAATCAAGTAGCAGTTATTAGCCGTTGCGGGAGGAGAGGGTCAGTAAACGCCCCCTGATGCACATACAAGGTAAAGGATCACAGGCACCGAACAAACAAAACAAAAATGAGAATAATATTGCACGTAACGAAATCAAAGAAGCATACACCTCCTCCTGAAGTAGAGATCTGGTAGACGATCACAGGCAAGGCAAAACATAAGATACACATCATTAAAGTTGCGATGGACGGGTTCAAACACCGCCTCCTGGAGCATAGCGTTGGCACACGATCACAGGTTTCATCAGAAGACTAGTAAGAAAGGTCACACGTTATGAAAGGATTGCACCAGAAAACGCCTCCTGAGCTGTTGGTGGATGATCACAGGCGTCGTAGAAAATAAACAATGCCCGACGCGTAGCAAGTACATAAAAACATCGTTTACCTGGCACTTCACATATATGTATTTATCAATGATGAAGAAGCCGTCATCGAACATCGGCACGACCTAAGAAAACGGTCAATTCGCTCGAGATAATGGGGAACAGATAAAACAAGGTAAGACGGAGAAACGCTGTTGGAAGTGGAAATTGCTCGTTACGCCGATATTTGATATTCGGATGCATTGAGAGCGCAATATGTCTTCGAGAGTGTTCGGAGGGCGGGTCTAATTATCAGGGAGTCAGGTAGGCTCGCTTAACGGGAGACACCAATGGAACAAGCTGAGATGGAACGCGTGCAGAACCGGGAGAAGCTGAGATGGAGCCGTATGTAGAACTGGAAGAAGCTGAGATGGAACCGCATGCAGAACGAGAGCGTTATAATAGGCCGAGGGTGGGACGCTGAACGGCGACGCAGAAGAGATCGGGAAAGGAAGCAAACGGGAAATTAGCAGAGGGCAGAGGAAAACAACGGAAAGGAGAGGAGGACAGAGGACTACACACAAAAACAAACACACAAGCAATAGGAAGCACAACCAAACACAAAGAATATAATAAAACCTCGTTTCGCCGTCGCTCATAGTTCCCGTCGTTCAAACAACAGTGTCAACAAAAACGCTCTTTTTACCAACATTGGAAACACGCTACAGTATGTATACGTGTAGAACCGCACGCGTTTGTAATAGTATCAGGTATTTTCTAGCATGGTGCACGCCCTGATAAAGTCGTGCATCGCAGTGACCTACCCCTATATTTCCCTATGTATCTTGTCCCTCTACCGCGCCTTTGCTTCTGCTCTTTGTGCACTACCTACGCACTTCGTCTTTGTTTCGGCACTCCAAACTTTCGTACAGGGGAGGCTGCTAATACTTCCAACCCAAGCCTAATGAAGGAGCAAGGGCTGGACGAGAACTACAACCAGTACATCCTGTTAGCGCTGCACTGAAGGCTGCACCTGCCTGGCGTACTGGCGGTCTACACGCTATACATACACCGAAACAACGCCTACAGCGAAGCTTCGTGAGAAGGAAGCACCAGCACTCTACGCATCAAGCGGCGCCAACAACCAAGGAGCAATCCCACGGTAGGGGTACCACTTTTAGGCTCAATATTTTCTGACCGGTTGTGCTTCTCACGTGAGTAACCACCGGATACTACTTTTATTTTGCTGGTATATTTGTTTTTGGAATACCGCATTGGAAGGTTTGGTCGGATTGCGCGAAAAATTGTTTCCGAAGTCATGTTTTGGGTGAGATATTGAGCTCCTCATGTGAGGAGCTCAGAAAATTCTGCTGCGCCCCTACCGTGGGATAACTCCAAGGCGAGTGGCAGATGCGTCGTGAGAAATCTTGCAACGCGGCATGCCCTCGTCACGGTGGCTAGTAGCCCATATCAAATCAGCGAAACAATAAAAAAACCAACTCAAGCTTCCAAAAGATATAACTTAATGGTAACCAGGCGTTAAACACGTTACACGTCGATTGTTGGGTGGTGCTACGAATGAAATAAGAAGTTATGAACGGGCAGGAGCCGAAACATTCCCCTAAAGCATAGTCTTGGTAGATTAGGAGAGGCATCGCGCACATGAACAAAAACCATAGATTAAACGGTACGAAATGAAAGGAGCGGAAGACGCCTTCTGAAGCACAGCCCAAATAAACGGTCGCAGACACGGCCACACCATATGAGAAAAAGCTCGAACGTCACGAACGGAAAGGATTAGGAAACGCCCCTTGAAGCACTGCTTTGGTACACGAGCAGAGACTGTGGACGGAGCAAACAAAAAAACAAATATAAACAGAACTTATACCTTACGAAATAAAGAAGCAGAACACTCGTCCTGAAGCACAGCGATGGTAGACGATCACAGACTTTGCGAGATATTCAGGAACAATTTAGAGCTTAAACACTAGGGAATGAAAGCGACAGCGAACTTCCCCTGGAGCACAACATTCGTAGACGATCACAGACTATATATGCTGAAAACATTCGAATAGCTGTAAACAACTGTTGCGAGAGAAAACAATCAGAAAACGCCAACTGGAGCACATATTTGGTAAAGGACAACAGGCCCCTCGATAAAGAAAAAGAGAAGAACTTTGCACGTCACGAAAAAAAAGGAGCATACACCGCCTGCTGAAACACAATTATAGTAGCCGATCACAGGCATGGTAGATAAAGAGAAAAAACTGAAAACGTTACGAAAGTAGACGAGAAGGAAACGCGCCCTAAACCGCAGAGTTGCTACACGATCACAGGCTTTGTCATAAAAATCGAGCGCAGTTGACACAATATGAAAGGAACGCAGCCGGAAACGCTTCCTGAAGCACAATGTTGATAGATTGCCACAGGCGTCGCAGAAAAGAAGCAATGCTCGAAGCGTAGCACGTAGAGACAACAACACCTTTGCACTTCGTACCTGGTATACATGAATCAATTATGAAAAATCCGCCATCAAAATATCGGCGCGATCCACGTTGACTTGAAAGAATGGGAAACCGCCGAAACGAGGTAAGACGAAAAAACACTGCTGGACATGGAAATTGTTCGCTACGCCGGTATTGGACATTCGGGTGAAAGGAGATCTCATTTTTCTTGAATAGCGTTTAGAGGGCGGATCTAAATAATAGGGAGTCAGGTAGGTGTGCTGAACAGATAATACAATGGAGAAAACTGATATGTAACGCATGCGGGACCGGGAGAAGCTGAGACGGAGCCGTATGCAGAACTGGGAGAAGCTGGGATGGGACCGCATGCAGAACGAGCGGCGTTTGAATAGGCTCAGCAGGAAACGAGTCAGAAATATTGAGTAGTCTACTGTAGTACCGGCTTTAGTAATAGGAGAGCTGTTGAAGAGATGTATGAGAGAGCTGCCGAGGGGAAGGAATGTTTTGTGGGGGAGATTAAATGGATGACGGGGTGCGGCGGGGGAGGTGCTGAACGGCCACGCGGGAGGGGTCGAGGAGATACGAGAGTAGGGGAAGCCACCGGAGAGGAGAGGAAAACAGCGGAGAGCAGAGGATAGCCCCGACGACCGCACAAACACAAATACACACAGAAAATTATAGAAAATAATACACACAACATCTATCAAAACTTCGTTTATCAGTCACCCACGGTTTCGTCGTTCAACATCAGGAGTTACTATAGAAACCTCTTATTTACCGACGTAGAAAAAACACTACAAGTGCTTACAAACACAAATATATTTAAATAGGAACGTATATTTTCTAGTATGGTGCACACCTAAATAAAGTCGTGCACCGCAGTGACCTACCCCTCTATGTCCCTGTTTGTCGCCTCCCCTTCTCGTTCTGCCGCGCGTTTGTTTGTGCCCTCTTTGTCCTTCGCAGGACGTACGTATTTTGCCTTTGTTACGATACTCCCAATGTTCGTACAAGGGAGGTCACGAATAATTCCAACGCGAGCCGGAGGAATGAGCAAGCCTGCACGAGTACGTCGTATAGTGCATCGTGTTATCCCTGCGCTGGAGGCTGCACCTTCCTGGAGTATCGACGATCTACACGCTATACATACACCACGACGACGCGTAGCGTGAAGCTGAAGAAGAACCACCAAGACTGCGCATCGAACGGCGCCAACAATCAAGGCGAGTGGCATTTGCGTCGTGAGAAACCTTGCAACGCGGCATGCCCTCGCCACGGTGGCTTGTAGCCCATATCAAGTTAGCAAAAACAGTATTAACACCAACTCAAGCTTCCAAGTGGTAGAGCTGAATGATAACCATCGCCATTCAAGATGTTGCTCGTCAATTGTTGGGTGATGCCTGAAAGTACAACACTACTTTGTGAAAATAAATATGCAGAAGTCGCCTTTTGACGAACCGCCTTCATATCCGACGGCATACATCGTAAACAAACAAATCAACAGATATTAAACGTTCCACAATAAATTGGAGCGGCAACTGCCTGCTGAATCACAGCGTTGGTAAACCATTTCAGGCACGGCCAAAGACTTCCGAGAAGAAGCTTGAACGTCACGAAATAAAAGGAGTAGAAAACGCTCGCTGAAGCAGAGCGCTGGTAGACGATCACAGCCTTTGCAACATTAGAAATATGAATAGCAAAACAAACAGAGCTTACCCGTTACGAAATAAAGGGTCCAGAAAAACCCTCCTAAAGCACAGACGACCACCAATGATGTAAAACGAAATAACAGAGCTACATACCCACTAAAGTAAAGGAACAGAAAACACCCCCTGAAGCACAGCGCTGGTACAAATAGACGATCAAAGACTTTGGTAGAATATAAACATATACTTCAGAGATTACAACTTGCGAAATGAAAGGAGCAGACCCCCCCCCCCTGAATCACAACTTTGATAGGTCATCACTTACGATACTACTAATGTATGTACCAAATAAACACAGCGTACACAATACAACAGGAAAAGAGCGGAAACCGGTCCCTGAAGCACAGCGTTGGTAGACGAGCACAGAGTAGACCCAACAGGAGAAGAATCGTCAACGTTGCAAACTGACAGGAGGATAAACAACCTCCTGAAGCGCAGCGCTGATAAATGGTCACAGGCGATGCAGCAAAGAACCAACTATTGACAGTACGCACGTAGAAACGACAACAACCAAAATAACAACACCGACACCAACACCAACACCAACACCAACAATAGCAACATCAACAACAACCTCGTACTTCGTGTACATTAATCACCAATGATAAGGCCTACATCGCATATCGACGCGACCCAAGGAAACGATCCGAAATTCGAGATCATATAGAAACAGCCGGAACAAGGTAATACGATAAAACGCTGCTGGACGTGAAAAATGCTTGCGACGCCGGTATTGGACATTCGAATGGACAGAGTGCGTTTGTAGGGCGGAACTACTCGGCGAAACGGGAGTCAGGTAGGTGCGATGAACGGACAACACGATGGACAAAGCTGAGATGGAACGCGTGCACAGATGGGAGAAGCTGAGATGGAACCGCATGCAGAACCGGGGCGTTGTAAGACGCGTGGGAGGGTAAAGGGAGGGGGGGGTTGAGTAGTCCAGTACCGGTATTATATAATAGGAGAGCTTAAGAAGGGAAGGACGGATTTGTGGTGTAGGTTAAAATGATGAGCGGGGGAGTGGGGCGCTGAACGATGAGGCGGGAGGGGTCGAGAAGAGCAGAGGGCAGGAAATCATTGGAGGGCAGGGGAAAACTACGGAGAGGAGAAAAAATCAGCGAAGATCAGGGCATTACAACGGAGATCAGAAGAAATCAGAGGGCTAGACGCGCAGAAATCAAACACACCCTCACTCAAATAAAATAAAACGAACTTAAATACAACACGCACACACTGACAGATCTAACAAAGCGTCGTGTTCCCGTCGTCCACGGTTGTTTCCGTCGTTTAATACAGCAGTATCAACAAAAACGCTTAATAAACGCTGATAAAATGTTACTGTACGTATACGTATTTTAAAGTGGAGCCGGTACTTTCTAGCATGGTGCACGTCCTAATTAAGGCGTGCATTGCTGTGACCTACCCCTATATATTTCCCTATTCCCCTGTATCGCGCCTTTGTTTCTGCTGCTGGCGTCCTGCGCACTGCGTACGTACTCCGCCTTTGTTCCGACACCCCTAACAATCAAACAGGAGCAGCTATAGGACTGTGCTATACTTCTAACGCGAGTGGCAGGGAGGTACAAGGGGTGGACGAGAACTACAGTGCGTCGTGTTAGCCCTGCACTGGAGGCTGCATCTACCTGGAATGCCGATGGTCTACACGCTATACACACATCACGACAATGCCTGGAGCAGATCTGAGGAGGACGCACCAACACCGTACGCATCGAGCGGCGCCAACAATCAAGGCGAGTGGCAGTTGCGTCGAAAGAAATCTTGCAACGCAGCATGCCCTCGCCACGGTGGCTAGTGGTCCATATCGAATCCATAAAACAGTCACAATGTCAACTTTCAAGTGGTAGAACTAATTGAGAACCAACTTGTGTTGAACACGTTACGCGCCATACATTGAATGGTGCGTCGAATGAAATAAGAACTTACGAAATGAAAGGCGCATGAAACATATCTTGAAGTACAGCGTTGGTAGACGACGACAGGCATCGCAAAACAAACCTTAACAGAGATAAATCGTTTCCAAAAGAGATGGGCAGAAACCGCGTTCTGGACCACAGTGTTGGTACACGATCAAAGGCACGCTCAAACCCTAAAAGCAGAAGCTTGAACCTTAAAGAAAATAAGAAGAAAACGATTTTTCAAGCACAGCGTTGGTTGACGACGACAGGCATCCCACACAAAACAAGAAACAGACATGTAGCATTACGTAAGGAAAGGAGCAGATAACGCCTTCCGAAACACGGCATTGTTAAACAATGGTAGGCGCAGCCAAACCTTAAGAGAACGAACTTGAACCTTACGAAAGGAAAGAAGAAGAAATCTCCTCCTGATGCACAGCTTTGGTAGACAATCAATCACAGACTGTGCTAAACATATCTGACTGAACAGAGCTCACACGTTACGAATGAAAGGATCAGAAAACAACCTCTGAAGGGCAGAGTTCGTATAACTGAACGACAACAGACTTTGTCAGACAATTAGTACCAACAAAGCAGAGGTTTGCCATTACGAAAGGAAATAAGCAGAAATCGCCCCCTGGGGCACAAAGTTGGCAGATGATTGCAGGCACAGCAAAAACAAATCGAAGAGGCTTAACCGTTGCGAAAACGAAAAGAAGGGAAAACAACTTCTGGAGCAGAGCGTTGACAGACGATCGCAGGCGTCGCAAAACAAAATCAACTAAAAAAAGGAGCAGATAGCGCCTCGTGGAGCACGGCGTTGGCAGATGACGACAGCCATCACACAAATTACCAATGCTCGAATGTTGTGAAAGGAAAGAATCAGAAAACACCCCATAAAGCACAGCGTTGGTAGACCACCGCAGACTTAGTCAGAAGTACACAAAACAGGACAGAGCTTAAACGTTACGAAAGGAACGGGCCATAAAACTACAACATGAAAAACGCATTTGTAGCCTATCAACGGCATCGTGAAAACAAAACGATTAAGTTTGAACGTTACTGAAGGAGAGGAAAAGCAAACGACTCCTGAAGCACAGCTTTGGCGGACGGCCACACGCGTCGCAAGCAAAAGCAATGCTCGAAGGCACACCCGTCAAAACCAATACAGCAATCACAACACAAACATAACCAACCTGGAATTAATCAACGACGAAAAGTCCTCCATCGGATAGCGGCGAGCCCCAAGGAAACGGAATGGAAAATGGTGACGAAACAACCGAAACAAGGTAAGACGAAAAGCTGCTCGAGGTGAAATTTGGTTGCTAGGCCGGTATTGGAACTTCGGGTGGACAGAGAGCGCATTTTTGCTGGGAAAGGGTTTTGGAAGGCGAAGCTGCCCGGCGAAATGGGATCAGGTAGGTGCACTGAACGGAGAACACAATGGAAGCAGCTGAGATAGAACGTATGCAGAACCGGAAGAAGCCTGAGGCTTTATGCAGAACTGGGAGAAGCTGAGATGGAACCGCATGCAGAACAGGGCGTTGGAGGAAGCTTGGGAGGACAAGGGGTGGGGGAGCTGAGCCGTTTTCTGTAGTACTCGTGTTTAGAAGAGAAGCTGGAGGGAAGGACGTATTTGTGGTGGAGATAACAAGGATGGGCGGGGGGGGAGGGGAGCTGAACGGCGACGGAAAGGGGCCAGGAGAGCAGACGAGAGCAGACGAGAGGAGAGACAAAGAGCGGAGACGAGAGGACACCAGAGGGCTACACAAGCAAAACAAACAAACACCAGAATATACAGTTTAAATTAACACGCACACACAAAACGAACCTATACATACCTCGTTTTCCCGGCGTCCACGGCTGTTGGCGTCGTTTAAAAGCAGCAGCTACGTAAACGCTCTATTTACCTACATCGAAACTTCACTGTTAATAATTAGTGATATCCGTATACGTATCAAAACTCGCATATTTGTAACAGGAACAGGTATCCTCTAGCATGGTGTACGCCTTAATCAAGTCGTGCACCACAGTGACCTACCCTATATTTCCTTATTATCGTTGTCCATCTGCTGCCCCGATGTTTCTTCTCTCGTTTTCCTGCAACTACGTACGTACTTCGCCTTAGTTCTAATTCTCCGGATAATTGTACAGCGGGACCTATGAACTGCTGGAATACTTCCAACGCAAGCCGGAAGAGGGAGAAAGGTGTGACGAGAACTGCTGTAGAAACAGTACATCCTGTAAGCCCCGCAATGGAGGCTGCATCTACCAGGAGTACCGACGGCCGACACGGTATACATACAGCACCTTATCGTCTACAGGGGAGCTTTGAGAGGAGGAACCACCAGCACTTTGCATATCGAGCGATGCGAACAATCCAGGCGAGTGGCTGCTGCGTCGTGATAAATCTTGCAACGTCTCATGCCCTCGCCACAGTGGCTAGTAGCCCATATCAAGTCACCAAACACACAAATTACCAACTGAATATTCCAAGTGGTAGAATGTAAGGGTAACCAGCGCATTGCACACGTCCCACGCGTCAGTTGGTGTGTGATACCTCGAAAGGAGTAATACATTACGAACGGAAATGCGCGGAAAACGCGTCCTGGAGCACAGCGTTCGTACACGGCGATAGCCGTCGCAAACAAACCAAACAAAAAAGACAATACGTACACGTTTCGAAAGGCAACGAGCAGAAAACCCCCTTCTAACCCAAAATATCGGCGCGACCCAAGAAACATAATACGTTAACTTGAGAGAATGGCAAACAACCGAAACGAGTTAAGACGAAAAAACACTGCTGGACGTGGAAATTGCTCGCTACGCCGGTATTGGGCATTCGGATGGATGGAGAGTGCATTTCTCTGGCAGAAAGTTTATAGGGCGGATCTAAATAAAAGGTAGCCACGTAAGTGCGCTGAACAGAGAATACAATGAAAGAAGCTGAGATGAAACGCATGCAGATTTCGAAAGAAGCTGAAATGGAGCCGTATGCAGAACTGGGAGAAGCTGAGATGGCACCGCATGCAGAACGGGCAGCGTTTGGATAGGCTAGATAAAAAACGTGACTCTGTGGTCGGTGGTTAGTGCTATATAACACCCTAGCCGTGGTTAGGGAGTTCGAGTATTGCCGATTTCATAATTTGTTCTTTTCGAGGGTGCACGCTGGAAACATTATGAATGGTTATGATAGTGTGCTCCTGGATACTAGTCCGTATCGAGGGGAGTGCCCCGGAAATCAATACTGTACAGCAAGGTGAGATTCAACGAACCCGAAAGTATATGTTTTGTTAGTTTAGCATAGTCCACTGACCTACTCAGTCACGTGACTGAGTGGGCCAGTGGACTATGATATATAACCAGCACATACTGATTACCCAAACACGTCGCGCCGGACCCACATACCATCGAGTTGTGGTATCTGGTTCATGGTTATGCTTGCTCGTTTGCACTAGCTATATAAACAGTCATCGCTCTGTTGTGTAATCAGCTTTTGCATACGAGTGTTCATCCTGTGATTTATACATAATATTGCACAAGTTGCTGCTTTGCTTGTATCTCGTATACACTCGTTCGGCAAAACACTACTGCCTAGAGTGCACACCACATCACAGCAATACACGGGGACTTGACGATCAACTACGTCAGGTTCTACGGCACATAAATTGCCACAGGTTATGAGCCTCGATTTAAGCAAGGCGCAAGAAGAATAATTGAAAACACTGGTCCGAGCAGGTCAGAGGAACAACTCAAGATCTTCCGACCAGCATCAAAATAGATATTCAGTCGGGACTGCTGTAGTAGTGCGAGTACAAATCACGCGGATCTGGAAGCGTAACAACAAGAACCTCGAGCGCGTGAAGGTTAAAAATAGGGTCCACCAATATCACGACGCTCATCAGAGGCATCCCGAACGTCGACGAGACACAAAACCAATTTCAAGACTGGAAGCGCTCTACGAGAACGATGCTTCAGCTGGTCAGACCTGAAATTTGTGACGTTGTTGACGGTAAAAAAATGCCACAATAAATGTATACGCATATAACTCGTCGGAGCACCGTGAATACCCCGGTGCACAGCGTATAAGACGCTGACGGGGATGACACAGGCACCGTTGGGGAACAACACCCTGGCCGGATAACTGCAGTAAGCAGATGCCAGTTCAACCCTCGATATCGCAGCCACGATGTATCACCTCGCAGCTGATCGTAGTAACGTCCGAACTGACAGTCCGGTGCACACGACCACGCATTATGGAACTGGCGAACAGGAGCAACAAACCTCTCCCATCGACGGTGCACTGAATATGAACGACCTCACCAAGTGGGATCAAGCCAACGCGGCGTTGTTCTGTGGTATGTTTACAATAACAACAGGACCAGTAGGGAGCCTTATGCCTAAGTTCGAGTCCGAACTTGGAAGAAGAGCAGACGGACAAAAGGCTAGGCGAGTGCTACTCGCCATCGCACCTCGCCAAGTACATATCAACTCCACACAGCGTTGTCGAACCCTCACGAGGAAGCTGGACAATTCAACAATGGACGAAGAAAAAGATCCTGATGTGCTCTTGGTCTAAGTCGATTAACTTGCTGATGATCTCGAAAGCATGGGTGAACCCATTACGAGGCACCGAGTTACGGATATCATTCTGCCAGGTATGACAAGCGAATATGATCTAGTTCAATTTCAAGCAATGAAAGACTCCGGGTTCTCGTTGAACAATTTCAAATTTACCATGCGCAACATGCTCGTCAATATACCTCATAAGCCGAGACGAAAACGAAGAGGATCAGCAATGACTGCTGATTCAGCTAGACGAGAAACATCTGGACTAAACTGCCACTCATGCGGCTATATGGGTCATTTCCGAAGCGAGTGCACGGCGAGTACGAAGAAGAGCACCAACGCACCGAACGTCCACAGCAAGAAGACCAAACCGAAGAAAAAGGGAGGAGCATGCTAAATCACATGGTTTCACTTCATAACACAACGTGTCACAATGACGCTGAAAGCAAGGCTCAAGCAGCTTGGAAATCTACGCAAGACTCATCAGCATATAAGACCCAAGGAAAGGGTCACAAAGCCAACACTGCAACGCAGAAATAATCAAGCGACGATATGAATACTGTATCCAAGAGCGATCTAGCCAGTGCCATGGCGCGCATCAGCTTATCGCTTCAGTAACAGGACTCTACAACAGCTCAAGGCAACGGGAACCCTATATACGGGTTTTTCGTTCACAGCTTCCAACAACGGGGAACGTTTTCAGCATTTACACGCGAGAACATAAAAATGACGATGGTTGTCGAAAGCGGAGCTTTGAGCCATTACGTGGACGACAAAGTTGTCAAAGGCATCAAACAGACAATGTTTGACTATCAAGAATTCAACACACAACGGGTCATCACTACAGCAGGGATGCATACACTTCTTGGAACTGCCACAGACAAAATACGGAGCAAGGTTGCCGACAGCAACGGCAAAACAAGAAGGGAAACTGGGTAAGACAGAATTTATTATCGTCGGACGCATCTCAACACAAGGTATTACCACCATCATTTATCACAACGCTCGACTTGAAAAAGGAAGCATCACTTTCCCCTACGGCCTGATGGACAACTCTTCGCTTTGGATGTGGGGCTATTCCCGACGCAAACACCAACGTCAGCTCCATCAGCTCTCATAGCAAAAAACGACGCTGATACCTGGCATCGCAGTCTAGAACATCTGAACGAGAGTAGTATGAAGACACGACGAGACTAACCGGGCTCATTCCAAGGAAAAATTAATCCGTGCAAGACTTGCGCTCTAGGAAAATGTGCACAAGGAAGGCACCCGAAAACATCAACAGTCGCAACCATCGCACCGTTCGAGCTGGTCTGAGCCGACCCTGTCGGGAGTTTCGAGTTTAAAACCATGGACGGCTCGCAGTACATCAGCAAACTCGCCGATCATCACATGAGATGGAAAGCAGTTCACCCTATTCGATCCAATTCTAAGGCAAGTGATATCCTTTTGTACTGCATTCAAAAATACGTTATAGCTCTGGGGATGAGGATGCAACGGTTGTGGTGCGATAAATAAGGAGAATATACTGCAGGACACTTTAGGGATTTCTGTAAGTAGACAGACATAGAGCAAGAACTTGATGCTACGAATGCTCCTCAACAGAACGGGATGTCCAAACGCGACGGTAGAACCATCGTGAATATGGTGCGGTGTATATTAATCGACACCGACACGCCCACATTTCTATGGAGATAAATATGTGAAACAACTACTGTACATCATCAATCGTTCTCCGCATCGGGCGCATGAAGGAAAATCCCCTCACTCTCGGCTGTACAGCAGGAATCCAGACCTGTCATCACTCCCTACATCTCCTCACTCCTCAACTGCTCCACACTCGCCGGTCTCCACAGACCAGCTATTAATATATTCTACAAGGATTCTCCTCCAGGGTCCTTTTGATGTTGACAGACTGATTGCCCAGCGCGCCTCGCCGGATCCACATACCATCAAGGTGTGGCATCTGATACATGGGCAATGTTTGCTCGTTTGCGTTCGCTACATAAACAGTCGACGCTCTGTTGTGTATTCAGCCTTCGTATACAATTGTCCATCCTATATGAATACTTAAGATTGCGCAAATTGCTGTTCTGCGTGTATCTGGTATACACTCGTTTATAGAAACACTACGACCTAAAGTACACACCACAACACAACAAGCACACGGAAACCTGAAGAACATCTACGTCAGGTTCTACAACACGAAAATTACCACAGGTTATGAGCCTTGGTCTACGCAAGGCGCAGGAAGAAGAACTGGAACTACTGGTCCGAGCAGGTTGGAAGATCTTTATACCAGCATCAAAAATGGATCTCCAGTCGCGACTGCCGTAAGAGTACCAGTACAAGTCACGTGGACCTGGAAACGGGATAACAACAACCTCGAGCACGTGAAGGTGAACAATAGAGTCAACCAATATCACGACGCTTAACAGAGGCATTGTGAAATTTGATGGGACACCCAGCAAATATCAAAGTTGGAAGTGCTCTACGAAGACGATACTTCAGCTAGCCAGACCTGGACTTTTTGAAATTATGGATGGTAAAAAAAGGCCGAGAGAACCGAATACACAGATATCTCATCGAAGCACCTTGAATACCCCGGTGCACAACGTACAACACGCTGACGGAGACGACACAGAAAACGTTGGAGAACAAGGTCTGGCCGAAGAACTGCAGCAAGCAGGTGCCAGTCCGGCCCTCGATATCGCAGCCACCATGTACCGTATCGGAACTGGTCGTAGTCATGTGCGAACTGACAGTCCCGTGCACGCGACCACGCATCATAAAACTGGCGAACAGCAGCAACAAGACTCTACCATCGACGGTGCAGCAACAACAACAAGAGCCCCACTGAACATGAACGACCTCACCAAGTGGGATCAAGCCAGCGCGGATGTTCTCAGCGTTCTGTTTGTAATCACAACAGGACCAGCAGGGAGCATTATGTCCAAGTTCGAGTCCAGACTTGGAAAAGGTACAGACGGACAACAGGCTTGGCGAGCGCTACCCGTCAAGTCTGAAAACAATTCCACACAGCGTTGTGGCGCCCTCATGAAGAAGATCGACAACTCCGTGATGGAAGAAGGAGAGGGTCCTGATGTGTTCTTCGTCCAAGTCGATCAACTTGCAGATGATCTCGAAAGCATTGATAAACCCGTTACGAAGCACCGAGTGGTGGGTACCATACCCTCAGGTATGATAAGCGAATACGAGGTATTCATAATCTTATTTGAATTAATGAAGGACTCCGAGTTATCATCGGACAATTTCAATTTCACCCTGGGCAACATATACCTCAATGGACTTCATAAGTCGGAACGCAAAGAAAGAGAATCAGCATTCACCGCTAATGCGACCAGACGAGAGACAACTCTGGACTAGGATGCCACTCATGCGGCTATACGGGATATTTGTGCATGACAGATACAAAGAAGAACACCAAGCACCGAATGCCCAAAGCAAGAAGACCAACACTCTGACAAAAGGAGGAGCATCCACGACCGAATGGTGTTCACTCCATGACACACAACGGCTCACGTTGATGCTAAATGCAAGAGGAATAAGCAGCTGGCAAATCTGCACAAGATTCACCAGCATAGCAGACCCAAGAAATGAGTCACTAAACCAACACTGCAACACAGGAAGAATCAAGCAACGAGATATCGACTGTATTCGAGAGTGATCTCGCCGGTGTCATGAAGCGCCTCAGCGTATCGCTTGAAGAACAAGACTCGACAACAGCTCAAGATAACGGGAACCCTATGGGTGTTTCGTTCACTTCCTCCAACAACGCGCAAAGTATATCAGCATCTATACGCGAGAACATCAAAATGACGATGGTTGTCGAACGAGGTGCTTCGGATCATTACGTAGACGACATAGACGGAAAAGGTGGCTTGATACTTCAGGAATACCCAAATTTTCACGAAGAACTGCAGTAAGCAGGTGCCAGTCAGGCCTTCGATATCGCAGCCACGATGTACCGTCTCGGAACTGGTCGTACTCACGTGTGAACTGGCGGTCTTGTGCAATCCGACCACGCATGATACAACTGGCGAACAGAAGCAACAAAACTCTACTAACGACGGTGCAACAACAACATCAAGAGCCCCACTGAACATTAACGACCTCACCAAGTGGGATCAAGCAAACGCGGCATTGTACAGCGTTCTGTTTGTAACCACAACAGGACCAGCAAGGAACATTATGTCCGAGTTCGAGTTCAGACTTGGAAAAGGTACAGACGGACAACAGGCTTGGCGAGCGCTACCCGTCAAGTATGAAAACAATTCCACACTTCATTGTGGCGCCCTCATGAACAAGAACGACAACTCAATAATGGAGGAAGGAGAAGGTCCTGATGTGTTATTTGTCCAAGTCGACCAACTTGCAGATGATCTCGAAATTATGGGTGAACCCGTTACGAAGAACCGAGTGATGGATACCATTCTCTCAGGTATGACAAGCGAGTATGAGCTGTTAATATTCTCATTTGAAGTAATTAAAAACTCCGAGTTGTCATCGGAATATCTCAAATTCACCCTGGGCAACATTTACGTCAACGGACTTCATAAATCGGAACGCAAAGAAAGAAGATCAGCATTCACTGCTGATGCGACCAGACGAGACACGTCTTGACTATAATGCCACTCATGTGGCTATACGGGACATGTGTTTAAGGACTGCATGGAGAATGCAAAGAAGAACACCGAGCACCGAATGCCCAAAGCAAGAAGACCAAACCTCTGAAAAGAGGAGGAGCATTCAAGACCAAATGGTGTTCACTATTGAAAGTTGGACGTTGGGATCCATATCCATGTTGACATGTAGTCACTTCGAACAGGTAAACTGAGCATCATAGCTCGGGCATTGTTCCATGACAAGGTGAGGGCATTCCCCACCTCGATCACTCTTCTTCTCTTCCTTGTTCGGCCAAATAAGCGCCTTTTCAAACCATTTATTTTATTCTTCACAAAGTGCTCTTCACAGACACTCCGGTGCCACCTCTGCCATCTCTCTCCAGAGAGACAGAGCCTCAACACGCATCATTCGTTCGGGTTATGAGCTTCTGTATCTTGAATCTACACATCGACTGGCACCACGAAACGAGCAACGGCGTGCTGCCGAGTTCGTCAAGTTCTTCCAAGAAGACTTTCGAGAGAAGATCGTTACTTTCTCTAGTGCGGAGGCATTATTCAAGAAAAGTAACAATCAATCCACTACAACAACATCAGCACCATCAGCAGCATCATCACGGGAGAGTCAACCAAAGCAGCTGATGCGGTGGACAAGATCGTCAGAGCGGCCGGCGGCACATTCACCGGACTCAAGTACGACGTATGGAAACGCACGGCCCACTCCGTCATAAGCATGCGTCATTCTGGGATTTCTGGCATTCTAGGGCGTTCTTGCCCTGAGCCCATACATATTCGTCCTTGTCCATCTTCTGTGGCGAGCAGACCTACACGTGATGTTACACGCAGCCAGGTCGTTGACGAAACGGCTATTCAGCCAGCCACGGGGGGGTCAACTCCTGTCGGTTTATCGTCTACTACACAGCATGGCACGGTGGGGACACCTGCTGCCGATACGTAACGATCATCCCCGCGTTCTTCAACTGCACAAGGAGCCGACATCCAGCCGGTAACAGCAACAGCAGCAGAATCATCTTCGTTTCAAGTATCGGCATCAGTTCTATGGTCTACGGATGACAGCATCTCCAACATCGATGACATCCAAACCTGGCACCGTGACAACCGCCTACTCTACGACTTCTTGCTCCTGAGCACGTAGGGAGCAGCGGCGAGCTTTCTTCCCAAATTCAAGCCAAGGCAAGGTGAACTAGCGAACGGAAAGGCTACTTGGGATGGTTTGGTCAGTAAATACCAACATTCCACTCGCCAGCGCAGGCGCATTCTCAAATATCAACTCACGAAAAGGATTATGTCAGAAGGACAAGACCCGGATACATTTATCAACGAATTGGGCTATTTGAGAGACGAGCTGGTGAACATGGAGGAGGTGTTTAACGACGACAGTATACTGGATGTAGTACTGGAAGGACTCACAGACGGTTATATACAGCGCGGAGGCCGATAATGACTTCTCTCTTGAACAAGCAGTGGTTACCATGCGTAACATGTATGCCAATCAACCTATGCACAACGGGCCTTTGCGCAAAATGAAGGGGCGTGAACCTGACATGATCACTACAACGGCATCATCAGCAGCAGTGATATGTTCACACTGCAAAAAGACAGGTCATCGTTTTCAAAATTGTTATGTACGCAAGGAATCGATGGGAAAATCATCTTCCACTGCACGCAAGAACTCTTGGTGTAGCCTGCATCGCACCGATGGACGCGATAATAGCGAGTGTCTTGTGCGAAAGCGGGAGCGTGGAAACGGTAATAACCGCAACTCTCGCCCCGTTCAACACAACGGCCAGCGCAATAAGAATGGCAACCCTCACGCCAACACCGCCATCACTCCAAGTTCAACAACGCAAGTGGAAGCCTACAGCCCTGCTACATTTTCTCCATCTGCAACTACTGCTCCAACAACTACAGCCATTTCTACGTTCATCACAACTCCTTCCTCTACACCTCCTGAGGGCATAGGCTACTCTTTCATCGCAGCACCTTCAATCGCAGCACCTTCCACCTACAGGCCTGCCACTCCCATCAACTTCATTATGACCGCGCACAGCGGTGCTTTCATCCACTTCATCGACAACCATATTCTTCAAGGTATCGAACCGAAAATGCTTGACTACGTACACCTGGACCCACCGGTGACAACCAACGTCGCCGGTAATCATCGCCTTTCTGGAGGTCTTGGTCGTAATAGTACTGGACCAACTAGGCTCCAAGCACTCCGTGCGGCTTCCTGTCACGATCGTACCCGGACTAGGGCGTCACCTATTTTCGGGGGGGGGTCCGCAGCCGCCAAGGAGATCAACATGTTTATCGCGAAGCATTCGTATCGGGATCTGGGCGACGTTCAGGTTCCACTTCGCAAAGAAGGCTATTGTTCTACTCTGGATCATCTCGACCTCACGACAGCAGCAGAAAGCCAGGCATCAGAGACAGCTTTTCCGACAATTCCAGGCGACACTCTATAGGCCAAGACCGTTCTGGTCACTCAAGTATATATTACAACTTGGTCAGCTACGGTCGGGGCTACCATCTGGCTAAAGAGGCTGGGACATCCCAACAGGCAAGTGATGACTAAGCTGAAAAATATCGCAGAGAGTGGGGTTAATTTTTCAGACTTTTATCGGCGTGTTGTGATTTGATTTCAAGTAATGAAAGACTCCGAGTTATCATCGGACCATCTCAAATTCACCCTGGGCAACATATACGTCAATGGACCTCATAAGTCGGGACGCAAAGAAGAACGACCAGCAATAGCTGCTGATGCGGCCAGACGAGAGACAAGTCTGGACTAGAATGCCACTCATGCGGCTGTACGAGATATCTGTTCAAGGAGTGCGTGGCGAATACAAAGAAGATCATTAAGCACCGAATGCACAAAGAAAGAAGACCAAGCGTCTGAAAAAAGGAAAAGCATCCAAGACCAAACGGTGTCCACTTCATTACATAACGTCTCGCATTGACGCTAAATGCAAGGAATACGCAGCTGGCGAAACTGCACAAGATTCACAAGCATAGCAGACCCAAAGAAAGAGTCACCAAGCCAACACTGCAACGCAGGAAGAACCAAACGACGAGATAACGAATGTATTCGAAAGTGATATCGCCGTTGTCATGAAGCGCCCCAGCTTATCGCTTGAAGAAGAGGACTCTACGACAGCTCATAACGGGAACTCTATGGGTTTTGCGTTCACTGCCTCCAACAACGAGCAAAGTGTATCAGCATCTATACGCGAGAACATCAACATGACGACGGTTGTCGAAGGCGGAGATTCGGACCATCACGTGGATGGGCAAAGACGTACACGGTGACTTGATACTTCAGGAAGAACCAAATCATCACAAGGGCGATGCTTCAGCTGGCCAAGACCTGGAATTTGTGAAATCATGGATGGTCGAAAAAGGCCACAAGAAATGCATACGCTGATACTTCATCGGAGCACCATAATTACCCCGGTTTCCAGCGTACAAAACGCTGACGCGGGTGACACACAAAACGTTGTTGAACAAGACCTGGCCAAAGAACTGCACGAAGCAGGTGCCAGTCCGGCCCCTCGATATCGCAGACACAATGTACCGTCTTAGAACTGGTCGTAGTCACGTGCGACCTGGCAGTCCCGTGCACGCAACCACGCATCATGCAACTGTCGAACAGTAGCAACAAGACTCTACTATCGGCGGTGCACCAACAACAAGAGCTCCACTGAACCTGAACGACCTCACCAAGTGGGATCAAGGCAACGCGGCATTGTACAGTGATATGTTTGTAATCACAACAGGACCAGCAGGAAGCATGATGTTTAAGTTTGAGTCCAGACTCGGAAAAGGGGCAGACGGAAAACAGGCTTGGCGAGCGCTACCCGTCAAATATGAAAAGAGCTCCACACAGCGTTGTGGCGCCCTCATGAAGAAGCTCGACAACTCAATAATGGAGGAAGAAGGAGGTCCAAGTCGATCAACTTGCAGATGATCTCGAAAGTATGGATGAATGTGTTATGAAGCATGGAGTGATGGATACCATTATATCAGGTATGACAAGCGAATATGAGCTATTAATAATATCATTTTAAGTAACGAGGGACTCCGAGTTCTCATTGCACCATCTCAAATTCACCCTAGGCAACATTTACGTCAATGGACTTCATAAGTCAGGACGCAAAGAAAGAGGATTAGCAATGACTGCTGATGCGGCGAGACGAGACAAGTCTGGACTCGGATTCCACGAATGCGGCCATACGGGACATTGGTTTAAGGGGAGCATGGCGGATACAAAGAAGAACAGCAAGCATTGAATGCCTAAAGCAACAAGACCAAGCCTCTGAAATAAGGAGTAGCATCCAAGACTAAATGTTGTTCCCTTCATAACACAACGTCTTACATTGACGCTAAATTCAAGGCATAAGCAGCTGGCAAATCTGCACAAGATTCACCAGCATAGCAGACCCGAGGAAAGGGTCACTAGACCAACACCGCCACGCAGAAATAATCAAGCGATGAGATAACGACTGTATTCGAGAGTGATCTCGCCGGTGTCGTGAAGCGCCTCAGCTTATCGCTTCAAGAACAGGACTCTACAACAGCTCAAGATAACGGGAACCCTACGAGTATGGTGTTTTCGTTCACTGCTTCCAACAACGAGCAACGTGTATCAACAGCTATACACGAGAACATCAAAATGGCGTTGGTTGTCGAAAGCGGACCTTAGGACCATTATGGGGACGCCAAGACGTAAAAGGTGACTTGATACTTCAGGAATATCCAAATCATTACAAGGGCGATGCTTCAGCTGGCCAGACCTGGGATTGGTAAAAATATGTAGTGTCAAAAAAGGCCTCAAGAAATGCATGCGCAGTTACCTCATTGGGGCACCTTGAATACCCCGGTGCACAGCATACCAGACGCTGATGGGGATGACACAGACAACGTTGGAAAACACAGCTCTGGCCGAAGAACTGCAGGCAGCAGGTGCCAGTCCGGCCCTCGATATCGGAGCCACGATGTATCGTCTCGGAACTTGTCGCAGTCACGTGCAAATTGACAGTCCTGTGCACGTGACCACTTATCATACAACTGGCGAACAACAGCAACATAGACTCTACTATCGACGGCTCAGCAACAACAACAAGACCTTAACTGAAAATGAATGACCTCTCCAAGTGGGATCAAGCCAGCGCGGCATTGCTCAGCGTTCTGTTTGTAATCAAAACAGGACCAGCAGAGAGCCTTATATCTACGTTCGAGTTCAGACTTGGAAAAGGGGAAGACGGACCACAGGCTTGGCGAGCGCTACTCGTCAAGTATGAAAACAATTCCACATAGCGTTGTGGCGCCCTCAGGAATAAGATCGCCAACTCAAAAATTGAGGAAGGGGAAGGTCCTGATGTGTTCTTCGCCCAAGTCGATCAACTTGCAGATGATCTCGAAAGCATGGGTGAATCCGTTACGAAGCACTGAGTGATGAATAGCTTTTTCTCAGGTATGGGAAGTGATTATGAGCAGTTAATAATTTGATTTCAAGTAGTAAAGGACTTCGACTTGTCATCGGACGATTTCAAATTCACCCTGCGCAAGATATACGTCAATAGACTTCATAAGTCGGGACGCAAAGAAAGGGAATCACCAATGACTGCTGATACGGCCAGACAGGACAAGTGTGGACTAGAATGCCACTCATGCGGCTATACGGGTCATTTGTTAATGGGGTGCATGGCAAATACAAAGAACACCAAGCACTGAATGCCCAAAGCAAGAAGACCAAGCCTCTGACAAAAAGAGGACAATCCAAGACAAATGGTGTTCACTTCATACCGCAACGTCTTGCGTTGACGCGAAATGCCAGGCATAAGCAGCTGGCAAATCTGCTCAAGATTCACCAGCCTAGCAGACCCAAGGAAAGAGTAATCACGCCAACACTGCAACGCAAGAAGAATCAAGCGATGAGACAACGATTGTGTTCGACAGTGCTCTCGCCGGTGTTATGAAGCGCCTCAGCATATCGCTTCAAGAACAGGACTCTACAACAGCTCAAGCTAACGGGAACCCTATGGGGTCTTCGTGTACTGCCTCCAACAACGAGCAAATTGTATCAGCATCTATACGCGAGAACATCAAAATTACGATGGTTGTTGAAAGCGGAGCGCCGGACCGTTACGAAGACGACAAAGACGGAAACGGTGACATGATACTTCAAGAACAACCA
Source organism: Saccharina japonica (assembly GCA_008828725.1). Lineage (NCBI taxonomy): Eukaryota > Phaeophyceae > Laminariales > Laminariaceae > Saccharina > Saccharina japonica. The sequence goes on along the minus strand of MEHQ01001828.1, from coordinate 405,009 downwards.
AATAATCACGAGGGTGATGCTTCAGCTGGGCAGGCCTGTAATTTGTGAAAGTATGGATGCTCAAAACCAAACACAAGCAATACATACGTAGATACTCCATCGGAGCACCATGAATACCTCGGTGCACAATGCACAAGACGCTGACGGGGATGACACAGACAACGTTGGAGAAAAGGGGGTGTCAGTCCCGCCGTCGATATCGCAGCCACGATGTACCGTCTCGGACCTGGTCGTATTAACGTGCGAACTGGCACTCGCGTGCACGCGACCACGCATCATACAGCTGGTGAACAGCAGCAACAAGACTCTACTATCGACTGTGCAGCAACAACAATAAGAGCCCCACTGAACATGAACGACCTCGCCAAGTGGGATCAATCCAACGCGGCATTGTACAGTGATATGTTTGTAATCACAACAGGACCAGCAGGGAGCATTATGTCCAAGTACGAGTCCGGGCTTGGAAAAGAGGCAGACGGACAACAGGCTTGGCGAGCGCTACCCGTCAAGTATGAAAACAATTCCACGCAGCGTTGTGGTGCCCTCATGAAGAAGATTAACAAGTCCATAATGGAAGAAGAAGGTTCTGATGTGTTCGTCGTCCAAGTCGATCAACATGCAGATGATCTCGAAAGCATGGGTGAACCCGTTACGAAGAAACGAGTGATGGGTACCATTCTCTCAGGTATGACAAGCGAATACGAGCTATACATAATCTCCTTTGAAGTAATGAAGGTCTCCGAGTTATCATCGGACTATCTCAAATTCACCCTGGGCAACATATGCATCAATGGAAATCATAAGTCGGAACGCAAAGAAAGAGGATCAGCATTTACTGCTGATGCGGCCAGACGAGACAACTCTGAACTACAATGCCACTCATGCGGCTATACGAGATATGTTTTAAAGGAGTGTATGACGAATACAAAGAAGAGCACCAATCACCGAATGCCTAAAGAAAGAAGACCAAGCCTCTGAACAAAGGAGGAGCATCCAAGACTAAATGGTGTTCACTTAATAACACAACGTCTCACATTGACGCTAAATGCAATGCATAAGCAGCTGCCAAATTTCGACAAGCATCACCAGCATAGCAGACGCAAGGAAAGGGTCACCAAACCAACACTTCAACGCAGGAAGAATCAAGCGACGATATAACGAATGTATTTGAGAGTGATCTCGCCGGTGTCGTGAAGCGCCTCAGCGTATGGCTTCAAGAACAAGACTCTACAACAACTCAAGATAACGGGAACCCTATGGGTGTTTCGTTCATTACCTCCAACAACGAGCAAAGTGTATCAGCATCTATACGCGAGAACATCAAAATGACGATGGTTGTCGAAAGCGGAGTTTCGGATCATTACGTGGACGACAAGGACGTAAAAGGTGACTTGATACTTCAGGAACAACCAAAGCATCACGAACCAATGCAGAAAGCAGGTGCCAGTCCAGCCCTCGATATCGCAGCCACGATGTACCGTCCCGGAACTGGTCGTAATCACGTGTGAACGGACAGTCCCGTGCTATCCGACCACGCATCATACAACTGGCGAACAGCCGCAACCATACTCTACTATAGACGGTGCAGCAACAACAACAAGAGCTCCACTAAACATGAACGACCTCACCATGTGGGATCAAGCCAACGCGGCATTGCTCAGCGTTCTGTTTGTAATCACAACAGGACCAGGAGGAAGCATTATGTCTAAGTTCGAGTTCAGACGAGGAAAAGGGACAGACGGACAACAGGCTTGTCGAGCGCTACTCGTCAAGTATGAAGACAATTCCACACAGTGTTGTGGCGCCCTCATGAAGAAGATCGACAAATCCATGATGAAGGAAAGAGAAGGTCCTGATGTATTCTTGGTCCAAGTCGATCAAATTGCAGATGATCTCGAAAGCATGGGTGAGAGAGTGATGAATATCATTCTCGTAGGTATGACAAGCGCATATGAGCTATTAATAATCTCATTTGAAGTAAAGAAGAACTCCGAGTTATCATCGGACGATCTCACATTCACCCTGGGCAACCTATACGTCAATGGACTGCATAAGTCGGGACGCAAAGAAGAACGATCAGCACTGACTTCTGATGCGGTCGGACGAGACACGTGTTGACTAGAATGACACATATGTGGCTATACGGGACATGTGTTAAAGGAGTGCGTGGCGAAGGCAAAGAAGAATATTAAGCACCGAATGCCCAAAGGAAAAAGACCATTCATCTTTAAAAAGGATGAGCATCCAAGACCAAATGGTGTTCACTATTGAAATGTGGACGCTGGGACCCTTATCTATGTTGACGTGTAGTCACTTCGCACAAGTAAACTGAGCATCGTAGTTCAAGATGCGGATAAATACCTCGTGCGGAGAAATAGGAGTTTGTTCTTTCCACGCATAATAAGCAACTGTACAAGGAAGTTAATCGTAGAACAGGGTAACCAGGTTATCATCAGAGAAAGTTACAGAGAACGTTACAAGGACGTATCATGGAACGCTGCAGGGAACAAGACGGGCTGCCGTAAAATACACCTGCCCGTAGCTCGGGCATTGTTCCGTGACAAGGTGAATGCATTCCCCACCTCGATCACTCTTCCTATTTTCCTCTTTCGGCCAAATAAGCGCCCTTTCAAACAATGTCTTGTCTTCTTCACAAAGTGCTCTTCACAGACACTCCGGTGCCACCTCTGCCATCTCTCTCCAGAGAGACAGAGCCTCGACACGCATCATTCGTTCGGGTTATGAGCTTCGAATCTTCAATCTACACATCGACTGGCACCAAGACACAAGCAGCTGCGCGCTGCTGAGCTCATCAAGTTCTTCCAAGAATAATTTCGAGCGAAGATCGTCACTTTCTCAAGTGCGGAGGAATTGTTTAAAACAATTGTAACAATCAAGCCCCTACAGCAACATTAGCATCATCAGCAGCATCATCATGGGAGAGTCAACCAAAGCAGCTAATGGGGTGGACAAGCTCGTCAGAGCGGTCGGCGGCAAATTCACCGGACTCAAGTACGACGTATGGAAACGCACGGCCCAGTCCGTCATAAGCATGAGTCATTCTGGGATTTCTGACATTCTATAAGGGCGTTTTTGCCCTGAGCCCATAAATATTCGTCCTCGTCCATCTTCTATGGCGAGCAGACCTACACGTGCTGTTACACGCAGCCACGTTGTTCACGAAACGGCTACTCAGCCAGCCTCGGGGGGATCAACTGCTGTCGGTTTATCGTCTACTACACAGCATGGCACGGTGGGGATGCTTGCTGCCGATACGGACCCATGATCCCCGCGTTCTTCAACTGCACAAGGAGCCGATATCCAGCCGGTAACAGCAACAGCAGCATAATCGTCTTCGTTTCAAGTCTCGGCATCCGTTATATGGTATACGGATGACAGCATCTCCGACATCGATGGCATCCAAACCTGGCACCGTGACAACCGCCTCTGCTACTACTTCTTGGCCCTGAGCACTTCGGGAGCAGCGGTGAGTTTTCTTCTCAAACTCAGCAAAAGCAAGGTGAACCAACGAACAGAAAGGCTGCTTGGGATAGTTTGGTCAGTAAATACCAAACTTTCACTCGCCAGCGTAGGCGCATTCTCAAATATCAACTCACAAAAATAATTATGTCAGAAGGGCAAGACCCGGATACATTTATCAACGAATTGGTCTATTTGAGAGACGAACTGGTGAACATGGAAGAGGTGTTTAACGACCACAGTATACTGGATGTAGTATTGGAAGGACTTCTCTCTTGAACAAGCAGTGATTACCATGCGTAACATGTATGCCAATCAACCTATGCACAACGGGCCTTCGCGCAAAACGAAGGGGCGTGAATCTGCCATGATCGCTACAACGATATCCTCAGCAGTAGCGACATGTTCACACTGCATAAAGACAGGCCATCATTTTCCAACTTTTTATGCACGCACGAAACCGATGGGAAAATCATCTTCCACTGCACGCAAGAACTCTTGGTGTAGCCTGCATCGCACCGATCGACACGATAATAGCGAGTGTCTTATGCAAACGCGGGAGCGGGAAAACGGTAATAACCGCAACTCTCACCCCGGTCAACACAACGGCCAGCGCAATATGAATGGCAACGCTCACGCCAACACCGCCATCACTCCGAGTTCAAAACCGCAAGGGAAAGCCTACACCCCTGCTACATGTGCATCATCTGCAACTACTGCTGCAACAACTACAGCTATTTCTACGTTCATCACGACTCCTTCCTCTACACCTTCTGAAGGCATCGGCCATCGAGCCGAACATTCTTTACTACGTACACCTAGGCCCACCAGTGACAACCGACGTCACCGGTAATAATATCCTTTCTGGTATTGGCAAAGGGGTCTTGGTCGTAATAGTACTGGATCAACTAGGCTGCAAGCACTCCGTGCGACTTCTCGTCACGATCGTACCTGAACTGGAGCGTCATTTGTTTTCGGGGGGATCAGCAGCAGCCAAGGGAATCAACATAGTTATCGCGAAGCATTCATATCTGGATCTGGGCGACGTTCAGGTTCCACTTCTCAAAGACGACTACTGCTCTACCCTGGATCATCTCGACCTCTCGACAGCAGCGGAACGCCAGGGGTCAGAGACAGCTTTTCCGACAGCTTCAGACGACACTCTACAGGCCGAGAGTACAGGCCGAGACCGTTCTGGTCACTCAAGAATCTATTACGTATTTTTTAGCTACGGTCTGGGCTAACATCTGGCATAAGAGGCTGGGGCATCCCAACGGGCACCCGATGACTAAGGTGACAAATATCGCAGAGTGAGGTTAATTTTTCAGTATTTTCTCGGCGTGTTGTAATCTGATTTCAAGTAATGAGGGACTCCAAGTTGTCGTCGGACTATCTCCAATTCACCCTGGGCAACATATTCGTCATAAGTCGGGACGCAAAGCAGAACGACCAGCATTAGCTGCTGATGTGGCCAGACGAGACAAAGCTGGACTAGAATGCCACTCATGCGACTATACGGGACATCTGTTGAAGGAGTGCATGGCGAATACAAAGAAGATCATCAAGCACCGAATGCCCAACGCAAGAAGGCCAAGCCTCTGAAAAAAGGAAAAGCATCCAAGACTAAACGGTGTTCACTTCATAACACAACATCTCGCATTGGCGCTAAATGCAAGGAATACGCAGCTGGCGAAACTGCACAAGATTCACCAGCATAGCAGACCCAAGGAAAGGGTCACCAAACCAACACTGCAACGCAGGAAGAATCAAACGACGAGATAACGAATGTATTCGAGAGTAATCTCGCCGGTGTCGTGAAGCGCCCCAGCTTATTGCTTCGAGAATAGGACTCTACAAGAGCTCAAGACAACGGGAACTCTATGGGTGTTGCGTTCACTGCCTCCAACAACGAGCAAAGTGTATCAGCATCTATACGCGAGATCGTCAAAATGACGAAAGTCGTCGAAGACAGAGCTTCGGACCATCACGTGGATGGCAAAGACGTAAACGGTGACTTGGTGCTTCAGGAGTAACCAAATCACCACAAGGGCGATGCTTCAGCTGGCCAGACCTGGAATGTGTTAAATGTTTGATGGTCAAAAAAGGACACAATACATTTAAACGCTGATACTTCATCGGAGCACCATGAATACCCCGGTGCCCAGCGTACAAATCGCTGACGAGGATAACACACAAAACGTTGTTGAACAAGGCCTGGCCGAAGAACTGGACGAAGTAGGTGCCAGTCCGGCCCCTCGATGTCGCAACCACAATGTACCGTCTCAGAACTGGTCGTAGTCACGTGCGAACTGGCAGTTCCGTGCACGCGACCACGCATCATGCAACTGTCGAACAGTAGCAACAAGACCCTACTATCGGCGGTCCACCCAAAACAAGAGCTCCACTGAACATGAAAGACCTCACCAAGTGGGATCAAGCCAACGCGGCATTGCTCGGCGTTCTGTTTGTAATCACAACAGGAGCAGCAGGAAGCATGATGTTTAAGTTTGAGTACAGACTCGGAAAAGGGGCAGACGGCAACAGGCTTGGCGAGCGCTACCCGTCCAATATGAAAACAATTCCACACAGCGTTGTGGCGCCCTCATGAAGAAGCTCGAAAACTCAATAATGGAGGAAGGAGATAGTCCAAGTCGATTAATTCGCAGATGATCTCGAACGCATGGGTCAACTCGTTACGAAGCACCGAGTGATGGCTATCATTCTCTCAGGTATGAGAAGCGAATATGAGCTATTCATAATATGATTTCAAGCAATGAAGGACCCCGAGTTCTCATCGGACTATCTCCAATTCACCCTGGGCAACATACACGTCAATGGACTTCATAAGTCGGGACGCAAAAAAACGGGAATCCGCAATGACTACTGATTCGGCCAGACGAGAAAAAAATCGTGACTAGAATGCCACTCATGCGGCTATACGAGACATTATTTGAAGGAGTGCATGGCGAACAAGAATACGAACACCAAGCACCGAATGCTTAAAGGAAGAAGATCAAGTTTCTAAAAGCAGAAGGAGCATCCAAGACGAAATGGTGTTCACTTCACAACACAACGTCTCACATTGACGCTAAATACAGGAATACGTAGCTGGCAAATCTGCGCAACACTCACGAGCACAGCAGACCCAAGAAAAGGGGCACCAAACCAACACTGCAACGCAGGAAGAATCAAACGACAAGATAACGACTGTACTCGAGAGTGATCTCGCCGGTGTCATGAAGCGTCTCAGCTTATCGCTTCAAGAACAAGAATCTACAACAGGTGAAGATAACGGGAACTCTATGGGTTTTTCCTTCACTGCCTGCAACAACGAGCAAAGTGTATCAGCATCTATACGCGAGAACATCAAAATGACGAAGGTTGTCGAGGACAGAGCTTCGGACCATCACGTGGATGTCAAAGACGTAAACGGTGTCTTGATGCTTCAGGAGTAACCAAATCATCACAAGGGCGATGCTTCAGGTGGCCAGACCTGGAATTTGCGAAATGTTTGATGGTCAACAAAGGCCACAAGAAATGCATACGCTGATACTTCATCGGAGCACCATGAATACCCCGGTGCCCAGCGTACACATCGCTGACGGAGATGACACACACAACGTTGTTGAACAAGGCCTGGCCAAAGAACTGCACGAAGCAGGTGCCAGTCCAGCCCCTCGATATCGCAACCACAATGTACCGTCTCAGAACTGATCGTAGTCATGTGCGACCTGGCAGTCCCGTGCACGCGACCACGCATCATGCAACTGTCGAACAGTAGCAACAAGACTCTACTATCGACGGTGCATCAACAACAAGAGCTCCACTGGACATGAATGACCTCACCAAGTGGAATCAAGCCAACGCGGCATTGCTCGGCGTTCTGTTTGTAATCGCAACAGGAGCAGCAGGGAGCATGATGTTTTATTTCAAGTCCAGACTCGGAAAAGGGGCAGACGGACAACAGGCTTGGCGAGCGCTACTCGTCACATATGAAACAAAAACCCACACAGCGTCGTGGCGCCCTCATGAAGAAGCTCTAAAACTCAATAATGGAGGAAGAAGAAGGTCCAAGTCGATTAACGTGCAGATGATCTCGAAAACATGGGTCAACCCGTTACGAAGCACCGAGTGATGGCTATCATTCCCTCAGGTATGATAAGCGAATATGAGCTAGTCTGATGTCAAGCAATGGAGGACGCCGAGTTCTCGTTGGACGATCTTAAATTCACTGCCAATGGACTTATTAAGTCCGGAAGCAAATGGAGAGGATCAGCATTGACTGCTGATGCAGCCAGACGAGACACGTCTGGACAAAAATGCCAACTCATGCGACTATATGAGACATTGCCAAAGGGAATGCGAAAACAACACACCAACGCACCGAAAGCCAACAGCAAGAAGACCAAGCCTTCGAGAATCAAAGAGGGCCTGCGAGATCAAATTGTGTTCACTTCATAACACAATATCTCACTATGACGCTGAATGCAAGGCACAGGCAGCTGGGAAATCTACACAAGACTCACTGCCACAGTAGACCCAAGGAAAGGCTCACAACACCAACATTGCAACGCAGGAAGAATCAAGCGACGGAATAACGACTGTATCCAAGCGATATCTCGCAAGTGTCATGATGCGCATTAGCTTATTGCTTCAAGAACAGGACGCTCCATCAGCTCAAGATAACGGGAACTCTATGGGTGTTTCGTGTACTGCCTCCAACAACTAGCAAGCTGTATCAGCATATATACGCAAGAACACCCCAAAGTCGACGGTTGTCGAAGGCGGAGCCTCAGGCCATTACGTGGACGACAAAAATCGTAAAAGGTGACTTGATACTTCCGGAACAACCAAAGCATCACGAGGGCGATGCTTCAGCTGGCCAGACAGGGAATTTTAAAAATTATGGACGCTCAAAAACGGCCACAAGAAATTCATACACAGATACTTTATCGGAGCACCATGAATACCTCGGTGCACAACGTTCAACACGCTGACGGGGATGACACAGACAACGTTAGAGAACAAGGCCTAGCCGGAAAACTGCAGGAAGAGAGTGCCAGTCCAGCCCGCGATATCGCAGCCACGATGTACCGTCTCGGAACTGATCATATTCACGTGCGAACTGACAGCCCCGTGCACACGACAAGACTGTACTATCGACGGTGCAGCAGCAACAACAAGACGTCCACTGAACGTGAACGACATCAATAAGTAGGACAAAACCACCGCGGCATTGCTCAGCGTTCTGGTTGTAATCACAACAGGACCAACAGGGAATATTATGTCTACGTTCGAGTCCGGACTTGGAAAAGGGGCAGACGGACAACAGGCTTGGCCAGCACTACCCGTCCAATATGATTACAATTCCACACAGCGTTGTGGCGCTCTTACAAAAAAAGCTCGACAACTCAATAATGGAGGAAGGAGAAAGTCCTGATGTGTTCTGCACCAAAAGTCGACCAACTTGCAGATGACCTCAACAGCATGGGTGAACCCCTTACGAAGCACCGAGTGACGATTATCATTCTCTCAGGTATGACAAGCGACTATGAGCTATTAATAATCTGATTTCAAGTCATGAAGGACTTCGAGTTCTCATCGGACGATCTCAAATTCACCCTGGGCAACATATACGCCAATGGACTTCATAAGTCGGGACGTAAAGAAAGGGTATCAGCAATGACTGATGCTGCGGCCAGACGAGACAAGTGTGGACTAGAATGCCACTCATGCGGCTGTACTTGACATTTGTTAAAGTAATGCATGGCGAATACAAAGATGAACACCGAGCACCGAATACCCAACACAAGAAGACCAAGCCTCGGAAAAAAGGAGGAGCATCTAAGACCAAATAGTGTTCACTTCAAAACACAACGTCTCGCATTGACGCCAAATGCAAGGCATAAGCAGCTGGTAAATCTGCACAAGATTCACCAGCATAGCAGACCCAAGGAAATATTCACCAAACCAACACTTCAACGCAAGAAGATTCAAGCGATGAGATAACGACGGTATTCGAGAGTGGTCGCATTGGTGTTATGAACCGCCTCAACGTTTCGCTCCACGAACAAGAATCTGCAACAGCTGAAGATAACGGGAACCCTATGGGTTTTTCGTTTACTGCCTCCAACTACGAGCAAACTGTATCAGCATCTATACGTGAGGACATCAAAATGACGATGGTTGTTAAAAGCGGAGCTTCGGACGGTTACATGGACGACAAGGACGTAAAAGGTGGCTTGGTACTTCAGGAGTAATTAAATCATCAGAAGGGCGATGCTTCAGCTGGCCAGACCTCGAATTTGTGAACATATGGATGGTCAAACAAGGCCACATGGAATTCATACGCTGATAATTCATCGGAGCACATGGATACGCCGGCGCACAACGTATAACACGCTGGGGGGATGACACAGACAATGTTGGAGAAAAAGGTGTGGCCGACGAACTGCAGGAAGCAGGTGCCAGTCCAGCCCCTTGATATCGCAGCCACGATGTACAGTCTCGGAACTGATCGTATTAACGTGCGAACTGACAGTCCCGTGCACGCGACCACGCATCATGCAACTAGTGAACAGCAGCAACAAGACTGTACTATAGACGGTGCAGCAACAGCAACAAGAGCTCCACTGAGTATGAACGACCTCACCAAGTGGGCCTACGCCAACACGGCATTGCTCAGCGTTCTGTTTGTAATCTAAACAGGACCAGAAGAGAGCATTATGTCTAAGTTCGAGTTCAGACGTGGAAAAGGGGCAGACGGACAACAGGTTTGTCGAGCGCTACTCGTTCAAGTATGAAGACAATTCCACACAGTGTTGTGGCGCCCTCATGAAGAAGATCGACAGATCCATGATGAAGGAAAGAGAAGGTCCTGGTGTATTCTTTGTCCAAGTCGATCAAGTTGCAGATGATTTCGAAAGCATGGGTGGAAGAGTGATGAATATCATTCTCGTAGGTATGATAAGCGAATACGAGCTATTAGTAATCTCTTTTGAAATAATGAAAGACTCCGAGTTATCATCGGACGATCTCAAATTCATCCTGGGCAACATATGCGTCATTGGACTGCAAAAATTGGGACGCAAAGAAGAACGATCCGCAATGGCTTCTGATGCGGTCGGACGAGACGCGTGTTGACTAGAATGCCACTCTTGTGGCTATACGGGACATGTGTTAAAGGAGTGCGTGGCGAAGGCAAAGAAGAACATCAAGCACCGAATACCCAAAGGAAAACGACCAAGCCTCTGAAAAAAGGACGAGCATCCAAGACCAAATGGTGTTCACTATTGAAACGTGGACGCTGGGACTCATATCTATGTTGACGTGTAGTCACTTCGCACAAGTAAACTGAGCATCGTAGTTCAAGATCCGGATAAATACCTCGTGCGGAGAAATAGGAGTTGGTTCTTTCCAAGCATAATAATCAACTTACTTGTACCGGGAGGTTGATCGTAGAACAGGGTAACCAGGTGAACATCAGAAAAAGTTACAGATAACGTTACAAGGACGTATCATGGAACGCCGCAGGGAACAAGACCGGCTGCCGTAGAATACACCTGCCCGTAGCTCGGGCATTGTTCCGTGACAAGTTGAAGGCATTCCCCACCTCGATCACTCTTCTTCTCTTCCTCTTTTGGCCCAATAAGCACCTTTTCAAACCATTTATTTTATTCTTCACAAGTGCTCTTCACAGACACTCCGGTGCCACCTCTGCCATCTCTCTCCAGAGAGACAGACCCTCGACACGCATCATTCTTTCGGGTTATGAGCCTCGCATCTTCAATCTACACATCGATTGGCACCAAGAAACGAGCAGCGGCGTGCTGCTGCGTTCGTCAAGTTCTTCTAAGAAGAATTTCGAGAGAAGATCGTCACTTTCTCTAGTGCGGAGGAATTATTCAAGAAAAGCAACAATCAATCCACTACAACAACATCAGCACCATCAGCAGCATCATCACGGGAGAGTCAACCAAAGCAGCTGATGCGGTGGACAAGATCGTCAGAGCGGCCGGCGGCACATTCACCGGACTCAAGTACGACGTATGGAAACGCACGGCCCACTCCGTCATAAGCATGCGTCATTCTGCGATTTCTGACATTCTAGAAGGGCGTTCTTGCCCTGAGCCCATACATGTTCGTCCTCGTCCATCTTCTATAGCGGCAGACGTAAACGTGCTGTTACACGCAGCCAGGTCGTTGACGAATCGGCTATTCAGCCAGCCACGCGGGGATCAACACCTGACGGTGTATCGTCTACTACACAGCATGGCACGGGGGGGACACCTACTGCCGATACGGAATCATCATCCCCGCGTTCTTCAACTGCGCAAGGAGCCGACATCAAGCTGGTAACAGCAACAGCAGCAGAATCATCTTCGTTTCAAGTCTCGGCATCGGTTCTATGGTCTACGAATGACAGCATCTCCAACATCGACGACGTCCGAACCTGGCACCGTTACAACCGCCTACTGTACGACTTCTTGCTCCTGAGCACGTAGGGAGCAGCGGCGAGTTTTCTTCTCAAATTCAGGTGAACTAGCGAACGGAAAAGCTGCTTGGGGTGGTTTAGTCAGTAAATACCGAGGTTCCACTCGCCAGCGTAGGCGCATGCTCATATCTCCACTACCAAAAATTGTTATGTCAGAAGGGCAAGACCCGGATACATTTATCAACGAATTGAACCATTTGCAAGACGAGCTGGTGCACGTGGAAGAGGTATTTAACGACGACAATATGCTGGATATAGTGCTGGAAGGACTCACAGACGATGATATACAGCGCGGAAGCCGATAATGACTTCTCTCTTGAACAGGCAGTGATTTCCGTGCGTAACATGTATGCTAACCAAGCTATGCACAACGGACCTTCGCGCAAAACGAAGGGGCGTGAATCTACTATGATCACTACAACGACATAATCAGCAGTAGTGGCATGTTCACACTGCATGAAGACACGCGATCGTTTTCAAAATTGTTATACACGCAAAAAATCGACGGGAAAATCATCTTCCACTGCGCGCAAGAACTCTTGGTGTAGCCTGCATCGCACCGATCGACACGATAATAGCGAGTGTTTTGTGCAAAAGCGGGAGCGGGAAAACGCTAGTAACCGGAACTCTCGCCACGGTCAACACAACGGCCAGAGCAATAATAATAGCAACGCTCACGCCAACTCCCATCACTCCAAGTACAACAACACGAGTGGAAGCCTACAGCCCTGCTACATTTGCTCCATCTGCAACTACTGCTGAAACAACTACAGCTATTTCTACACCCATCACTACTCCTTCCTCTACACCTCATGAAGGCATCGGCTACTGTTTCATCGCAGCACCTTCAATCGCAGCACCTTCCACCTACAGCCCTGCTACGCCCATGAACTTCAGTATGACCGCGGACAGCGGTGCTTCCAGCCACTTCTTCGACAACCAGCTTATTCAAGGTATCGAACAGGAAATGCTTGACTACGTAGACCTAGACCCACCGGTGACAATCAACGTCGCCGGTAATCATTGCCTTTCTGGTATTGGCGAAGGGGTCTTGGTCGTAATAGTACTGGATCAACTAGGCTCCAAGCACTCCGTGCATTTTCCTGTCACGATCGTACCCGGACTGGGGCGTCACCTATTTTCGGGGGATCAGCAGCAGCCAAGGAGATCAACATGGCTATCGCGAAGCATTCGTATGTGGATCTGGGCGACTTTCAGGTTTCACTCCGCAAAGACAACTACTCTTCTACTCTGGATCATCTCGACCTTACGACAGCAGCAGAAAGCCAGGAGCTTTTCCGACAATTTCAGGCGACACTCTACAGGCCGAGACCGTTCTGGTCACTCAAGTATCTAGTACGACCTTTTCAGCTACGGTCGGGGCTAACATCTGGCATAAGAGGCTGGTACATCCCAACAGGCAAGTAATGACTACGGTCAAACATATCGCAGAGAGTGGGGTTAATGTTTCAGCATTTTATCAGCGTGTTGTAATCTGATTTCAAGTAATGAAGGACTCCGAGTTATCATTAGACAATATCAAATTCACCCTGGGTAACCTATTCGTCAATGGACTTCATAGGACGGGACGCAAAAAAAAGACGATCAGCACTGACTGCTGATGCGGCCAGACGAGAGACAAGTGCGGACTATAATGTCACGCATGTGACTATACGGGACATTGGTTTAAGCAGTGCATGGCGGATTCAAATAAAACCACCAAGCACCGAATGCCCAAAGCAAGAAGACCAAGCCTATGAACAAAGGAAGAACATCCAAGACTAAATGGTGTTCACATCATGACACAACGTCTCACATCGAAGCTAAATGCAAGGAATAAGCAGCTGGCAAATTTGCACAAGATTCACCAGCATAGCTGACTCAAGGAGAAGGTCATCAAACCAACACTGCAACGCTGGAATAGTCAAGCGACGAGATAACGACTGTATTCGAGAGTGATCTCGCCGGTGTCATGAAACGCTACATCTTATCACTTCAAGAACAAAACTCTACAACAGCTCAAGATAACGAGAACACTACGGGGTTTTCGTTCACCGCCTCCAACAACGAGCAAAGTGTATCAGCATCTATACGCGAGAACATCAAAACGACGATGGTTGTCGAAATCGGAGCTTCGAATCATCACGTGGACGACAAAGACGGAAACGGTGACTTGATACTTCAGCAAGAACCAAATTATCACGAAGAACTGCAGTAAGCAGGTGCCAGTCCGGCCCTCGATATCGCAGCCGCGATGTACCGTCTCGGAACTGAACGTAGTCACGTGCGAACTGACAGTTCCGTGCAATCCGACCACGCATCATACATCTGGCGAACAGCAGCAACAAGACTCTACTAAAGACGGTGCAGCAACAACAACAAGAGCCCCACTGAACATGAACGACCTCACCAAGTGGGCCTGAGCCAACGCGGCATTGCTCAGCTTTCTGTTTGTAATCACAACAGGACTACCAGGGAGAAATGTGTCTAAGTTCGAGTCCAGACTTGGAAAATGTTCAGACGGACAACTGGCCTGGTGAGCGCTACTCGTCAAGTATGAACAAAAATCCACACAGCGTTGTGGAGCCCTCATGAAGAAGATCGGCAACTCAACAATGGAGGAAGGAGAAGGTCCTGGTGTGTTATTTGTTCAAGTCGATCAACTTGCAGATGATCTCGAAAGCATGGGTGAACCCTTTACGAAGCACCGAGTGATGGATATCATTCTCTCAGGCATGACAAGCAAATATGAGCTATTAATTATCTCAGTTGATGTAATGAAGAACTCCAACTTGTCATCGGACTACCTCAAATTCACTCTGGGCAACATATACGCCAATGGACTTCATAAGTCGGAACGCAAAGAGGAAGGATCAACATTCACCGCTGATGCGGCCAGACGAGAGACAAGTCTGGAATAGAATGCCACTCATGCGGCTATACGGGACATTTGTGCATGACGAATACAAAGAAGAACACCAAGCACGGAATGCCCGAAGCAAGAAGGCCAAGCCTCTCAAGAAAGGAGGAGCATCCGAGATTAAAGTGTGTTCAATTAATAACACAACGTCTCTAACGTTGACGCTAAATGCAAGGAATACGCAGCTTGCAAATCTGCACAAGAGTCATCAGCATAGCAGACCTAAGGAAAGGGTCGCTAAACCAACACTGCAACGCAGGGAGTATCAAGTGACGAGATAACGACTGTATACGAGAGTGATCTCGCCGGCGTCATGAAGCACCTCAGCTTATCGCTTCAAGATCAAGACTCGACAACAGCTCAAGATAACGAGCACCCTATGGGTGCTTCGTTCACTTCATTTAACAACGAGCAAAGTATATCGGCATCTATACGCGAGGACATCAAAATGATGATGGTTGTCGAAAGTGGAGCTTCGGATCATTACGTGGACGACGTAGACGAAAAAGGTGACTTGATACTTCAGGAATAAACAACTTATCACGAAGAACTGCAGGAAGCAGGTGGCAGTCCGGCCCTCGATATCGCAGCCACGATGTACCGTCTCGGAACTGAACGTAGTCGCGTGCGAACGGACAGTCCCGTGCAATCCGACCACGCATCATACAACTGGCGAACAGTAGCAACAAGACCGGTTCAGCAACAACACCAAGAGCTCCACTGAACATGAACGACCTCACTAAGTGAGATCAAGCCAACGCGGCATTGCTCAGCTTTCTGTTTGTAATCACAACAGGACCAGCAGGGAGCATTATGTCTAAGTTCGAGCCCAGACTTGGAAAAAAGGCAGACGGACAACAGGCTTGGCGAGCGCTACTCGTTGAGTATGGAAACAATTCCACACAACGTTGTGGCGCCCTTATGAAGAAGCTCGAAAACTCAATAATGGGGAGAGGAGAAGGTCCAAGTCCATCAACTTGCAGATGATCTCGAAACCATGGGTCAACCCGTTACGAAGCACCGAGTGATGGACATCATTCTCTCAGGTATGAGAAGCGAATATGAGC
Organism: Saccharina japonica; assembly: GCA_008828725.1. Lineage (NCBI taxonomy): Eukaryota > Phaeophyceae > Laminariales > Laminariaceae > Saccharina > Saccharina japonica. The sequence goes on along the minus strand of MEHQ01001828.1, from coordinate 389,048 downwards.
TAGTCTGATGTCAAGCAATGAAGGACGCCGAGTTCTCGTTGGATGCTCTTAAATTCACTGCCAATGGACTTATTAAGTCCGGAAGCAAATGAAGAGGATCAGCATGGACTGCTGATGCAGCCAGACGAGACAAGTCTGGACAAAAATGCCAACTCATGCGGCTATATGAGACATTTCCAAAGGGAGTGCACGATGAATACGACACAAATACACCAACGCACCGAAAGACAACAGCAAGAAGACCAAGCCTTCGAGAATCAAAGGGGGCCTGCGAGATCAAATTGTGTTCACTTCATAACACAATATCTCACTATGACGCTGAATGCAAGGCACAGGCAGCTGGGAAATCTACACAAGACTCACTGCCACAGTAGACCCAAGGAAAGGCTCGCAACACCAACATTGCAACGCAGGAAGAATCAAGCGACGGAATGACGACTGTATCCAAGAAATATGTCGCAAGTGTCATGATGCGCATTAGCTTATTGCTTCAAGAACAGGACGCTACAACAGCCCAAGATAACCGAAACTCTATGGGTTTTTCGTGTACTGCCTCCAACAACGAGCGAAGTGTATCAGCATCTATACGCGAGAACATCACAACGACGACGGTTTCCGAAGGCGGAGCCTCGGACCATTACGTGGACGACAAAGATCGTAAAAGGTGACTTGATATTTCCGGAACAACAAAAAATCATCAAGAGGGCGATGCTTCAGCTGACCAGACCTGAAATTTGTAAAAGTGTGGACGCTCAACAACGGCCACAAGAAATGAATGCACATATACTTTATCGGAGCACCATGAATACCCAGGTGCACAACGTACAACACGCTGACGGGGATGACACAGACAATGTTGGAGAACAAGGCCTAGCCGGAAAACTGCAGGAAGAAGGTGCCAGTCCGGCCCTCGATATCGCAGCCACGATGTACCGTCTCGGAACTGATCGTATTCACGTGCGAACTGACAGTCCCGTGCACGCGACCACGCACCATGCAACTGGCGAACAGCAGTAACAAGACTCTACTATCGACGGTGCAGCAACAACAACAAGACGTCCACTGAACATGAACGACCTCACTAAGTGGGATCAAGCCAACGCGGCATTGCTCAGCGTCCTGGTTGTAATCACAACAGGACCAACAGGGAGCATTAGGTCTAAGTTCGAGTCCGGACTTGGAAAAGGCGAAGACGGACAACAGTCTTGGCCAGCACTACCCGTCAATATGAAAACAATCCCACACAGTGTCGTGGCATCCTCATGAAGAAGCTCGACAACTCAATAATGGAGAAAGGAGAAGGTCATGATGTGTTCTGCGTCAATATCGATCAACTTGCAGATGATCTCGACAGTATGGGTGACCCCGTTACGAAGCACCGAGTGGTGATTATCATTATCTCAGGTATGACAGGCGACTATGAGCTATTAATATTCTGATTCCAAGTAAATGAAGGACTCGAGTTATCATCGGACAGTCTCAAATTCACCCTGGGCAACATATACGTCAATGGACTTCATAAGTCGGGACGTAAAGAAAGGGTATCAGCAATGACTGCTGTTGCGGCCAGACGAGACAAGTGTGGACTAGAATGCCACTTATGCGGTAATACTGGACATTTTTTAAAGGAATGCATGGCGAATGCAAAGATGAACACCAAACACCGAATGCTCAAACAAGAAGACCAAGCCTCTGAAAACAGGAAGAGCATCTAAGACCAACTAGTGTTCACTTCAAAACAGAAGGTCTCGCGTTGATGCTAAATGCAAGGCATAAGCAGCTGGTAAATCTGCACAAGATACACCACCATAGCAGACCCAAGGAAAGAGTCACCAAACCAACACTGCAACGCAAGAAGATTCAAGCGATGAGATAACGACGGTATTCGAGAGTAATCGCACTGATGTCATGAACCGCCTCAACGTTTCGCTTCAAGAACAGGACTCTATAACACCTGAAGATAACGGGAACCCTATGGGTTTTTCGTTCACTGCCTCCAACTACGAGCAACGTGTATCAGCATCTATACGTGAGAATTTCGAAATGGCGATGGTTTTCAAAAGCGGAGCTTCGGACGGTTACGTGGACGACAAGGACGTAAAAGGTGGCTTGGTACTTCAGGTATAACCAAATCATCACAAGGGCGATGCTTCAGCTGGCCAGACCTGGAATTTGTGAAATTATGGATGGTCAAACAAGGCCACATGGAATTCACACGCTGATACTTCATCAGAGCACATGAATACGCCGGTGCACAACGTGCAACACGCTGCGGGGATGACACAGACAATGTTGGAGAACAAGGTGTGACCGAAGAACTGCAGGAAGCAGGTGCCAGTCCACCCGTCGATATCGCAGCCACGATGTACCGTCTCGGAACTGATCGCAGTTACATGCGAACTGACAGTCCCGTGCAGGCGACCACGCATCATGCAACTGGCGAACAGCAGCAACAAGACTCTACCATCGACGGTGCAGCAACAACAACAAGAGCTCCACTGAACATGAATGACCTCAATATTAGGATCAAGCCAACGCGGCATTGTTCAGTGATATATTTGTAATAAGAACAGGATCAACAGGGAGCATTCTGTCTAAATTCGAGTCCATACTTGAAAAAGGGGCAGACGAACAACAGGCTTCGCGGTCGCTACTCGTCAAGTATGCAAACAATCCCACACAGCGTCGTGGCGCCCTCGTGAAGAAGCTGACAACTCAGTAATGGAGGAAGGAGAAGGTCCTGGTGTGTTCTGTGCCAAAGTCGATCAACTTGCAGATGATCTCGACAGCATGGGTGAACCCGTTACGAAGCACCGAGTGGCGATTATCATTCTCTCAGGTATGACAAGCGACTATGAGCTATTAAGAGAAAGTTTATTCTTAGGAATCGGGAACCGATATAAAAATATACTGTAGTTTGTTGTTGTAGAGCGAGTTCGGCGTTATGGTTAATATTATTTGGCTGAGTACGAAGAACGTAGCTCACTTCACAGCAGCAGCTGGCATTGTTGGGGTGATCGTGCTACTCGAAACACCAAGTGGATACCGCACGGAACGGTGCTGGCAGACTGGTAGAACACTCGAACAGACAGGGTTGTTGTTTACAACTGGACATCGGTCGCTCGCTGGACCAGATAATTCGTGATTTCTCGAGTTCATTGCTGGACGGCGAATCGGGGAATTAGCGAGGGGAAAAGACAAAGCAACATCGGAGGCGAAGCGCTTCATACGAGGCACAGGCAGTGAGCTCGGAAGCACGATTTCAAATTCACCCTGGGCAAGATACACGTCAATGTACTTCTTAAGTCGGAAAGCAACGAAAGGGGATCACCAATGGCTGCTGATACGGCCAGACGGGACAATTCTGGACTCGAATGCCACTCATGCGGCTATACGGGTCATTTGTTAATGAGGTTCATGGCGAATACAAAGATGAACACCACGCACCGAATGCCCAAAGCAAGAAGACCAAGGCTCTGACAAAAAGAGGAGCATCCAAGACTAAATGGTGTTCACTTCATAACACGACGTCTCGCGTTGACGCTAAATGTCAGGCAGAAGCAGCTGACAAATCTGCACAAGATTCACAAGCATAGCAGACGCAAGGAAGGAGCCATCAAGCCAACACTGCAACGCAGGAAGAATCAAGCGACGAGACAACGACTGTGGTCCAGAGTGCTCTCGCCGGTGTCATGAAGCGCATCAGATTATCGCTTCAAGGACTCTAGAACAGCTCGAGATAACGGGAACCCTATGAGTCCTTCGTATACTGCCTCCAACAACGAGCAAAGTGTATCAGCATCTATACGCGAGAACATCAAAATGACGATGGTTGTCGAAAGCGGAGCTTCAGATCATTCCGTCGACGACAACGACGGAAACTGTGACTTGGCTCTTCAGCTATAACCAAATTGTCACGAAGAACTGCAGGAAGCAGGTGCCAGGCGGGCCTTCGATATCGCAGCCACGATGTACCGTCTCGAGACTCGTCGCAGCCACGTGCGAACTGACAGTCCCGTGCAGTTCGACCACGCATCATGCAAATGGCGAACAGCAGCAACAAGACTCTACTAATGACAGTTCAGCAACAACAACAAGAGCTCCACTGAATATGAGCGATCTCACCTAGTGGGATCAAGCCAACGCGGCATTGCTCAGCGTTCTGTTTGTAATCACAACAGGACCAGCAGGGAGCATTATGTCTAAGTTCGAGTCCAGACTTGGAAAAGGTACACCCGGACAACAGGTTTGGCGAGCGCTACACGTCAAGTATGAAAACAACTCCACACAGGGTTGTGGCGCCCTCATGAACAAGATCGACAACTTAATAATGGAGGAAGGAGAAGGTCCTGATGTGTTCTTCGTCCAAGTCAATAAATTTACAGAAGGTCTCGAAAGCATGGGTGAACCCGTTACGAAGCACCGAGTACTGGATATCATTCTCTCAGGTACGCCAAGCTAATATGAGCTACTAATGATCTCATTTGAAGTAATGAAGGACTCCGAGTTATCATCGGCGATCTCAAATTCACCCTGGGCAACATATACGTCAACGGACTTGATCAGTCGGAACGCAAAGAAAGAGGATCAGTATTCACCGCGAATGCGTTCAGACGAGAGACTCGTCTGGACTAGAATGCCACTCATACGGCTATACGGGTCATTTTTTAATGGGGTTCATGGCGAATACAAAGATGAACACCACGCACCGAATGCCCAAAGCAAGAAGACCAAGCCTCTGACAAAAAGAGGAGCATCCAAGACTAAATGGTGTTCACTTCATATCACGACGTCTCGCGTTGACGCTAAATGCCAGGCAGAAGCAGCTGACAAATCTGCACAAGATTCACAAACATAGCAGAGGCAAGGAAGGAGCCATCAAGCCAACACTGCAACGCAGGAAGAATCAAGCGACGAGACAACGACTGTGGTCGAGAGTGCTCTCGCCGGTGTCATGAAGCGCATCAGATTATCGCTTCAAGGACTCTAGAACAGCTCGAGATAACGGGAACCCTATGAGTCCTTCGTATACTGCCTCCAACAACGAGCAAAGTGTATCAGCATCTATACGCGAGAACATCAAAATGACGATGGTTGTCGAAAGCGGAGCTTCAGATCATTCCGTCGACGACAACGACGGAAACTGTGACTTGGCTCTTCAGCTATAACCAAATTGTCACGAAGAACTGCAGGAAGCAGGTGCCAGGCGGGCCTTCGATATCGCAGCCACGATGTACCGTCTCGAGACTCGTCGCAGCCACGTGCGAACTGACAGTCCCGTGCAGTTCGACCACGCATCATGCAAATGGCGAACAGCAGCAACAAGACTCTACTAATGACAGTTCAGCAACAACAACAAGAGCTCCACTGAATATGAGCGATCTCACCTAGTGGGATCAAGCCAACGCGGCATTGCTCAGCGTTCTGTTTGTAATCACAACAGGACCAGCAGGGAGCATTATGTCTAAGTTCGAGTCCAGACTTGGAAAAGGTACACCCGGACAACAGGTTTGGCGAGCGCTACACGTCAAGTATGAAAACAACTCCACACAGGGTTGTGGCGCCCTCATGAACAAGATCGACAACTTAATAATGGAGGAAGGAGAAGGTCCTGATGTGTTCTTCGTCCAAGTCAATAAATTTACAGAAGGTCTCGAAAGCATGGGTGAACCCGTTACGAAGCACCGAGTACTGGATATCATTCTCTCAGGTACGCCAAGCTAATATGAGCTACTAATGATCTCATTTGAAGTAATGAAGGACTCCGAGTTATCATCGGCGATCTCAAATTCACCCTGGGCAACATATACGTCAACGGACTTGATCAGTCGGAACGCAAAGAAAGAGGATCAGTATTCACCGCGAATGCGTTCAGACGAGAGACTCGTCTGGACTAGAATGCCACTCATGCGGCTATACGGGTCATTTTTTAATGGGGTTCATGGCGAATACAAAGATGAACACCACGCACCGAATGCCCAAAGCAAGAAGACCAAGCCTCTGACAAAAAGAGGAGCATCCAAGACTAAATGGTGTTCACTTCATATCACGACGTCTCGCGTTGACGCTAAATGCCAGGCAGAAGCAGCTGACAAATCTGCACAAGATTCACAAGCATAGCAGACGCAAGGAAGGAGCCATCAAGCCAACACTGCAACGCAGGAAGAATCAAGCGACGAGACAACGACTGTGGTCGAGAGTGCTCTCGCCGGTGTCATGAAGCGCATCAGATTATCGCTTCAAGGACTCTAGAACAGCTCGAGATAACGGGAACTCTATGGGTTTTTCATTCACTGCCTCCAACAACGAGCAAAGTGTATCAGCATCTATACGCGAGAACATCAATATGACGATGGTTGTGGGAAAGCGGAGCTTCGAATCATCACGTGGACGACAAAGACGGAAACGGTTACTTGATACTTCAGCAAGAACCAAATTATCACGAAGAACTGCAGGAAGCAGGTGGCAGCCCGGCCCTCGAAATCGCAGCCACGATGTACCGTCTCGGAACTGGTCGTTGTCCCGTGCGAACTGACAGTCCCGTGTAATCCGACCACGCATCATACAACTGGTGAACAGCAGCAACAAGACTCTACTAAAAACGGTTCAGCAACAACAACAAGAGCTCCACGGAACATGAACGACCTCACCAAGTGGGATCAAGCCAACGCGGCATTGCTCAGCGTTCTGTTTGTAATCACAACAGGACCAGCAGAGAGAAATATGTCTAGGTTTGAGTCCAGACTTGGAAAAGGTACAGGCGGACAACAGGATTGGCGAGAGCTACCCGTCAAGTATGAAAACAATTCCACACAGCGTTGTGGCGCCCTCATGAAGAAGATCGACAAATCCACAATGAAGGAAGGAGAAGGTCCTGATGTGTTCTTCGTGCAAGTCGATCAACTTGCAGATTATCTTGAAAGCATGGGTAAACCCGTCACGAAGCAACAAGTGATGAATATCATTCTCTCAGGTATGACAAGCGAATATGAGCTATTAATAATCTGATTTCAAGCAATAAAGGACTCCGAGTTAGCATCGGACAATCTCGAAGTCACCCTGGGCAACATATACATACGCCAATGGACTTCATAAGTCGGGACGCAAAGAAGAACCATCAGCACTGACTGCTTATCCGGCCAGAAGAGACAAGTCTGGACTAGAATGCCACACATGTGGCTATACGGGACATGTGTTTAAGGAGTGCATGGCGAATACAAAGAAGAATACCAAGCACCGAATGCCGAAAGCAAGAAGACCAAGCCTCTGAAAAAAGGAGGATCATCCAAGACCAAATGGTGTTCATTATTGAAAGTAGGACGTTGGGATCCATATTTATGTGGACATGTAGTCACTTCGCACAAGTAAACTGAGCATCGTAGTTCGAGATGCGGATAAATACCATGTGCGGAGAAATAGGAGTTTGCTCTTTCCACGCATAATAATCAACTTACTTGTACCGGGAAGGTGATCGTAGAACAGGGTAACCAGGTGAGCATCAGAAAAAGTTACAGAGAACGTTACAAGGACGTATCATGGAAAGTTGCAGGGAACCATACGGGCTGCCGTAGAATACACCTGCCCGTAGCTCGGGCATTGTTCCGTGACAAGGTGAAGGCATTCCCCACCTCGATCAATCTTCTTATTTTCCTCTTTTGGCCCAATAAGCGCCTTTTCAAACCATTTCGTTTCTTCTTCACAAGTGCTCTTCACATACACTCCGGTGCCACCTCTGCCATCTCTCTCCAGAGAGACAGACCCTCGACACCCATCATTATTTCGGGTTATGAGCCTCGCATCTTCAATCTACACATCGATTGGCACCAAGAAACGAGCAGCGGCGCGCTGCTGAGTTCGTCAAGTTATTCCAAGACGAATTTCGAGAGAAGATCTTCACATTCTCTAGTGCGGAGAAATTGTTTGAAAAAATTAACAATCAAGCCCCTACAGCAACATCAGCAGCATCAGCAGCATCATCATGGGAGAGTCAACCAAAGCAGCTGATGCGGTGTACAAGCTCGTCAGAGCGGTCGGCGGCAAATTCACGGGACTCAAGTACGACGTATGGAAACGCACGGCCCAGTCCGTCATAAGCATGCGCCATTCTGGAATTTCTGACATTCTATAAGGGCGTTCTTGCCCTGAGCCCATACATTATCGTCTTCGTCCATCTTCTATGGCGAGCAGACCTACACGTGCTGTTACACGCAGCCAGGTCGTTGACGATACGGCTTCTCAGCCAGCCACGGGGGGGTCAACTCCTGTCGGTGTATCGTCTACTACACAGCATGGCACGGGGGGGACACCTGCTGCCGACACGGAACGATCATCCCCGCGTTCTTCAACTGCACAAGGAGCCGACATCAAGCCAGTAACAGCAGCAGCAGCAGAATCATCTTGGTTTCATGTCTCGGCATCGGTTCTATGGTCTAGGGATGACAGCATCTCCAACATCGATGACATCCAAACCTGGCACCGTGACAACCGCCTACTCTACGACTTCTTGTTCCTGAGCACTTCGGGAGCAGCGGCGAGTTTTCTTCTCAAATTCAAGCCGAAGCAAGGTGAACTAGCGAACGGAAAGACTGCTTGGGATAGTTTGGTCAGTAAATATCAAACTTCCACTCGCCAGCGTAGGCACATTCTCCAATATCAACTCACAAGAATTGTTATGCCAGAGGGGCAAGACCCGGATACATTTATCAACGAATTGAACCATTTAAGAGACGAGCTGGTGCACATGGAAGAGGTGTTTAACGACAACAGTATACTGGATATAGTACTGGAAGAACTCACAGACGGTTGTATACAGCGCGGAAGACGATAGTGACTTCTCTCTTGAACAAGCATTGGTTACCATGCGTGACATGTACTGTATCCCAATCAAGCTATGCACAACGGGCCTTCGCGCAAAATGAAGGGGCGTGAATCTGCTATGATCACTACAACGACATCATCAGCAAGAGTGACATGTTCACACGGCAAAACGACAGGCCATCGTTTTCAAAATTGTTATGCACGCAAGAAATCGATGGGAAAATCATCTTCCACTGCACGCAAGAACGCTTGGTGTACCTGCATCGCACCGGTCGACACGGTAATACCGAGTGTCGTGTACAAAAGCGGGAGCGGGGAAACGGTAATAACCGCAACTCTCGCCCAGTTCAACACAACGGCCAGCGCAATAAGAATGGCAACCCCCACGCCAACACCGCCATCACTCCAAGTTCAACAACGCAAGTGGAAGCCTACAGCCCTGCTACATTTGCTCCTTCTGCAACTACTGCTGCAACAACTACAGCTATTTATACGTCAATTACGACTCCTTCCTCTACACCTCCTGAAGTCATCCGCTACTCTCTCATTGCAGCACTTTCAATCGCAACACCTTCCACATACAGCCCTGCTACGCCCATCAACTTCAGTATGGCCGCGGACAGCGGTGCTTCCAGCATTTTCATCGACAACCGGCTTCTTCAAGGTATCGAACAGACAATGCTTGACAACGTACACCTAGACCCACCGGTGACAATCAACGTCGCCGGTAATCATCGCCTTTCTGGTATTGGAAAATTGGTCTTGATCGTAATAGTCCTGGATCAACTAGGCTCCAAGCACTCCGTGCGGCTTCCTGTCACGATCGTACCCGGACTGGAGCGTCACCTATTTTCGGGGGGATCATCAGCAGCCAGGGAGATCAACATGGTTATCGCGAAGCATTCGTATCTGGATCTGGGCGACGTTCAGGTTCCACTTCGCAAAGACGACTACTGTTCTCCTCGGGATCATCTCCACCTCACGACAGCCGCAGAAAGCCAGGCATCCGAGACAGCTTTTCCGACAATTTCAGGCGATACTCTACAGGCCGAGACCCTTCTGGTCACTCACGTGTCTATTACGACTCTTTCAGCTACGGTCGGGGCTAACATGTGGCATACGAGGCTGGGGCATCCCAACGGGCAAGTGATGACTAAGGTGAAAAACGTCGCAGAGAGTGGGGTTAATTTTTCAGTATTTTATCGGCGTGGTGTAATCTGATTTGAAGTAATGAAAGACTCCGAGTTATCCTCGGACGATCTCAAATTCACCCTGGGCAACATATATATATATATATATCCATGGACTTCATAACTCGGGACGCAAAGAAAGGGGACCAGCCATGACTGCTGATGCGGCCAGACGAGACAAGTCTGGACTAGAATGCCACTCATTCGGCTATACGAGACATCTATTCAAGGAGTGCATGGCGCATACAAAGAATATCATCAAGCACCGAATGCCCAAAGCAAGAAGACCAAGCCTCCGAAAAAAGGAGGAGCATCCAAGACCAAATGGTGTTCACTTTCATGACACAACGTCTCGCATTGACGTTAAATGCTACGAATACACAAGATTCACCAACATAACAGACCCAAGGAAAGGGTCACCAAACCAGCACTGCAACGCAGGAAGAATCAAACGACGAGATAACGCATGTATTCGAGAGTGATCTTGCCGTTGTCACGAAGTGCCCCAGCGTACTGCCTGGAGAAGAGGACTCTACAACAGCTCAAGATAACGGGAACTCTGTGGGTTTTGCGTTCGCAGCCTCTCATAACGAGCAAAGTGTATCAGCATCTATATGCGAACATCAAAATGACGAAGGTTGTCGAATGCGGAGCTTCGGACCATCACGTGGATAGCAAAGACGTAAACGGTGACTTGGTACATCAGGAATAACCAATCATTACAAGGGCGATGCTTCAGCTGGCCAGACCTGTAATTTGTGAAATGTTTGATTGTCAAAAAAAGGCCACAAGAAATGCATACGCTGATACTTCATCGGAGCACGATGAATACCCCGGTGCGCAGCGTACAAAACGCTGACGGGGATGACACACAAAACGTTGTTGAACGAGGCCTGGCCGAAGAACTGCACGAAGCAGGCGCCAGTCCAGCCCCTCGATATCGCAGCCACAATCTACCATATCAGAACTGATCGTAGTCACGTGCGAACTGGCAGTCCCGTGCACGCGACCACGCATAATGCAACTGTCGTACAGCAGCAACAAGACTCTACTATCGACATTGCACCAACAACAAGAGCTCCACTGAACATGAACTACCTCATCAGTGGAATCAAGCCAACGCGGCATTGCTCGGCGTTATGTTTGTAGTCACAACAGGACCAGCAGGGAGCATGATGTTTAATTTTGAGTCCAGACTCGGAAAAGGGGCAGACGGACAACAGGATTGGCGAGCGCTACTCGTCAAATATGAAAATATTTCCACACAGCGTTGTGGCGCCCTCGTGAAGAAGCTCGAACACTTCATAATGGAGGAAGGAGAAGGTCCAAGTCGATTAACTTGCCGATGGTCTCGAAAGCATGGGTAAACCCGTTACGAAGCACCGAGTGATGGATATCATTCTCTCAGGTATGAGAAGCGAATAGGAGCTATTAATAATCTGATTTCAAGTAATGAAGGACTCCGAGTTATCATCAGACTATCTCAAATTCACCCTGGGAAACATATACGCCAATGGACTTCGTAAGTCGGGACGCAAAGAAAGGGGATCCGCAATGATTGCTGATGCGACCAGACGAGACAAGGCTGGACTAGAATGTCACTCATGCGGCTATACGACATCTGTTGAAGGAGTGCATGGCGAATAATAATAAGAACACCAAGCACCGAATGCCTAAAGGAAGAATTCCAAGTATCTGAAAACAGGAATGGAATCCAAGACCAAATGGTGTTCACTCCATAACACAACGTCTCACATTGACGCTAAATGCAGGCATAAGCAGCTGGCAAATCTGCACAAGACTCACCAGCATAGCAGACCCACGGAGAGGGTCACCAAACGGACACTGCAACGCAAGAAGAATTAAGCGACAAGATAACGACTGTATTCGAGAGTGATCTCGCCGGTGTCATGGAACGCCTCAGCTTATCGCTTCAAAAACAGGAATCTACAACAGCTCAAGATAACGGGAACCCTATGGGGTATCAACAGCTATGCGCGAGAACATCAAAACTACGTTGGTCGTCGAAAGTGGAGCTTCGGACCAATACGTGGGCGACAAAGACGTAAAAGGTGCCTTGATACTTCAGGAATACCCAAACTATCCCGACGAACTGCAGCAAGCAGGTGCCAGTCCAACTCTCGATATCGCAGCCACGATGTACTGTCTCGGGACTGGTCGTAGTCACGTGCGAACTGACAGTCGGGTGCACGCGACCACGCATCATTCCACTGGCGAACAGCAGCAACAAGACTCTACTATCGACGGTACACTGAACATGGACGACCTCACCAAGTGGCATCAAGCCAACAAGGTGTAGTTTTGTGTTATTTTTATAATGACAACAGGACTAGTAGGGAGTCTTACGTCTAAGTTTGAGTCCAAACTCAGAAAAGAGCAGGCGGACAACAGCTATAGCGAGCGCTACTCGCCAAGTATGGCGAGCGCTACTCGCCAAGTACGAAAACAACTTCATACAGCGTTGTGGCACTCTCATGAAGAAGCTCGTCAACTCAAACATGGAGGAAGGAGGAGGTCATGATGTGTTCTTCGTCCAAGTCGGTCAACTTGCAGATGATCTCGAAAGCACGGGTGAATCCGGCACGAAGAACCGAGTGGCGGTTATCATTCTCTCAGGTATGACAAGCTATTGTAGTCCGATTTCAAGCAATTAATAACTCCGAGTTATCGTTGGACAATCCCAAATTCACCATGCGCAACATGCACGTCATCGTAAGTAATAAGACGGGACGCAAAGGAAGAGGATCAGCAATGACTGCTGATGCAGCCAGACGAGACAAGTCCGGATTAAAACTAATGCGGCTATATGGGGCGTGTCCAAGGGAGTGTAAGGCGAGTACGACGAAAAATACCAACGCACCGAATGCTCACAGCAAGAAGACTAGACCTAAAAAAAGGGAGGAGCACGCGAAACCAAATGATGTTCACCTCATAACACTTCGTCTCACAATGGCAATGAATGGAAGGCACAAGCAGCTGAGAAATTTGCACAAAACTCACTGGCACAGCAGGTCTCACAATGTCAACACTGCAACGCAGAAAGAATCAAGCGACAAGATGACGACTGTATCCAAGAGCAATATCGCCAGGGTCATGCAGCGCATCAGCTTGTCGCTTCAAGAACAGAATTCTACAACACACAGCTCAAGGCAACGGGAACCCTATGTATGGGTTTTTCGTTCACAGCCTCCAACAACGGGAAACGTTTATCAGCATCTACACTCGAGAATATCAAAATGACGATGGTTGTCGAAAGCAGACCTTCGAGCCATTACGTGGACGACAAAGATGTCAAAGGTACCAAACAGATAATGTTTGACTATCAAGAATTTGACACACCACGGGTCATCACTACAGCAGGGATGCATACACTTCTTGGAACTGCCACAGACAAAATACGGAGCAAGGTTGCCGACAGCAAGCTAAACAAGAAGGGAAACTGGGTAAGACATAATTTATTATCGTCGGACGCATCTCAACACAAGGTATTACCACCATCATTTATCACAACGCTCGACTTGAGAAAGGAAACATCACTTTCCACTACGGCCTGATGGACATCTCTTCGCTTCGGATGTGGGGCTATTCCCGACGCAAACACCAAGTTCAGCTCCATCAGCTCTAATAGCGAATAACGAAGCTGATACCTGGCATCGCCGTCTAGAACATCTGAACGAGAGCAGTATGAAGACGCTACGAGATCAACCGGATTCAGGGGTGTCATTTGAAGGAAACATTTCGCTTTGCATAACGTGCGCTCTAGGAAAATGTGCACAAGGAAGGCACCCGAAACGTCAACGGTCACCACCATCGCACCCTTCGAGCTGGTCTGCACCGACCTCGCCGGGAGTTTCAAGTAAAATGCCATGAACGTTTCGCAATACATCAGCGAATTCACCGATCATCACATGATATGGAAAGCAGTTCACCCTATTCGATCCAACGATAAGGCAAGCGATACCCTCTTATACTGCATTCAAGACTACGTTATAGCTCTGGGGATGAGGAGGCAACGGTTATGGTGCGATAAATAAGAAGAATATACTGCAGGATACTTTGGGGATATCTGTAAGTAGGTAGACATAGAGCAAGATCTCGATGCCACGAATGATCCTCAACAGAACGAGATGCCCAACGCGACGGTAGAACCATCATGAATATGGCGCGGTGTATAGTAATCGGCACCGGCATGCCCACATTTCTATGGGGATAAACAATCTGTGAAACAACTACCTACATCATCAACCGTTCCGCATCGGGCGCTCGCAGGAAAATCCCATTACTCTCGCCTGTACAGCAGGAATTCAGACCTGTCATCGCTGCGTACAATTGATGCAAGTGCATTTGTGCACAAAGAAAGGCATTTACACAAGCTACAGTAAAAGGCTTGGGATATATTAATGATTGGATACGGCAAGGACAGTCGTTCCTACCGCATCTACAACCCACAAACACGGACAATCACTAACAGTTGAAAGGTTTTTTTCATTGAAACATTGTTTAAGACACTACCACCCGCTAGACACGACAAACTACTCGAGACGGACGAGGAAGATCTCCGCGAGAAAGAAGATTAGTACTGGAATAGTATTGGACACCTGCTGCTACTTGGCTCCCCAGGCGAAGACCAAGACGCTAGGAAGACTTCGTCTGCAACACCCACTTCATCCGTCGAAACCGAACGCACAGCAGGCACAGGGAGTGCATCAAGCTCACCAGCACCCAATTCAGAAGGCGCATCCAGTTCAACAACATCAATATTATTCACGCCAAGTAGTACTGAGACACCAACTGGTACATCACCTACACGAAGGACAACAGCAAAACCAACTACTCCGCTCAAACGATCATGACAATCCACAGGACCGGTACGAGACGCTATCAAGCGGAGGTTTCGATGTTATGACGTAGCGGGAAGTGCAACGCTTCGCTCCTTACAACGAAACAACGATAGGTAATTATGCACACGAGCTGAAATACGATTCACTCGTCGAGTACGAATACATCAAACAAACAGGAGGTCATTCCAACCCGGACCCAGCAACCATTGCTTTACCCTGCAGCTTTGTGGAAACTATGGCATCTCAACATGCGAATAAATGAAAACACAAAATGAATCTTTAAATGGGATGATTAAGAGAGAATGGCGTCTACGACATCACCTAAAGGACAGCGGCACCCTTCAACCACAAGGTAACAGGATTTCGCTGGGTTTACAAAGTACAAAGCGACTTTACTTTTGAAGCAATACTTGTGGTGTAGGGATGGTATCTTCCGCCTGGCATTGCCTGCGGAGAAACGTTTACACCGGTAAGTCGCATCGAAAGCCAGTGTCTACCCCTGGTCACCAGCACTCAACATGACTGAGACATATATATGGTAGATGTAATAAGCGCGTTCCTTCAAAGCAAAATTGCAGTGTAAGTAATCGTCAAGCAAGTTCCAGGCTACGGAATACGGGAAGCTGTTACTGGAATGCCCATGGTCATGAAGCTCAAGCAGGCTATCTACGGATCAAGGACCGCCAGACGCGTTTGGAACCTCACCCTGGACGAAGCATTGAAAACATCGGATTCACCTCCACCAGAAGTGGCCCATGTATGTACATCTACGAAATCGGCGTGGAGGTATGCTTCATTGACAGTTTACGCCGATAATATATACTGATTACTGGACCAAAAGAAACATCCTTGGGCAACTGAAGTTGACGCTCATGGCGCGTTTCTCAATGACGGATTTGGGAGATGTCTCTCTCGTATTGGGAATTAACGTCACACACGCCCGGAGCAAGCGGGTACTTCGAATCCACCAGAAGACTCCACACATTGTATCCTGGACCGATTCAACATGAAGGTCTCCAACCCGATAAGCACACCAAGTACGGGCGCGGGACTATCGTGTTGAACCGCCAGGTTCCACAACACATGAATACCTACACGAGCTCACCATCAATCGTTCTCCGCATCGGGCGCATGAAGGAAAGTCCCCTTACTCTCGGCTGTACAGCAGTACTCCAGACCTGTCATCACTCCCCACATCTCCTCACTCCTCAACTGCTCCACAATCGCCGGTCTCCACAGACCAGCGATTCGTGTATTCTACAAGGTTTCTCCTACAGGGTCCTTTTGATGTTGACAGACTGATTGCCCAACGTGCCGCGCCGGATCCACATACCATCAAGGTGTGGCATCTGACTAATGCGCTATGCTTGCTCGTTTGCGTTCGCTACATAAACAGTCGACGTTATGTTGTGTAATCAGCCTTCGTATACAATTGTCCATCCTATATTAATACTTAAGATTGCGCAAATTGCTGTTCTGCGTGTATCTGGTATACACTCGTTTATAGAAACACTACGACCTAAAGTACACACCACATCACAACAAGCACACGAAAACCTGAAGAACATCTACGTCAGGTTCTACAACACGAACCTTTCCACAAGTTATAAGCCTCGGTTTACGCAAGGCGCAAGAAGAAGAATTGGAACTACTGGTCCGAGCAGGTTGGAAGATCTTCATACCAGCATCAAAAATGGATCTCCAGTCGCGACTGCCGTAAGAGTACGAGTACAAGTCACGTGGACCTGGAACCGGGACAACAAGAACCTCGAGCACGTGAAGGTGAACAATAGAGTCAATTAATGTCACGACGCTTAACAGAGGCATTGTGAAATATGATGGGACACCCAGCAAATATCAAAGTTGGAAGCGCTCTACGAAGAAGATACTTCAGTTAGTCAGACCTGGGCCTTTTGAAATTATGGATGGTAAAAAAAGGCCGAAAGAACCGAATACACAGATCTCTCATCGGAGCACCTTGAATACCCCGGTGCACAACGTACAACATGCTGACGAAAACGACACAGACAATGTGGGAGAACAAGGTCTGGCCGACGAACTGCAGGAAGCAGGTGCCAGTCCGGCTCTCAATATCGCAGCCGGAACTGGTCGTAGTCACGTGCGAACTGACAGTCCCGCACAATCCGATCACGCACCATACAACTGGCGAACAGTAGTAACAAGGTTCTACTAACGACGGTGCAGCAACAACATCAAGAGCCTCACTGAACATGAACGACCTCATCAAGTGGGATCAAGCCAATGCGGCTTTGCTCGGCGTTCTGTTTGTAATCACAACAGGACCAGCAGGGAGCATTATGTCCAAGTTCGAGTCCAGACTTGGAAGCGGTATAGACGGACAACAGGCTTGGCGAGCGCTACCCGTAAAGTATGAAAACAACTCCACACAGCGTTGTGGCGCCCTCATGAAGAAGACGGGACAACTACATAATGGAGGAAGGAGAAGGTCTTGGTGTGTTTTTTGTCCAAGTCGATCAATTTGCAGATGATCTCGAAAGCATGGGTGAACCCGTTACGAAGCACCGAGTGATCGGTACCATACGCTTAGGTATGACAAGCGAATACGAGCGATTAATAATATCATTTGAAGTAATGAAGGACTCCGAGTTATCATCGGACTATCTCAAATTCACCCTGGGCAACATATACGTCAATGGACTTCATAAGTCGGACCTCAGAGAAAGAGGGTCCGCATTCGCCACTGATGCGGCCAGACGAGAGACTCGTCTGGACTAGAATGCCACTCATGCGGCTGTACGGGGCATTTGTGCATGGCAAATACAAAGAAGAACACCAAGCACTGAATGCCCAAAGCAAGAAGACCAAGCCTCTGAACAAAGCAGGAGCATCCAAGACCGAATGGTACTCCCTTCATAACACAACGTCTCACGTTGACGCTAAATGTAAGGGATAAGCAGCTGGCTAATCTGCACAAGATTCACCAGCATAGCAGACACCAGAAAAGAGTCACTAAACCAACACTGTAATGCAGGAAGAATCAAGTGACGATATAACAACGGGTTTCGAGAGTGATCTCGCCGGGGCCATGAAGCGCTTCAGCTTATCGCTTCAAGAACAAGACTCTACAACAGCTCAAGCTAACGGGAACTTTATGGGTTTTCGTTCACTGCCTCCAACAACGAGCGAAGTGTATCAGCATCTATACGCGAGAACATCAATATGACGATGGTTGTCAAAAGCGGAGCTTCGAATAATCACGTGGACGACAAAGACGGAAAATGTGATTTGATATTTCAGGAATAACCAAATTAGCACGAAGAACGGCAGGAAGCAGGTGCCAGTCCGGCCCTCGATATCGCAGCCACGATGTACCGTCTCGGAACTGGTCGTAGTCACGTGCGAACTGACAGTCCCGTGCAATCCGACCGCGCATCATACAACTGGCGAACAGCATCAACAAGACTCTACTAAAGATGGTGCAGCAACAACAACAAGAGCCCCACTGAACATGAACGACCTCACCAAGTAGGATCAAGCCAATGCGGTATTGCTCCATTTCTGTTTGTATTCACAACAGGACCAGCAGGGGGCGTTATGTCCAAGTTCGAGTCCAGACTTGGAAAAGGTACAGACGGACAACAGTCTTGGGGAGCACTACCCGTCAAGTATGAAAACAACTCCACACAGGGTTGTGGCGCCCTCGTGAACAAGATCGACAACTACATAATGGAAGAAGGAGAAGGTGCTGGTGTGTTCTTCGTCCAAGTCGATCAACTTGCAGATGATCTCGAAAGCATGGGTAAACCCGTTACGAAGCACAGAGTAATGGGTACCATTCTCTCAGGTATGACAAGCGAATACGAGGTATTCATTATCTCATTTGAAGTAATGAAGGACTCCGAGTTATCATCGGACTATCTCAAAATCACCCTGGGCAACATATACGCCAATGGACTTCATCAGTCGGAACGCAAAGAAGGACGACCAGCATTCACAGCTGATGCGGCCAGACGAGACAAGTCTGGACTAGAATGACACTCATGCGGCTATAATGGACATTTGTGTATGGCGAATGCAAAGAAGAACACCAAGCACCGAATGCCCAAACCAAGAAGACTAAGCCTCTGACGAAAGGAGGAGCCTCCAAGACCAAATGATGTTCCCTTCATAACACAACGTCTCACGTTGACGCTAAATGCAAGAGGAATAAGCAGCTGGCAAATCTGCACAGGAGTCACCAGCATAGCAGACGCAAGGAACGACTCACTAAACCAACACTGCAACGCAGAGAAACAAGCGATGAGAGAACCACTGTATTCGAGAGTGATCTCGCCGGCGTCATGAAGCGCCTCAGCTCATCGCTTCAAGAACAAGACTCGGGAACAGCTCAAGATAACGGGAATCCTATGGGTTTCGTTCACTGCCTCCAACAACGAGCAAAGTGTATCAGCATCTATACGAGAGAACATCAATATGACGATGGTTGTGGGAAAGCGGAGCTTCGAATCATCACGTAGACGACAAAGACGGGAACGGTGACTTGATACTTCAGCAAGAACCAAATTATCACGAAGAACTGCAGGAAGCAGGTGGCAGCCCGGCCCTCGAAATCGCAGCCACGATGTACCGTCTCGGAACTGGTCGTTGTCCCGTGCGAACTGACAGTTCCGTGTAATCCGTCCACGCATCATACAACTGGTGAACAGCAGCAACAAGAATCTACTAAATACGGTTCAGCAGCAACAACAAGAGCTCCACGGAACATGAACGACCTCACCTAGTGGGATCAAGCCAACGCGGCATTGCTCAGCGTTCTGTTTGAAATCACAACAGGACCAGCAGGGAGCATTGTGTCTAAGTTCAAGCCCAGACTTGGAAAAGGGACAGACGGACAACAGGCTTGATGAGCGCTACTCGTCAAGTATGAAAACAATTCCACACAGCATTGTGGCGCCCTCATGAAAAAGCTCGACAAATTCATAATGGAGGAAGGAGAAGGTCCTCATGTGTTCTTCGTCCAAGTCGATCAACTTGCAGACGGGCTCGAAAGCATGGGTGAACCCGTTACGAAGCAATTAGTGATGAATATCATTCTCTCAGGTATGACAAGCGAATATGAGCTATTCATTATCTGATTTCAAGTAATGAAGGACTCCGAGTTATCATCGGACAATCTCAAATTCACTCTGGGCAGCATAACCGTCAATGGATTTCATAAGTCGGGACGCACAGAAGAACGATCAGCACTGACTGCTTATCCAGCCAGAAGAGACAAGTCTGGACTAGAATGCCACACATGTGGCTATACGGGACATGTGTTCAAGGAGTGCATGGCGAATACAAAGAAGAAAACCAAGCACCGAATGCCGAAAGCAAGAAGACCAAGCCTCTGAAAAAAGGAGAAGCATCCAAGACCAAATGGTGTTCACTATTGAAAGTAGGACGTTGGGATCCATATATATGTGGACATGTAGTCACTTCGCACAAGTAAACTGAGCATCGTAGTTCGAGATGCGGATAAATACCATGTGCGGAGAAATAGGAGTTTCTCTTTCCACGCATAATAATCAACTTACTTGTACCGGGAAGGTGATCGTAGAACAGGGTAACCAGGTGAACATCATAAAAAGTTACAGAGAACGTTACAAGGACGTATCATGGAAAGTTGCAGGGAACAAGACGGGCTGCCGTAGAATACACCTGCCCGTAGCTCGGGCATTGTTCCGTGACAAGTTGAAGGGATTCCCCACCTTGATCACTCTTCTTATTTTCCTCTTTTGGCCCAATAAGCGCCTTTTCAAACCATATCGTTTCTTCTTCACAAGTGCTCTTCACAGACACTCCGGTGTCACCTCTGCCATCTCTCTCCAGAGAGACAGACCCTCGACACCCATCATTATTTCGGGTTATGAGCCTCGCATCTTCAATCTACACATCGATTGGCACCAAGAAACGAGCAGCGGCGCGCTGCTGAGTTCGTCAAGTTATTCCAAGACGAATTTCGAGAGAAGATCTTCACATTCTCTAGTGCGGAGAAATTGTTTAAAACAAGTAACAATCAAGCCCCTACAACAACTCAGCAGCATCAGCAGCATCATCATGGGAGAGTCAACCAAAGCAGCTGATGCGGTGGACAAGCTCGTCAGAGCGGTCGGCGCCAATTTCACGGGACTCAAGTACGATGTATGGAAACGCACGGCCTAGTCCGTCATAAGCATGCGTCATTCTGGGATTTCTGACATTCTAGAAGGGCTTTCTTGCCCTGAGTCCATACATATTCGTCCCCGTCCATCTTCCATGGCGAGCAGATCTACACGTGCTGTTACACGCAGCCAGGTCGTTGACGAAACGGCTACTCACCCAGCCACGGGGGGGTCAACCCTTGTCGGGCTATCGCCTACTACACAGCATGGCACGGGGGACACACCTGCTGCCGACACGGAACGCTCATCCCCGCATTCTTCATCTGCACAAGGAGCCGACATCCAGTCGCTAACAGCAGCAGCAGCAGCAGCAGAATCATCTTCGTTTCAAGTCTCGGCATCAGTTCTATGGTCTACGGATGACAGCATCTCCAACATCGTTGGCATCCAAGCCTGGCACCGTGACAACCGCCTACTCTACGACTACTTGTTCCTGAGCAACTCGGAAGCAGCGGCGAGTTTTCTTCTCCAATTCAGCACAAGCAAGGTGAACCAACGAACAGAAAGGCTGCTTGGGATAGTTTGGTCAGTAAATACCAAAGTTTCACTCGCCAGCGTAGGCGCATTCTCAAATATCAACTCACAAAAATGATTATGTCAGAAGGGCAAGATCCGGATACATTTATCAACGAATTGGTCTATTTGAGAGACGAGCTGGTGAACATGGAAGAGGTGTTTAACGACGACAGTATACTGGATGTAGTACTGGAAGGACTCACAGACGGTTATATACAGCGCGGAGGCCGATAATGACTTCTCTCTTGAACAAGCAGTGGTTGCCATGCGTAACATGTATGTCAACCAAGCTATGCACAACGGGCCTTCGCGCAAAATGAACGGGCGTGAATTTGCTATGATCACTACAACGACATCATCAGCAGTAGCGACATGTTCACACTACATAAAGACAGGCCATAATTTTCCAACTTTTTATGCATGCACGAAACCGACGGGAAAATCATCTTCCACTGCACGCAAGAACGCTTGGCGTAGCCTGCATCGCACCGATCGACACGATAATAGCGAGTGTCTTATGCAAACGCGGGAGCGGGGAAACGGTAATAACCGCAACTCTCACCCCGGTCAACACAACGGCCAGCGCAAAAATAATGGCAACGCTCACGCCAACACCGCCATCACTCTGAGTTCAACAACGCAACTGGAAGCCTACAGCCCTGCTACATTTGCTCCTTCTGCAACTACTGCTGCAACAACTACAGCTATTTATACGTCCATCACGACTCCTTCCTCTACACCTCCTGAAGTCATCGGCTTCTCTTTCATCGCAGCACCCTTAATCGCAGCACCTTCCACCTACAGCCCTGCGATGTCCATCAACTTCAGTATGACCTCGCAAAGCGGTGCTTCCAGCCACTCCATCCACAACCAGCTTCTTCAAGATATCGAACAGAAAATTCTTGACTACGTAGACCTGGACCCACCGGTGCCAATCAACGTCGCCGGTAATCATCGTATTTCTGGTATTGGCAAAGGGGACTTGGTCGTCATAGTACTGGATCAACTAGGCTCCAAGCACTCCGTGCGGCTTCCTGTCGCGATCGTACCCGGACTGGAGCGTCATTTTTGTTCGGGGGGATCAGCAGCAGCCAAGGGAATCAACATGGCTATCGCGAAGCATTCGTATGTGGATCTGGGCGACTTTCAGGTTCCACTTCGCAAAGACGACTACTGTTCTACTTTGGATCATCTCGACCTCTCAGCAGCAGCAGAAAGCCAAGGAATCAGAGACAGCATTTCCGACAATTTCAGGCGACACTCTACAGACCGAAACCAGTTTGGTCACTCAAGTATATATTACGACTTTTTCAGCTACGGTCGGGGCTAACATCTGACATAAGAGACTGGGCATCCCAACGGGCACGTGATGACTAAGGTAAAACATATCGCAGAGGGTGGGGTTAATTTTTCAGACTTTTCTCGGCGTGTTGTAATCTGATTTCAAGTAATGAAGGACTCCGAGTTATCATCGGACTATCTCAAATTCACCTGGAAACATATACGTCAATGGACCATGTCGGACTCAGAGAAAACGGGATCCCAATGACTGTGATGCGGCCAACGGGACAGTCTGGACTAGAATGCCACTCATGCGCTTACGGGGACATTATTGAGGGTTCATGGCAATACAAAGAAAAAACCAAGCACCAAATGCCCAAAGCAAGAAGACCAAGCCTCTAACAAAGGGAAGCATCCAAGACCAATGGTACTTCACTTCGTAACACACACGTCTCACTTGACGCTAAATGAAGGGATAAGCAGTGGCAAGTCTGCACAAGATTCACCAGCATAGCAGACCAGAGAAAGAGTCACTAAACCAACACTGCAACGCAGGAACAATCCAAGGACGATTAGATAACGGCGTATTCGAGAGTGATCTCGCCGGGGCCATGAAGCGCTCTCATCTTATCGCTTCAAGAAACAGACTCTACAACAGCTGAAAGCAACGGGAACTCTATGGGTTTTCGTTCACTGCCTCCTAACAACGAGCAACGTGTATCAGCATCTATACGCGAGAACATCAAATTGACGATGGTTGTCGAAAGCGGAGCTTCGACTAGACGAACGTAACGTCGATCTCGCACAAAATCAACGAAGGATCTTCAGTGCAGACCTGGAATTTTGAAATTATGGATGCTAAAAAGAACAAGAACATACCAGATCCCATCGAGCACCTTGATACCCCGGTGCACCGTACAAGACGCGACGAATCGACAGAGCAATTGGGGAACAAAGTCTGGCCGAAGAACTGCAGGAGCAGGTGCCAGTCGCCCTCGATATCGCAGCCACGATGTACCGTCTCGGAACTGGTCGTAGTCACGTGGAACTGACAGTCCCGTGCAATCCGACCACGCATCATCAACTGGGAACAGCAGAAACAAGACTCTATACGACGGTGCAGCACAACAACATAGCCGCCACTGAACATGAACGACCTCACCAAGTGGATCAAGCCAAGCGGTATTGCTCAGCGTTCTGTTTGTAATCACAACAGACAGCAGGGACATTATGTCCAAGTTCGAGTCCAGACTTGGAAAAGGGCAGACGGCCAACAGGCTTGGCGAGCGCTACCGTCAAGTATGAAAACAATTCCACACAGCGTTGTGCCCCTTATGACGAAGTCGACAACTACATAATGAGAAAGAAGAAGGTCTGTTGTGTTCTTCGTCCAAGTCGATCAACTTGCAGATGATCTCGAAAGCATGGGTGAACCGGTTCGAAGCACGAGTGATGTACATTCTCTCAGGTATGACAAGCGAATAGAGCTGTTAATAATTTATTTAAGTAATGAAGGACTCGATTTCATCGGACATATTCAAATTCACCCTGGGAAATAACGTCAATGGACTTCATAGTCGGAACCAAAGAAGAGGGATCACCAATACTGCTGATCGGCCAGACGAGGACAAGTCTGGACTAGAATGCCACTCATGGGCTTTACGGGCATTTGTGCTATGGCGAATACAAAGAAGAACACCAAGCACCGAATGCCCAAAGCAAGAAGACAAGCCTCTGAACAAAGGAGGAGCATCCAAGACCAAATGGTGTTCCTTCATCTGACAACGTTCACGTTGGGATCCATATCCATGTTGACATGTAGTCACTTCGCACAAGTAAACTGAGCATCGTAGTTCTAGATGCGGATAAATACCTCGTGCGGAGAAATAGGAGTTTGCTCTTTCCACGCATAATAATCAACTTACTTGTACAGGGAAGTT
Organism: Saccharina japonica; assembly: GCA_008828725.1. Taxonomy (NCBI): domain Eukaryota; class Phaeophyceae; order Laminariales; family Laminariaceae; genus Saccharina; species Saccharina japonica. Next base: position 364,257 of record MEHQ01001828.1, on the reverse strand, counting down.
GATTGTAGAACAGGGTAACCAGGTGAACATCATAAAAAGTTACAGAGAACGTTACAAGGACGTATCATGGAAAGCTGCAGGGAACAAGACCGGCTGCCGTAGAATACACCTGCCCGTAGCTCGGGCATTGTTCCGTGACAAGATGAATGCATTCCCCACCTCGATCACTCTTCTTCTTTTCCTCTTTTGGCCAAATAAGCGCCTTTTCAAACCATATATTTTATTCTTCACAAGTGCTCTTCACAGACACTCCGGTGCCACCTCTGCCATCTCTCTCCAGAGAGACAGAGCCTCAACACGCATCATTATTTCGGGTTATGAGCCTCTGTCTCTTGAATCTACACATCGACTGGCACCACGAAACGAGCAGCGGCGTGCTGCTGAGTTCGTCAAGTTCTTCCAAGAAGAATTTCGAGAGAAGATCGTCACATTCTCTAGTGCGGAGGAATTGTTTGAAAAAGGTAACAATCAAGCCCCTACAGCAACATCAGCATCATCAGCAGCATCATCATGGGAGAGTCAACCAAAGCAGCTGGTGCGGTGGACAAGCTCGTCAGAGCGGTCGGCGGCAAATTCACCGGACTCAAGTACGACGTATGGAAACGCACGGCCCAGTCCGTCATAAGCATGCGTCATTCTGGGATTGCTGACATTCTATAAGGGCGTTTTTGCCCTGAGCCCATACATATTCGTCCTCGTCGATCTTCTATGGCGAGCAGACCTACACATGCTGCTACACGCAGCCAGGTCGTTGACAAAACAGCTACTCAGCCAGCCACGGGGGGGTCAACTGCTGTTGGTTTATCGTCTACTACACAGCATGGCACGGGGGGGGTGCTTGTAGCCGATACGGAACGATCATCCCCGCGTTCTTCAACTGCACAAGGAGCCGACATCCAGTCGCTAACAGCAGCAGCAGCAGCAGCAGAATCATCTTCGTTTCAAGTCTCGGCATCAGTTCTATGGTCTACGGATGGCAGCATCTCCGACATCGATGACATCCAAACCTGGCACCATGACAACCGCCTATTCTACGACTTCTTGTTCCTGAGCACCTCGGGAGCAGCGGCGAGTTTTCTTCTCAAATTCAGCACAAGGAAGGTGAACCAGCGAACGGAAAGGCTGCGTGGGATAGTTTGGTCAGTAAATACCAAACTTTCACTCGCCAGCGTAGGCGCATTCTCAAATATCAACTCACAAAAATGATTATGTCAGAAGGGCAAGACCCGGATACATTTATCAACGAATTGGTCTATTTGAGAGACGAGCTGGTGAACATGGAAGAGGTGTTTAACGACGACAGTATACTGGATGTAGTACTGGAAGGACTCACAGACGGTTATATACAGCGCGGAGGCCGATAATGACTTTTCTCTTGAACAAGCAGTGGTTACCATTCGTAACATGTATGCCAATCAACTATGCACAACGGGCCTTCACGCAAAATGAAGGGGCGTGAATCTGCCATGATCACTACAACGACATCATCAGCAGTAGCGACATGTTCACACTGCAGGAAGACAAGCCCTCATTTTCCAACTTTTTATGCACGCACGAAACCGACGGGAAAATCATCTTCCACTGCACGCAAGAACGCTTGGCGTAGCCTGCATCGCACCGATCGACACGATAATAGCGAGTGTCTTATGCAAACGCGGGAGCGGGGAAACGGTAATAACCGCAACTCTCACCCCGGTCAACACAACGGCCAGCGCAAAAATAATGGCAACGCTCACGCCAACACCGCCATCACTCTGAGTTCAACAACGCAACTGGAAGCCTACAGCCCTGCTACATTTGCTCCTTCTGCAACTACTGCTGCAACAACTACAGCTATTTATACGTCCATCACGACTCCTTCCTCTACACCTCCTGAAGTCATCGGCTTCTCTTTCATCGCAGCACCCTTAATCGCAGCACCTTCCACCTACAGCCTTGCGATGTCCATCAACTTCAGTATGACCTCGCAAAGCGGTGCTTCCAGCCACTCCATCCACAACCAGCTTCTTCAAGATATCGAACAGAAAATTCTTGACTACGTAGACCTGGACCCACCGGTGCCAATCAACGTCGCCGGTAATCATCGTATTTCTGGTATTGGCAAAGGGGACTTGGTCGTCATAGTACTGGATCAACTAGGCTCCAAGCACTCCGTGCGGCTTCCTGTCGCGATCGTACCCGGACTGGAGCGTCATTTTTGTTCGGGGGGATCAGCAGCAGCCAAGGGAATCAACATGGCTATCGCGAAGCATTCGTATGTGGATCTGGGCGACTTTCAGGTTCCACTTCGCAAAGACGACTACTGTTCTACTTTGGATCATCTCGACCTCTCAGCAGCAGCAGAAAGCCAAGGAATCAGAGACAGCATTTCCGACAATTTCAGGCGACACTCTACAGACCGAAACCAGTTTGGTCACTCAAGTATATATTACGACTTTTTCAGCTACGGTCGGGGCTAACATCTGACATAAGAGACTGGGCATCCCAACGGGCACGTGATGACTAAGGTAAAACATATCGCAGAGGGTGGGGTTAATTTTTCAGACTTTTCTCGGCGTGTTGTAATCTGATTTCAAGTAATGAAGGACTCCGAGTTATCATCGGACTATCTCAAATTCAACCTGGATAACATATACGTCAATGGAGTCGGGACGCAAAAAACGAGGATCACCAATGACTGCTGATGCGGCCAAACGGGACAAGTCTGGACTAGAATGCCACTCATGCGACTATACGGGACATCTATTGAAGGGGTTCATGGCGAATACAAAGAAAAATACCAAGCACCAAATGCCCAAAGCAAGAAGACCAAGCACTTAAACAAAGGAGAAGCATCCAAGACCAAATGGTGTTCACTTCGTAACACACAACGTCTCACATTGACGCTAAATGCAAGGAAGACGCAGGTGGCAAGTCTGCACAAGATTCACCAGCATAGCAGACGCAAGGGAAAAGTCACTAAACCAACACTGCAACGCAGGAACAACCAAGCGATGAGATAACGACTGTATTCGAGAGTGATCTCGCCGGTGCCATGAAGCGCCTCATCTTATCGCTTCAAAAACAGGACTCTACAACAGCTGAAACAACGGGAACCCTATGGGTTTTTTCCTTCACTGCCTCTAACAACGAGCAACGTGTATCAGCATCTATACGCGAGAACATCAAACTTACGATGGTTGTCGAAAGCGGAGCTTCGGACCGTTACGGGGACGCCAAGACGTAAACGGTGACGTGATACTTCAGGAACAACAAAATCATCACGAAGGTGATGCTTCAGCTGGCCAGACCTGGAATTTGTGAAATTATGGATGCTCAAAACAGACAACAAGCAATGCATACGCAGATACCCCATCGAAGCACCTTGCATACCCCGGTGCACGGCGTACAAGACGCCGACGGAGACGACAGAGTCAACGTTGGGGAACAAAGTCTGGCCGAAGAACTGCAGGGAGCAGGTGCCAGTCTAGCCCTCGATATCGCAGCCACGATGTACCGTCTCGGAAGCGGTCGTAGTCACGTGAGAACTGACAGTCCCGTGCAATCCGACCACGCATCATGCAACTGGAGAACAGCAGAAACAAGACTCTAGTATCGACGGTGCAGCAGCAACAACTAGCGGTCCACTGAACATGAACGACCTCACCAAGTGGCATCAAGCCAACGCGGTATTGCTCAGCGTTCTGTTTGTAATCACAACAAGACTAGCAGGGAACATTATGTCCAAGTTCGAGTCCAGACTTGGAAAAGGGGCAGACGGCCAACAGGCTTGGCGAGCGCTACTCGTCAAGTATGAAAACAATTCCACACAGCGTTGTGACACCCTTATGAGAAGCTCGACAACTCTATAATCGAGAAAGAAGAAGGTCCTGTTGTGTTCTTCGTCCAAGTCGATCAACTTGCAGATGATCTCGAAAGCATGGGTGAACCGGTTGCGAAGCACTGAGTGATGAATATCATTCTCTCAGGTATGAAACGCGAATATGAGCTGTTAATAATTTGATTTCAAGTAATGAAGGACTTCGACTTGTCATCGGACGATTTCAAATTCACCCTGGGTAAGATACACGTCAATGGACTTCATGAGTCGGAAACCAAAGAAGAGGGATCACCAATGACTGCTGATACGGCCAGACGGGACAAGTCTGGACTAGAATGCCACTCATGTGGCTTTACGGGTCATTTTGTTAATGGGGCTCATGGCGAATACAAAGAAGAACACCAAGCACCGAATGCCCAAAGCAAGAAGACGAAGCCTCTAACAAAAAGGGGAGCATCCAAGACCAAATGGTGTTCACTATTGAAAGTAGGACGTTGGGATCCATATCCATGTTGACATGTAGTCACTTCGCACAAGTAAACTGAGCATCGTAGTTCTAGATGCGGATAAATACCTCGTGCGGAGAAATAGGAGTTTGCTCTTTCCACGCATAATAATCAACTTACTTGTACAGGGAAGTTGATTGTAGAACAGGGTAACCAGGTGAACATCATAAAAAGTTACAGAGAACGTTACAAGGACGTATCATGGAAAGCTGCAGGGAACAAGACCGGCTGCCGTAGAATACACCTGCCCGTAGCTCGGGCATTGTTCCGTGACAAGATGAATGCATTCCCCACCTCGATCACTCTTCTTCTTTTCCTCTTTTGGCCAAATAAGCGCCTTTTCAAACCATATATTTTATTCTTCACAAGTGCTCTTCACAGACACTCCGGTGCCACCTCTGCCATCTCTCTCCAGAGAGACAGAGCCTCAACACGCATCATTATTTCGGGTTATGAGCCTCTGTCTCTTGAATCTACACATCGACTGGCACCACGAAACGAGCAGCGGCGTGCTGCTGAGTTCGTCAAGTTCTTCCAAGAAGAATTTCGAGAGAAGATCGTCACATTCTCTAGTGCGGAAGAATTGTTTGAAAAAGGTAACAATCAAGCCCCTACAGCAACATCAGCATCATCAGCAGCATCATCATGGGAGAGTCAACCAAAGCAGCTGGTGCGGTGGACAAGCTCGTCAGAGCGGTCGGCGGCAAATTCACCGGACTCAAGTACGACGTATGGAAACGCACGGCCCAGTCCGTCATAAGCATGCGTCATTCTGGGATTGCTGACATTCTATAAGGGCGTTTTTGCCCTGAGCCCATACATATTCGTCCTCGTCGATCTTCTATGGCGAGCAGACCTACACATGCTGCTACACGCAGCCAGGTCGTTGACAAAACAGCTACTCAGCCAGCCACGGGGGGGTCAACTGCTGTTGGTTTATCGTCTACTACACAGCATGGCACGGGGGGGGTGCTTGTAGCCGATACGGAACGATCATCCCCGCGTTCTTCAACTGCACAAGGAGCCGACATCCAGTCGCTAACAGCAGCAGCAGCAGCAGCAGAATCATCTTCGTTTCAAGTCTCGGCAACAGTTCTATGGTCTACGGATGGCAGCATCTCCGACATCGATGACATCCAAACCTGGCACCGTGACAACCGCCTATTCTACGACTTCTTGTTCCTGAGCACCTCGGGAGCAGCGGCGAGTTTTCTTCTCAAATTCAGCACAAGGAAGGTGAACCAGCGAACGGAAAGGCTGCGTGGGATAGTTTGGTCAGTAAATACCAAACTTTCACTCGCCAGCGTAGGCGCATTCTCAAATATCAACTCACAAAAATGATTATGTCAGAAGGGCAAGACCCGGATACATTTATCAACGAATTGGTCTATTTGAGAGACGAGCTGGTGAACATGGAAGAGGTGTTTAACGACGACAGTATACTGGATGTAGTACTGGAAGGACTCACAGACGGTCATATACAGCGCGGAGGCCGATAATGACTTTTCTCTTGAACAAGCAGTGGTTACCATTCGTAACATGTATGCCAATCAACTATGCACAACGGGCCTTCACGCAAAATGAAGGGGCGTGAATCTGCCATGATCACTACAACGACATCATCAGCAGTAGCGACATGTTCACACTGCAGGAAGACAAGCCCTCATTTTCCAACTTTTTATGCACGCACGAAACCGACGGGAAAATCATCTTCCACTGCACGCAAGAACGCTTGGTGTAGCCTGCATCGCACCGATCGACACGATAATAGCGAGTGTCTTATGCAAACGCGGGAGCGGGGAAACGGTAATTACCGCAACTCTCACCCCGGTCAACACAACGGCCAGCGAAATAAGAATGGCAACGCTCACGCCAACACCGCCATCACTCCGAGTTCAACAACGCAAGTGAAAGCCTACAGCCCTGCTAAATGTGCATCATCTGCAACTACTGCTGCAACAACTACACCTATTTCTACGTTCATCACGACTCCTTCCTCTACACCTTCTGAAGGCATCGGCCATCGAGCCGAAAATGCTTGACTACGTACACCTAGACCCACCGGTGACAATCAACGTCACTGGTAATCATATTATTTCTGGTATTGGCAAAGGGGTCTTGGTCGTAATAGTACTGGATCAACTAGGCTGCAAGCACTCCGTGCGGCTTCCTGTCACGATCGTACCTGAACTGGAGCGTCATTTGTTTTCGGGGGAATCAACATAGTTATCGCGAAGCATTCATATCTGGATCTGGGCGACTTTTAGGTTCCACTTCTCAAAGACGACTACTGTTCTACCCTGGATCATCTCGACCTCTCGACAGCAGCGGAACGCCAGGGGTCCGAGACAGCTTTTCGGACAACTTCAGACGACACTCTACAGGCCGAGAGTACAGGCCGAGACCGCTCTGGTCACTCAAGTATCTATTACGTATTTTTCAGCTACGGTCTGGGCTAACATCTGGCATAAGAGGCTGGGACATCCCAACGGGCACGCGATGACTAAGGTGAAAAATATCGCAGAGAGTGAGGTTAATTTTTCAGGCTTTTCTCGGCGTGTTGTAATCTGATTTCAAGTAACGAAGGACTCCAAGTTGTCGTCGGACTATCTCAAATTCACCCTGAGCAACATATTCGTCAATGGACTTCATAAGTCGGGACGCAAAGCAGACAGATCAGCAATAGCTGCTGATGCGGCCAGACGAGACAAACCTGGACTAGAATGCCACTCATGCGGCTATACGGGACATCTGTTGAAGGAGTGCATGGCGAATACAAAGAAGATCATCATGCACCGAATGCCCAACGCAAGAAGGCCAAGCCTCTGAAAAAAGGAAAAGCATCCAAGACTAAACGGTGTTCACTTCATAACACAACGTCTCGCATTGGCGCTAAATGCAAGGAATACGCAGCTGGCGAAACTGCACAAGATTCACCAGCATAGCAGACCCAAGGAAAGGGTCACCAAACCAACACTGCAACGCAGGAAGAATCAAACGACGAGATAACGAATGTATTCGAGAGTAATCTCGCCGGTGTCGTGAAGCGCCCCAGCTTATTGCTTCAAGAATAGGACTCTACAAGAGCTCAAGACAACGGGAACTCTATGGGTGTTGCGTTCACTGCCTCCAACAACGAGCAAAGTGTATCAGCATCTATACGCGAGATCGTCAAAATGACGAAAGTCGTCGAAGACAGAGCTTCGGACCATCACGTGGATGGCAAAGACGTGAACGGTGACTTGGTGCTTCAGGAGTAACCAAATCATCACAAGGGCGATGCTTCAGCTGGCCAGACCTGGAATGTGTGAAATGTTTGATGGTCAAAAAAGGACACAATACATTCATACGCTGATACTTCATCGGAGCACCATGAATACCCCGGTGCCCAGCGTACAAATCGCTGACGAGGATGACACACAAAACGTTGTTGAACAAGGCCTGGCCGAAGAACTGGACGAAGTAGGTGCCAGTCCGGCCCCTCGATGTCGCAACTACAATGTACCGTCTCAGAACTGGTCGTAGTCACGTACGAACTGGCAGTTCCGTGCACGCGACCACGCATCATGCAACTGTCGAACAGTAGCAACAAGACTCTACTATCGGCGGTCCACCCAAAACAAGAGCTCCACTGAACATGAAAGACCTCACCAAGTGGGATCAAGCCAACGCGGCATTGCTCGGCGTTCTGTTCGTAATCACAACAGGAGCAGCAGGAAGCATGATGTTTAAGTTTGAGTACAGACTCGGAAAAGGGGCAGACGGGCAGCAGGCTTGGCGAGCGCTACCCGTCCAATATGAAAACAATTCCACACAGCGTTGTGGCGCCCTCATGAAGAAGCTCGAAAACTCAATAATGGAGGAAGGAGATAGTCCAAGTCGATTATTTCGCAGATGATCTCGAACGCATGGGTCAACCCGTTACGAAGCACCGAGTGGTGGCTATCATTCTCTCAGGTATGAGAAGTGAATATGAGCTATTCATAATATGATTTCAAGCAATGAAGGACCCCGAGTTCTCATCGGACTATCTCCAATTCACCCTGGGCAACATACACGTCAATGGACTTCATAAGTCGGGACGCAAAAAAACGGGAATCCGCAATGACTACTGATTCGGCCAGACGAGACAAATCGTGACTAGAATGCCACTCAGCGGCTATACGAGACATTATTTGAAGGAGTGCATGGCGAATAAGAATACGAACACCAAGCACCGAATGCTTAAAGGAAGAAGATCAAGTTTCTAAAAGCAGAAGGAGCATCCAAGACGAAATGGTGTTCACTTCACAACACAACGTCTCACATTGACGCTAAATACAGGAATACGTAGCTGGCAAATCTGCGCAACACTCACGAGCACAGCAGACCCAAGAAAAGGGGCACCAAACCAACACTGCAACGCAGGAAGAATCAAACGACAAGATAACGACTGTACTCGAGAGTGATCTCGCCGGTGTCATGAAGCGTCTCAGCTTATCGCTTCAAGAACAAGAATCTACAACAGGTGAAGATAACGGGAACTCTATGGGTTTTTCCTTCACTGCCTGCAACAACGAGCAAAGTGTATCAGCATCTATGCGCGAGATCGTCAAAATGACGAAAGTCGTCGAAGACAGAGCTTCGGACCATCACGTGGATGGCAAAGACGTAAACGGTGACTTCGTGCTTCAGGAGTAACCAAATCATCACAAGGGCGATGCTTCAGCTGGCCAGACCTGGAATTTGCGAAATGTTTGATGGTCAACAAAGGCCACAAGAAATGCATACGCTGATACTTCATCGGAGCACCATGAATACCCCGGTGCCCAGCGTACAAGACGCTGACGAGGATGACACACAAAACGTTGTTGAACAAGGCCTGGCCAAAGAACTGCACGAAGTAGGTGCCAGTCCAGCCCCTCGATATCGCAACCACAATGTACCGTCTCAGAACTGATCGTAGTCATGTGCGACCTGGCAGTCCCGTGCACGCGACCACGCATCATGCAACTGTCGAACAGTAGCAACAAGACTCTACTATCGACGGTGCATCAACAACAAGAGCTCCACTGGACATGAACGACCTCACCAAGTGGGATCAAGCCAACGCGGCATTGCTCGGCGTTCTGTTTGTAATCACAACAGGAGCAGCAGGGAGCATGATGTTTTATTTCAAGTCCAGACTCGGGAAAAGGGGCAGACGGACAACAGGCTTGGCGAGCGCTACTCGTCACATATGAAACAAAACCCCACACACCGTCGTGGCGCCCTCATGAAGAAGCTCTAAAACTCAATAATGGAGGAAGAAGAAGGTCCAAGTCGATTAACGTGCAGATGATCTCGAAAACATGGGTCAACCCGTTACGAAGCACCGAGTGATGGCTATCATTCTCTCAGGTATGATAAGCGAATATGAGCTAGTCTGATGTCAAGCAATGAAGGACGCCGAGTTCTCGTTGGACGATCTTAAATTCACTGCCAATGGACTTATTAAGTCCGGAAGCAAATGAAGAGGATCAGCATTGACTGCTGATGCAGCCAGACGAGACAAGTCTGGACAAACATGCCAATTCATGCGACTATATGAGACATTGCCAAAGGGAATGCGAAAACAACACACCAACGCACCGAAAGCCAACAGCAAGAGGACCAAGCCTTCGAGAATCAAAGGGGGCCTGCGAGATCAAATTATGTTCACTTCATAACACAATATCTCACTATGACGCTGAATGCAAGGCACAGGCAGCTGGGAAATCTACACAAGACTCACTGCCACAGTAGACCCAAGGAAAGGCTCACAACACCAACATTGCAACGCAGGAGGAATCAAGCGACGGAATAACGACTGTATCCAAGCGATATATCGCAAGTGTCATGATGCGCATTAGCTTATTGCTTCAAGAACAGGACGCTCCATCAGCTCAAGATAACGGGAACTCTATGGGTGTTTCGTGTACTGCCTCCAACAACGAGCAAGCTGTATCAGCATCTATACGCGAGAACACCCCAAAGTCGACGGTTGTCGAAGGCGGAGCCTCAGGCCATTACGTGGACGACAAAGATCGTAAAAGGTGACTTGATACCTCCGGAACAACCAAAGCATCACGAGGGCGATGCTTCAGCTGGCCAGACATGGAATTTTTGAAATTATGGACGCTCAAAAACGGCCACAAGAAATTCATACACAGATACTTTATCGTAGCACCATGAATACCTCGGTGCACAACGTTCACGTCGCTGACGGGGATGACACAGACAACGTTAGAGAACAAGGCCTAGCCGGAAAACTGCAGGAAGAGAGTGCCAGTCCAGCCCACGATATCGCAGCCACGATGTACCGTCTCGGAACTGATCGTATTCACGTACGAACTGACAGTCCCGTGCACACGACAAGACTGTACTATCGACGGTGCAGCAGCAACAACAAGACGTCCACTGAACGTGAACGACATCAATAAGTAGGACAAAACCACCGCGGCATTGCTCAGCGTTCTGGTTGTAATCACAACAGGACCAACAGGGAATATTATGTCTACGTTCGAGTCCGGACTTGGAAAAGGGGCAGACGGACAACAGGCTTGGCCAGCACTACCCGTCCAATATGAAAACAATTCCACACAGCGTTGTGGCGCTCTCATAAAAAAAGCTCGACAACTCATTAATGGAGAAAGGAGAAGGTCCTGATGTGTTCTGCGCCAAAAGTCGACCAACTTGCAGATGACCTCAACAGCATGGGTGAACCCCTTACGAAGCACCGAGTGACGATTATCATTCTCTCAGGTATGACAAGCGACTATGAGCTATTAATAATCTGATTTCAAGTCATGAAGGACTTCGAGTTCTCATCGGACGATCTCAAATTCACCCTGGGCAACATATACGCCAATGGACTTCATAAGTCGGGACGTAAAGAAAGGGTATCAGCAATGACTGATGCTGCGGCCAGACGAGGCAAGTGTGGACTAGAATGCCACTTATGCGGCTGTCCTTGACATTTGTTAAAGTAATGCATGGCGAATACAAAGATGAACACCGAGCACCGAATACCCAACACAAGAAGACCAAGCCTCGGAAAAAAGGAGGAGCATCTAAGACCAAATAGTGTTCACTTCAAAACACAACGTCTCGCATTGACGCTAAATGCAAGGCATAAGCAGCTGGTAAATCTGCACAAGATTCACCAGCATAGCAGACCCAAGGAAATATTCACCAAACCAACACTTCAACGCAAGAAGATTCAAGCGATGAGATAACGACGGTATTCGAGAGTGGTCGCATTGGTGTTATGAACCGCCTCAACGTTTCGCTCCACGAACAAGAATCTACAACAGCTGAAGATAACGGGAACCCTATGGGTTTTTCGTTTACTGCCTCCAACTACGAGCAAACTGTATCAGCATCTATACGTGAGGACATCAAAATGACGATGGTTGTTAAAAGCGGAGCTTCGGACGGTTACGTGGACGACAAGGACGTAAAAGGTGGCCTGGTACTTCAGGAGTAATTAAATCATCAGAAGGGCGATGCTTCAGCTGGCCAGACCTCGAATTTGTGAACATATGGATGGTCAAACAAGGCCACATGGAATTCATACGCTGATAATTCATCGGAGCACACGGATACGCCGGCGCACAACGTATAACACGCTGCGGGGATGACACAGACAATGTTGGAGAAAAAGGTGTGGCCGACGAACTGCAGGAAGCAGGTGCCAGTCCAGCCCCTTGATATCGCAGCCACGATGTACAGTCTCGGAACTGATCGTATTAACGTGCGAACTGACAGTCCCGTGCACGCGACCACGCATCATGCAACTAGTGAACAGCAGCAACAAGACTGTACTATAGACGGTGCAGCAACAGCAACAAGAGCTCCACTGAGTATGAACGACCTCGCCAAGTGGGCCTACGCCAACGCGGCATTGCTCAGCGTTCTGTTTGTAATCAAAACAGGACCAGAAGAGAGCATTATGTCTAAGTTCGAGTTCAGACGTGGAAAAGGGGCAGACGGACAACTGGTTTGTCGAGCGCTACTCGTTCAAGTATGAAGACAATTCCACACAGTGTTGTGGCGCCCTCATGAAGAAGATCGACAAATCCATGATGAAGGAAAGAGAAGGTCCTGGTGTATTCTTTGTCCAAGTCGATCAAGTTGCAGATGATTTCGAAAGCATGGGTGGAAGAGTGATGAATATCATTCTCGTAGGTATGATAAGCGAATATGAGCTATTAGTAATCTCTTTTGAAGTAATGAAAGACTCCGAGTTATCATCGGACGATCTCAAATTCACCCTGGGCAACATATGCGTCATTGGACTGCAAAAATTGGGACGCAAAGAGGAACGATCAGCAATGGCTTCTGATGCGGTCGGATGAGACGCGTGTTGACCAGAATGCCACTCTTGTGGCTATACGGGACATGTGTTAAAGGAGTGCGTGGCGAAGGCAAAGAAGAACATCGAGCACCGAATACCCAAAGGAAAAAGACCAAGCCTCTGAAAAAAGGACGAGCATCCAAGACCAAATGGTGTTCACTATTGAAACGTGGACGCTGGGACTCATATCTATGTTGACGTGTAGTCACTTCGCACAAGTAAACTGAGCATCGTAGTTCAAGATCCGGATAAATACCTCGTGCGGAGAAATAGGAGTTGGTTCTTTCCACGCATAATAATCAACTTACTTGTACCGGGAGGTTGATCGTGGAACAGGGTAACCAGGTTACCATCAAGGAAAATTACAGAGAACGTTACAAGGACGTATCATGGAACGCCGCAGGGAACAAGACCGGCTGCCGTAGAATACACCTGCCCGTAGCTCGGGCATTGTTCCGTGACAAGGTGAATGCATTCCCCACCTTGATCACTCTTCTTCTCTTCCTCTTTTGGCCCAATAAGCACCTTTTCAAACCATTTATTTTATTCTTCACAAGTGCTCTTCACAGACACTCCGGTGCCACCTCTGCCATCTCTCTCCAGAGAGACAGACCCTCGACACGCATCATAATTTCGGGTTATGAGCCTCGCATCTTCAATCTACACATCGATTGGCACCAAGAAACGAGCAGCGGCGTGCTGCTGAGTTCGTCAAGTTCTTCCAAGAAGAATTTCGAGAGAAGATCGTCACTTTCTCTAGTGCGGAGGAATTGTTTAAAACAATTGTAACAATCAATCCACTACAACAACATCAGCACCATCAGCAGCATCATCACGGGAGAGTCAACCAAAGCAGCTGATGCGGTGGACAAGCTCGTCAGAGCGGCCGGCGGCACATTCACCGGACTCAAGTACGACGTATGGAAACGCACGGCCCACTCCGTCATAAGCATGCGTCATTCTGCGATTTCTGACATTCTAGAAGGGCATTTTTGCCCTGAGCCCATACATGTTAGTCCTCGTCCATCTTCTATAGCGGCAGACTTACACGTGCTGTTACACGCAGCCAGGTCGTTGACGAATCGGCTATTCAGCCAGCCACGCGGGGATCAACACCTGACGGTGTATCGTCTACTACACAGCATAGAACGGGGGAGACACCTACTGCCGATACGGAATCATCATCCCCGCGTTCTTCAACTGCGCAAGGAGCCGACATCAAGCTGGTAACAGCAACAGCAGCAGAATCATCTTCGTTTCAAGTCTCGGCATCGGTTCTATGGTCTACGAATGACAGCATCTCCAACATCGACGACGTCCGAACCTGGCACCGTGACAACCGCCTACTCTACGACTTCTTGTTCCTGAGCACGTAGGGAGCAGCGGCGAGTTTTCTTCTCAAATTCAGCAAAAGCAAGGTGAACTAGCGAACGGAAAAGCTGCTTGGGGTGGTTTAGTCAGAAAATACCGAATTTCCACTCGCCAGCGTAGGCGCATGCTCATATCTCCACTACCAAAAATTGTTATGTCAGAAGGGCAAGACCCGAATACATTTATCAACGAATTGAACCATTTGCGAGACGAGCTGGTGCACGTGGAAGAGGTATTTAACGACGACAATATGCTGGATATAGTACTGGAAGGACTCACAGACGATGATATACAGGGCGGAAGCCGATAATGACTTCTCTCTTGAACAGGCAGTGATTTCCATGCGTAACATGTGTGCTAACCAAGCTATGCACAACGGACCTTCGCGCAAAACGAAGGGGCGTGAATCTACTATGATCACTACAACGACATCATCAGCAGTAGTGGCATGTTCACACTGCATAAAGACACGCGATCGTTTTCAAAATTGTTATACACGCAAAAAATCGATGGGAAAATCATCTTCCACTGCGCGCAAGAACTCTTGGTGTAGCCTGCATCGCACCGATCGACACGATAATAGCGAGTGTTTTGAGCAAAAGCGGTAGCGGGAAAACGCTAGTAACCGGAACTCTCGCCACGGTCAACACAACGGCCAGAGCAACAATAATAGCAACGCTCACGCCAACTCCCATCACTCCAAGTACAACAACGCGATTGGAAGCCTACAGCCCTGCTACATTTGCTCCATCTGCAACTACTGCTGAAACAACTACAGCTATTTTTTCACCCATCACTACTCCTTGCTCTACACCTCATGAAGGCATCGGCTACTGTTTCATCGCAGCACCTTCAATCGCAGCACCTTCCACCTACAGCCCTGCTACGCCCATGAACTTCAGTATGACCGCGGACAGCGGTGCTTCCAGCCACTTCTTCGACAACCAGCTTCTTCAAGGTATCGAGCAGGAAATGCTTGACTACGTAGACCTGGACCCACCGGTGACAATCAACGTCGCCGGTAATCATTGCCTTTCTGGTGTTGGCGAAGGGGTCTTGGTCGTAATAGTACTGGATCAACTAAGCTCCAAGCACTCCGTGCATTTTCCTGTCACGATCGTACCCGGACTGGGGCGTCACCTATTTTCGGGGGATCAGCAGCAGCCAAGGAGATCAACATGGCTATCGCGAAGCATTCGTATGTGGATCTGGGCGACTTTCAGGTTTCACTCCGCAAAGACAACTACTCTTCTACTCTGGATCATCTCGACCTTACGACAGCAGCAGAAAGCCAGGAGCTTTTCCGACAATTTCAATCGACACTCTACAGGCTGAGACCGTTCTGGTCACTCAAGTATCTAGTACGACCTTTTCAGCTACGGTCGGGGCTAACATCTGGCATAAGAGGCTGGTACATCCCAACAGGCAAGTAATGACTACGGTCAAACATATCGCAGAGAGTGGGGTTAATGTTTCAGCATTTTATCAGCGTGTTGTAATCTGATTTCAAGTAATGAAGGACTCCGAGTTATCATTAGACAATATCAAATTCACCCTGGGTAACCTATTCGTCAATGGACTTCATAGGACGGGACGCAAAAAAAAGACGATCAGCACTGACTGCTGATGCGGCCAGACGAGAGACAAGTGCGGACTATACTGTCACGCATGCGACTATACGGGACATTGGTTTAAGCAGTGCATGGCGGATTCAAAGAAAACCACCAAGCACCGAATGCCCAAAGAAAGAAGACCAAGCCTATGAACAAAGGAAGAGCATCCAAGACTAAATGGTGTTCACATCATGACACAACGTCTCACATCGAAGCTAAATGCAAGGAATAAGCAGCTGGCAAATTTGCACAAGATTCACCAGCATAGCCGACTCAAGGAGAAGGTCATCAAACCAACACTGCAACGCTGGAATAGTCAAGCGACGAGATAACGACTGTATTCGAGAGTGATCTCGCCGGTGTCATGAAACGCTACATCTTATCGCTTCAAGAACAAAACTCTACAACAGCTCAAGATAACGAGAACACTCCGGGGTTTTCGTTCACCGCCTCCAACAACGAGCAAAGTGTATCAGCATCTATACGCGAGAACATCAATACGACGATGGTTGTCGAAATCGGAGCTTCGAATCATCACGTGGACGACAAAGACGGAAACGGTGACTTGATACTTCAGCAAGAACCAAATTATCACGAAGAACTGCAGTAAGCACGGCCCTCGATATCGCAGCCGCGATGTACCGTCTCGGAACTGAACGTAGTCACGTGCGAACTGACAGTCCCGTGCAATCCGACCACGTATCATACAACTGGCGAACAGCAGCAACAAGACTCTACTAAAGACGGTGCAGCAACAACAACAAGAGCCCCACTGAACATGAACGACCTCACCAAGTGGGCCTAAGCCAACGCGGCATTGCTCAGCTTTCTGTTTGTAATCACAACAGGACTACCAGGGAGATATGTGTCTAAGTTCGAGTCCAGACTT
This sequence comes from Saccharina japonica, assembly GCA_008828725.1. NCBI lineage: Eukaryota > Phaeophyceae > Laminariales > Laminariaceae > Saccharina > Saccharina japonica. The sequence continues at coordinate 347,702 of MEHQ01001828.1, read as the reverse complement.
GGAAAATGTTCAGACGGACAACTGGCCTGGTGAGCGCTACTCGTCAAGTATGAAACAAATTCCACACAGCGTTGTGGAGCCCTCATGAAGAAGATCGGCAACTCAATAATGGAGGAAGGAGAAGGTCCTGATGTGTTATTTGTTCAAGTCGATCAACTTGCAGATGATCTCGAAAGCATGGGTGAACCCTTTACGAAGCACCGAGTGATGAATATCATTCGCTCAGGCATGACAAGCAAATCTGAGCTATTAATGATCTCAGTTGATGTAATGAAGAACTCCAACTTGTCATCGGACTACCTCAAATTCGCTCTGGGCAACATATACGTCAATGGACTTCATAAGTCGGAACGCAAAGAAGAATGATCAACATTCACCGCTGATGCGGCCAGACGAGAGACAAGTCTGGAATAGAATGCCACTCATGCTGCTATACGGGACATTTGTGCATGGCGAATACAAAGAAGAACACCAAGCACGGAATGCCCGAAGCAAGAAGGCCAAGCCTCTCAAGAAAGAAGGAGCATCCGAGATCAAAGTGTGTTCAATTATAACACAACGTCTCTAACGTTGACGCTAAATGCAAGGAATACGCAGCTTGCAAATCTGCACAAGAGTCACCAGCATAGCAGACCTAAGGAAAGGGTCACTAAACCAACACTGCAACGTAGGGAGTATCAAGCGACGAAATAACGACTGTATACGAGAGTGATCTCGCCGGCGTCATGAAGCACCTCAGCTTATCGCTTCAAGATCAAGACTCGACAACAGCTCAAGATAACGAGCACCCTATGGGTACTTCGTTCACTTCATTTAACAACGAGCAAATTATATCGGCATCTATACGCGAGAACATCAAAATGATGATGGTTGTCGAAAGCGGAGCTTCGGATCATTACGTGGACGACGTAGACGAAAAAGGTGACTTGATACTTCAGGAATAAACAAATTATCACGAAGAACTACAGGAAGCAGGTGGCAGTCAGGCCCTCGATATCGCAGCCACGATGTACCGTCTCGGAACTGGTCGTAGTCACGTGCGAACGGACAGTCCGGTGCAATCCGACCACGCATCATACAACTGGCGAACAGCAGGAACAAGACCCTACTCAAGACGGTTCAGCAACAACAACAAGAGCTCCACTGAACATGAACGACCTCACTAAGTGAGATCAAGCCAACGCGGCATTGCTCAGCTTTCTGTTTGTAATCACAACAGGACCAGCAGGGAGCATTATGTCTAAGTTCGAGCCCAGACTTGGAAAAGCGGCAGACGGACAACAGGCTTGGCGAGCGCTACTCGTCGAGTATGAAAACAATTCCACACAACGTTGTGGCGCCCTTATGAAGAAGCTCGAAAACTCAACAATGGAGGAAGGAGAAGGTCCAAGTCGATCAACTTGCAGATGATCTCGAAAACATGGGTCAACCCGTTACGAAGCACCGAGTGATGGATATCATTCTCTCAGGTATGAGAAGCGAATATGAGCTAGTCTGATGTCAAGCAATGAAGGACGCCGAGTTCTCGTTGGATGATCTTAAATTCACTGCCAATGGACTTATTAAGTCCGGAAGCAAATGAAAGGATCAGCATTGACTGCTGATGCAGCTAGACGAGACAAGTTTGGATAAAAACGCCAACTCATGCGGCTATATGAGACATTTCCAAAGGGAGTGCACGACGAATACGAACCAAATACACTAACGCACCGAAAGCCAACAGCAAGAGGACCAAGCCTTCGAGAATCAAAGGGGGCCTGCGAGATCAAATTGTGTTCACTTCATAACACAATATCTCACTATTACGCTGAATGCAAGGCACAGGCAGCTGGGAAATCTACACAAGACTCACTGCCACAGTAGACCCAAGGAAAGGCTCACAACACCAACATTGCAACGCAGGAAGAATCAAGCGACGGAATGACGACTGTATCCAAGAGATATCTCGCAAGTTACATGATGCGCATCAGCTTATTGCTTCAAGAACAGGACGCTACAACAGCTCAAGATAACGGAAACTCTATGGGTTTTTCGTGTACGACCTCCAACAAAGAGCGAAGTGTATCAGCATCTATACGCGAGAACATCACAACGACGACGGTTTTCGAAGGCGGAGCCTCGGATCATTACGTGGACGACAAAGATCGTAAAAGGTGACTTGATATTTCCGGAACAACAAAAAATCATCACGAGGGCGATGCTTCAGCTGGCCAGACCTGAAATTTGTAAAAGTGTGGACGCTCAACAACGGCCACAAGAAATTCATACACATATACTTTATCGGAGCACCATGAATACCCAGGTGCACAACGTTCAACACGCTGACGGGGATGACACAGACAATGTTAGAAAACAAGGCCTAGCCGGAAAACTGCAGGAAGAAGGTGCCAGTCCGGCCCTCGATATCGCAGCCAACGATGTACCGTCTCGGAACTGATCGTATTCACGTGCGAAATGATAGCCCCGTGCACGCGACCACGCACCATGCAACTGGTGAACAGCAGTAACAAGACTCTACTATCGACGGTGCAGCAACAACAACAAGACGTCCACTGAACATAAACGACCTCACGAAGTGGGATCAAGCTAACGCGGCATTGCTCAGCGTCCTGGTTGTAATCACAACAGGACCAACAGGGAGCATTAGGTCTAAGTTCGAGCCCGGACTTGGAAAAGGCGAAGACGGACAACAGTCTTGGCCAGCACTACCCGTCAATATGAAAAGAATCCCACACAGCGTCGCGGCATCCTCATGAAGAAGCTCGACATTTCAATAATGGAGGAAGGAGAAGGTCATGATGTGTTCTGCGTCAATGTCGATCAACTTGCAGATGATCTCGACAGTATGGGCGAACCCGTTACGAAGCACCGAGTGATGATTATGATTATCTCAGGTATGACAAGCGACTATGAGCTATTAATAATATGATTTCAAGTAAATGAAGGACTCGAGTTATCATCGGACAGTCTCAAATTCACCCTGGGCAACATATACGTCAATGAACTTCATAAGTCGGGACGTAAAGAAAGGGTATCAGCAATGACTGCTGTTGCGGCCAGGCGAGACAAGTGTGGACTAGAATGCCCCTCATGCGGTAATACTGGACATTTTTTTAAGGAATGCATGGCGAATACAAAGATGAACACCAAACACCGAATGCCCAAAACAAGAAGACCAAGCCTCTGAAAACAGGAAGAGCATCTAAGACCAACTAGTGTTCACTTCAAAACAGAACGTCTCGCGTTGACGCTAAATGCAAGGCATAAGCAGCTGGTAAATCTGCACAAGATACACCACCATAGCAGACCCAAGGAAAGAGTCACCAAACCAACACTGCAACGCAAGAAGATTCAAGCGATGAGATAACGACGGTATTCGAGAGTAATCGCACTGATGTCATGAACCGCCTCAACGTTTCGCTTCAAAAACAGGACTCTACAACACCTGAAGATAACGGGAACCCTATGGGTTTTTCGTTCACTGCCTCCAACTACGAGCAACGTGTATCAGCATCTATACGTGAGAATTTCGAAATGGCGATGGTTTTCGAAAGCGGAGCTTCGGACGGTTACGTGGACGACAAGGACGTAAAAGGTGGCTTGGTACTTCAGGTAAAACCAAATCATCACAAGAGCGATGCTTCAGCTGGCCAGACCTGGAATTTGTGAAATTATGGATGGTCAAACAAGGCCACATGGAATTCACACGCTGATACTTCATCGGAGCACATGAATACGCCGGTGCACAGCGTGCAACACGCTGCGGGGATGACACAGACAATGTTGGAGAACAAGGTGTGGCCGAAGAACTGCAGGAAGCAGGTGCCAGTCCACCCGTCGATATCGCAGCCACGATGTACCGTCTCGGAACTGATCGTAGTCACATGCGAACTGACAGTCCCGTGCAGGCGATCACGCATCATGCAACTGGCGAACAGCAGCAACAAGACTCTACAATCGACGGTGCAGCAACAACAACAAGAGCTCCACTGAACATGAATGACCTCAATATTAGGATCAAGCCAACGCGGCATTGTTCAGTGATATATTTGTAATAACAACAGGATCAACAGGGAGCATTATGTCTAAGTTCGAGTCCAGACTTGAAAACGGGGCAGACGAACAACAGGCTTGGCGAGCGCTACCCGTCAAGTATGCAAACAATCCCACACAGCGTCGTGGCGCCCTCGTGAAGAAGCTGACAACTCAATAATGGAGGAAGGAGAAGGTCCTGATGTGTTCTGTGCCAAAGTCGATCAACTTGCAGATGATCTCGACAGCATGGGTGAACCCGTTACGAAGCACCGAGTGACGATTATCATTCTCTCAGGTATGACAAGCGACTATGAGCTATTAAGATAAAGTTTATTCTTAGGAATCGGGAACCGATATAAAAATATACTGTAGTTTGTTGTTGTAGAGCGAATTCGGCTTTATGGTTCATATTATTTGGCTCAGTACGAAGTACGTAGCTCACTTCACAGCAGCAGCTGTCATGGTCGGGGTGATCGTGCTACTGGAAACACGAACTGGATACCGCACGGAACGGTGCTGACAGACTGGTAAAACACTCGAACAGACAGGGTTGTTGTTTACAACTGGACATCGGTCGCTCGCTAGACCAGATAATTCGTGATTTCTCGAGTTCATCGCTGGAGGGCGAATCGGGGAATTAGCGAGGGGAAAAAACAAAAGCAACATCGGAGGCGAAGCGCTTCATACGAGGCACAGGCAGTGAGCACGGAAGCACGATTTAAAATTCACCCTGGGCAAGGTACACGTCAATGTACTTCATACGTCGGAAAGCAAAGAAAGGGGATCACCAATGACTGCTGATACGGCCAGATGAGAGACTCGTCTGGACTAGCATGCCACTCACGCGGCTATACGGGTCATTTTTTAATGGGGTTCATGGCGAATACAAAGATGAACACCACGCACCGAATGCCCAAAGCAAGAAGACTAAGCCTCTGACAAAAAGAGGAGCATCCAAGACTAAACGGTGTTCACTTCATAACACGACGTCTCGCGTTGACGCTAAATGTCAGGCAGAAGCAGCTGACAAATCTGCACAAGATTCACAAGCATAGCAGACGCAAGGAAAGAGCCATCAAGCCAACACTGCAACGCAGGAAGAATCAAGCGACGAGACAACGACTGTGGTCGAGAGTGCTCTCGCCGGTGTCATGAAGCGCATCAGATTATCGCTTCAAGAACAGGACTCTAGAACAGCTCGAGATAACGGGGACCCAATGAGTCCTTCGTATACTGCCTCCAACAACGAGCAAAGTGTATCCGCATCTATACGCGAGAACATCAAAACGACGATGGTTGTCGAAAGCGGAGCTTCAGGTCATTCCGTCGACGACAACGACGGAAACTGTGACTTGGCACTTCAGCTATAACCAAATTGTCACCAAGAACTGCAGGAAGCAGGTGCCAGGCGGGCCTTCGATATCGCAGCCACGATGTACCGTCTCGAGACAAGTCGTAGTCACGTGCGAACTGACAGTCCCGTGCAGTCCGACCACGCATCATAAAATGGCGAACAGCAGCAACAAGACTCTACTAATGACAGTTCAGCAACAACAACAAGAGCTCCACTGAATATGAGCGATCTCACCTAGTGGGATCAAGCCAACGCGGCATTGCTCAGCGTTCTGTTTGTAATCACAACAGGACCAGCAGGGAGCATTCTGTCTAAGTTCGAGTCCAGACTTAGAACAGGTACACACGGACAACAGGCTTGGCGAGAGCTATACGTCAAGTATGACAACAACTCCACACAGAGTTGTGGCGCCCTCATGAACAAGATCGACAACTTAATAATGGAGGAAGGAGAAGGTCCTGATGTGTTCTTCGTCCAAGTCATTAATTTACAGAAGATCTCGAAAGCATGGGTGAACCCGTTACGAAGCACCGAGTAATGGATATCATTCTCTCAGGTACGCCAAGCGAATATGATCTACTAATTATCTCATTTGAAGTAATGAAGGACTCCGAGTTATCATCGGCGATCTCAAATTCACCCTGGGCAACATATACGTCAACGGACTTCATCAGTCGGAACGCAAAGAAAGAGGATCAGTATTCACCGCGAATGCGGCCAGTGGAGAGACTCGTCTGGACTAGAATGCCACTCATGCAGCTGTACGGGACATTTGTTTAAGGAGTTCATGGCGAATAGAAAGAAGAACACCAAGCACCGAATGCCCCAAGCAAGAAGACCAAGCCTCTGAAGAAAGGAGAAGCGTCCAAGACGAAATGGTGTTCACGTCGTAACACAACGTCTCGCGTTGACACTAAATGCAAGGAATAAGCAGCCGGCAAATTTGCACAGAAGTCACAAGCATAGCAGACGCAAGGAACGGGTCACTAAACAAACACTGCAACGCAGACAGAATCAAGCGATGAGATAACGACTGTATTTGCGAGTGGTCTCGCCGGCGTTATGAAGCGCCTCAGCTCATCGCTTCAAGATCAGGACTACAACAGCTCAAAATAACGGGAACCCTATGGGTTTTAAAATTTACTGCCTCCAACAACGAGCAAAGTGTATCAGCATCTATACGCGAGAACATCAATATGACGATGGTTGTGGGAAAGCGGAGCTTCGAATCATCACCTGGACGACAAAGACGGGAACGGTAACTTGATACTTCAGCAAAAACCAAATTATCACGAAGAACTGCAGGAAGCAGGTGGCAGCCCGGCCCTCGAAATCGCAGCCACGATGTACCGTCTCGGAACTGGTCGTTGTCCCGTGCGAACTGACAGTTCCGTGCAATCCGACCACGCATCATACAACTGGTGAACAGCAGCAACAAGAATCTACCAAATACGGTTCAGCAACAACAACAAGAGCTCCACGGAACATGAACGACCTCACCAAGTGGGATCAAGCCAACGCGGCATTGCTCAGCGTTCTGCTTGTAATCACAACAGGACCAGCAGAGAGAAATATGTCTAAGTTTGAGTCCAGACTTGGAAAAGGTACAGGCGGACAACAGGATTGGCGAAAGCTACCCGTCAAGTATGAAAACAATTCCACACAGCGTTGTGGCGCGCTCATGAAGAAGATCGACAAATCCACAATGAAGGAAGGAGAAGGTCCAGATGTGTTCTTCGTGCAAGTCGATCAACTTGCAGATGATCTTGAAAGCATGGGTAAACCCGTTACGAAGCAACAAGTGATGAATATCATTCTCTCAGGTATGACAAGCGAATATGACCTATTAATAATCTGATATCAAGCAATAAAGGACTCCGAGTTATCATCGGACAATCTCAAAGTCACCCTGGGCAACATATACGTCAATGAAATTCTTAAGTCGGGACGCAAAGAAGAACCATCAGCACTGACTGCTTATCCAGCCAGAAGAGACAAGTCTGGACTAGAATGCCACACATGTGGCTATACGGGACATGTGTTCAAGGAGTGCATGGCGAATACAAAGAAGAAAACCAAGCACCGAATGCCGAAAGCAAGAAGACCAAGCCTCTGAAAAAAGGAGAAGCATCCAAGACCAAATGGTGTTCACTATTGAAACGTGGACGTTGGGATCCATATATATGTGGACATGTAGTCACTTCGCACAAGTAAACTGGGCATCGTAGTTCGAGATGCGGATAAATACCATGTGCGGAGAAATAGGAGTTTGCTCTTTCCACGCATAATAATCAACTTACTTGTACCGGGAAGGTGATCGTGGAACAGGGTAACCAGGTGAACATCAGAAACAGTTACAGAGAACGTTACAAGGACGTATCATGGAAAGTTGCAGGGAACAATACGGGCTGCCGTAGAATACACCTGCCCGTAGCTCGGGCATTGTTCCGTGACAAGTTGAAGGCATTCCCCACCTTGATCACTCTTCTTCTTTTCCTCTTTTGGCCCAATAAGCGCCTTTTCAAACCATATCGTTTCTTCTTCACAAGTGCTCTTCACAGACACTCCGGTGCCACCTCTGCCATCTCTCTCCAGAGAGACAGACCCTCGACACGCATCATAATTTCGGGTTATGAGCCTCGCATCTTCAATCTACACATCGATTGGCACCAAGAAACGAGCAGCGGCGCGCTGCTGAGTTCGTCAAGTTATTCCAAGACGAATTTCGAGAGAAGATCTTCACATTCTCTAGTGCGGAGAAATTGTTTAAAAAAGGTAACAATCAAGCCCCTACAACAACTCAACAGCATCAGCAGCATCGTCATGGGAGAGTCAGCCAAAGCAGCTGATGCGGTGGACAAGCTCGTCAGAGCGGTCGGCGGCAAATTCACGGGACTCAAGTACGACGTATGGAAACGCACGGCCCAGTCCGTCATAAGCATGCGTCATTCTGGGATTTCTGACATTCTAGAAGGGCGTTCTTGCCCTGAGCCCATACATATTCGTCCCCGTCCATCTTCTATGGCGAGCAGACCTACACGTGCTGTTACACGCAGCCAGGTCGTTGACGAAACGTCTACTCACCCAGCCACAGGGGGGTCAACTCCTGTCGGTTTATTGCCTACTACACAGCATGGCACGGGGGAGACACCTGCTGCCGACACGGAACGCTCATCCCCGCATTCTTCATCTGCACAAGGAGCCGACATCAAGTCGCTAACAGCAGCAGCAGCAGCAGCAGAATCATCTTCGTTTCAAGTCTCGGCATCAGTTCTATGGTCTACGGATGACAGCATCTCCAACATCGATGGCATCCAAGCCTGGCACCGTGACAACCGCCTACTCTACGACTACTTGTTCCTGAGCAATTCGGAAGCAGCGGCAAAATTTATTCTCAAATTCAAGCCGAAGCAAGGTGAACCAGCGAACGGAAAGGCTGCATGGGATAGTGTGGTCAATAAATACCAAAATTCCACTTGCCAGCGTAGGCGCATTCTCAAACATCAACTCACAAAAATGGTTTTGTCAGAAGCACAGGACCCGGATACATGTATCAACGAATTGAATCACTTGAGAGACGAGCTGGTGAACATGGAGGAGGTGTTTAACGACGACAGTATACTGGATATAGTACTGGAAGGACTCACAGACGATTATATACAGCGCAGAAGACGAAAATGACTTCTCTCTTGAACAAGCAGTGGTTACCATGCGTAACATGTATCCCAATCAAGCTATGCACAACGGGCCTTCGCGCAAAATGAAGGGGCGTGAACCTGGCATGATCACTACAACGACATCATCAGCAGTAGTGATATGTTCACACTGCAAAACGACAGGCCATCGTTTTCAAAATTGTTATGCACTCAAAAAATCGATGGGAAAAATCATCTTCCACTGCACGCAAAAACGCTTGGTGTAGCCTGCATCGCACCGATCGACACGATAATAGCGAGTGTCTTGTGCAAAAGCGGGAGCGCGGAAACGGTAATAACCGCAACTCTCGCCCCGGTCAACACAACGGCCAGCGCAATAATAATGGCAACGATCATGCCAACACCGCCATCACTCCGAGTTCAACAACGCAAGTGGAAGCCTATAGCCCTGCCACATTTGCTCCTTCTGCAACTACTGCTGCAACAAATACAGCTATTTATACGTCAATTACGACTCCTTCTTCTACACCTCCTGAAGGCATCGGCTACTCTTTCATCGCAGCACCTTCAATCGCAGCACCTTCTACATACAGCCCTGCTACGCCCATCAACTACAGTATGACCGCGGACAGCGGTGCTTCGAGCCACTTCGTCGACAACCAGCTTCTTCAAGGTATCGAACAGAAAATGTTTGATTACGTACACCTAGACCCACTGGTGACAATCAACGTCGACGGTAATCATCGCATTTCTGGTATTGGCAAAGGGGTCTTGGTCGTAATAGTACTGGATCAACTAGGCTCCAAGCCCTCCGTGCGGCTTCCTGTCACGATCGTACCCGGGGCTGGGGCGTCACCTATTTTCGGGGGGATCAGCAGCAGCCAAGGCGATCAACATGGTTATCGCGAAGCATTCGTATCTGGATCTGGGCGACTTTCAGGTTCCACTTCGCAAAGACGACTACTGTTCTACTCTGGATCATCTCGACCTCACGACAGCAGCAGAAAGCCAGGCATCAGAGACAGCTTTTCCGATAATTTCAGGCGACACTCTACAGGCCACGACCGTGCTGGTCACTCAAGTATCTAGACTTGTTCAGCTACGGTCGAGGCTAACATCTGGCAAAAGAGGCTGGGACATCCCAACGGGCAAGTGATGACTAAGGTGACAAACATCGCAGAGAGTGGGGTTAATTTTTCAGACTTTTATCGGCGTGTTGTAATCTGATTTCAAGTAAATGAAGGACTCCGAGTTATCCTCGGACGATCTCAAATTCACCCTGGGCAACATATATGTCCATGGACTTCATAAGTCGGGATGCAAAGAAAGGGGATCTTCCATGACTGCTGATGCGGCCAGACAAAACAAGTCTGGACTAAAATGCCACTCATGCGGCTATACGAGGCATCTGTTCAAGGAGTGCCTGGCGAACACAAACAAGATCGTCAAGCACCGAATGCCCAAAGCAAGAATACCACGCCTCTGAAAAACGGAGAAGCATCCAAGACCAAACGATGTTCACTTCATAACACAACGTCTCGGATTGACGTTAAATGCAAGGAATACGCAGCTGGCGAAACTGCACAAGATTCACCAGCATAGCAGACCCAAGGAAAGGGTCACAAAACCAACACTGCAACGCAGGAAGAATCAAACGACGAGATAACGAATGTATTCGAGAGTGATATCGCCGTTGTCATGAAGCGCCCCAGCGTATTGCTTGAAGACGAGGACTCTCCAACAGCTCAAGATAACGGGAATTCTATGGGTTTTGCGTTCACTGCCTCCAACAACGAGCAAAGTGTATCAGCATCTATACGCGAGAACATCAACATGACGAAGGTTGTCGAAGGCGGAGATTCGGACCATCACGTGGATGGGCAAAGACGTAAACGGTGACTTGATACTTCAGCAAGAACCAAATCATCACAAGGGCGATGCTTCAGCTGGCCGGACCTGGAATTTGTGAAATCATGGATGGTCGAAAAAGGCCACAAGAAATGCATACGCTGATACTTCATCGGAGCACCATAATTACCCCGGTTCCCAGCGTAACGCTGACGCGGGTGACGCACAAAACGTTGTTGAACAAGGCCTGGCCGAAGCACTGCACGAAGCAGGTGCCAGTCCGGCCCCTCGATATCGCAGACACAATGTACCGTCTCAGAACTGGTCGTAGTCACGTGCGACCTGGCAGTCCCGTGCACGCGACCACGCATCATGCAACTGTCGAACAGTAGCAACAAGACTCTACTATCGACGATGCACCAACAACAAGAGCTCCACTGAATCTGAACGACCTCACCAAGTGGGATCAAGGCAACGCGGCATTTCTCAACGTTCTGTTTGTAATCACAACAGGAACAGCAGGAAGTATGATGTTTAAGTTTGAGTCCAGACTCGGAAAAGGGGCAGACGGAAAACAGGCTTGGCGAGCGCTACCCGTCAAATATGAAAAGAGTTCCACACAGCGTTGTGGCGCCCTCATGAAGAAGCTCGACAACTCAATAATGGAGGAAGAAGGAGGTCCAAGTCGATCAACTTGCAGATGATATCGAAAGTATGGATGAATGTGTTATGAAGCATGGAGTGATGGATACCATTATATCAGGTATGACAAGCGAATATGAGCTATTAATAATCTCATTTTAAGTAACGAGGGACTCCGGGTTCTCATTGGACTATCTCAAATTCACCCTGGGCAACATTTACGTCAATGGACTTCATAAGTCAGGACCCAAAGAAAGAGGATCAGCAATGACTGCTGATGCGACGAGACGAGACAAGTCTGGACTAGAATTCCACGAATGCGGCCATACGGGACATTGGTTTAAGGGGAGCATGGCGGATACAAACAAGAACAGCAAGCACCGAATGCCTAAAGCAACAAGACCAAGCCTCTGAAACAAGGAGTAGCATCCAAGACTAAATGTTGTTCCCTTCAAAACACAACGTCTCACATTGACGCTAAATGCAAGGCATAAGCAGCTGGCAAAACTGCACAAGATTCACCAGCATAGCCGACCCGAGGACGGGGTCACTAAACCACCATCGCAACGCAGGAATAATCAAGCGATGAGAGAACAACTATATTCGGAGTGATCTCGCCGGTGTCGTGAAGCGCCTCAGCGTATCGCTTCAAGAACAGAACTCTACACCAGCTCAAGGAACGGGAATCGTTCACTGCCTCCAACAACGAGCAAAACTTATCAGCATCTATACACGAGAACATCAAAATGACGATGGTTGTCCAAGGAAGAGCTTCGAATCATTACGTGGACGACAAAGACGTAAACGGTGACTCGATACTTCAGGAATACCCAAATCATCACGAGGGCGATGCTTCAGTTGGCCAGACCTGGAATTTATTAAATGTTTGATGTCAAAAAAGGCCACACGAAATGCATACGCTAATACTTCATCGGAGCACCATGAATACCCCGGTACACAGCGTACAAGACGCTGACAGGGATAGCATAGACAACGTTGGAGACCATGGTCTGGCCGAAGAACTGGGGAAGCAGGTGCCAGTCCAGCTCTCGATATCGCAGCCACGATGTACCGTCTCGGAACTGGTCGTAGTCAAGCAGAGACCAGTTCAGCTCTCGATATCGCAGCCACGATGTACCGTCTCGGAACTGGTCGTAGTCACGTGCGAACTGACAGTCGCGTGCACGCGACCACGCATCATACAACTGGCGAACAGCAGCAACAAGACTCTACTATCGACGGTACACTGAACATGAACGACCTCACCAAGTGGGATCAAGCCAACGCTGTGTAGTTTTGTGTTATGTTTATAATAACAACAGGACCAGTAGGGAGTCTTACGTCTAAGTTTGAGTCCAAACTCAGAAAAGAGCAGGCGGACAACAGCTATAGCGAGCGCTACTCGCCAAGTATGAAAACAACTCCATACAGCGTTGTGACACTCTCGTGAAGAAGCGCGTCAACTCAAAAATGGAGGAAGGAGGAGGTCATGATGTGTTCTTCGTCCAAGTCGGTCAACTTGCAGATGATCTCGAAAGCATAGGTGAATCCGTTACGAAGAACCGAGTGACGGCTACCATTCTCTCAGGTATGACAAGCTATTGTAGTCCGATTTCAAGCAATTAATAACTCCGAGTTATCGTTGGACAATCTCAAATTCACCATGCGCAACATGCAATTCAATATAAGTCATAAGACGGGACGCAAAGGAAGAGGAGCAGCAATGACTGCTGATGATACCGCCAGACGAGACAAGAATGGATACAAATGCCCCTAATGCGGCTATATAGGGTATTTCCAAAGGGAGCGCACGGCGAGTACGATGAAGAACACCAACGCACCGGATGCCCACAGCAAGAAGACTAGGCCTACGAAGAAGGGAGGAGCATGCGAAACCAAATGGTGTTCACTTCATAACACTTCGTGTCACAATGGCAATGAATGGCACAAGTAGCTGGGGAATCTGCACAAAATCACTGGCACAGTAAGCCCAAGGAAAGGGTCACAAAGTCAACACTGCAACGAAGAATGAATCAAGCGACAAGATGACGCCTGTATCCAAAAGCAATATCGCCAGGGTCATGAAGCGCATCAGATTGTCGCTTCAAGAACAGGACTCTACAACATCTCAAGGCAACGGGAACCCTATATATGGGTTTTTCGTGCACAGCCTCCAACAACGGGAAACGTTTATCAGCATTTGCACTCGAGAATATCAAAATGACGATGGTTGTCGAAAGTAGACCTTCGAGCCCATTACGTGGACGACAAAGACGTCAAAGGTACCAAACAGATTATGTTTAACTATCAAGAATTTGACACACCACGGGTCATCACTACAGCAGGGATGCATACACTTCTTGGAACTGCCACAGACAAAATACGGAGCAAGGTTGCCGACAGCAACGGCCAAACAAGAAGGGCAACTGTATAAGACGTAATTTATTATCGTCGGACGCATCTCAACACAAGGTATTACCACCATCATTTATGACAACGCTCGACTTAAAAAAGAAAATATAAACTTTCCACTACGGCCTGATGGACAACTCTTCGCTTTGGATGTGGGGCTATTCCCGACGCAAACACCAAGTTCAGTTCCATCAGCTCTCATAGCGAATAACGACGCTGATACCTGGAATCGCCGTCTGGAACATCTGAACGAGAGCAGTATGAAGACGCTACGAGACCAACCGGATTCAGGGGTGTCATTTGAAGGATATATTTCGCTTTGCATAACGTGCGCTCTAGGAAAATGTGCACAAGGAAGGCACCCGAAAACATCAACAGTCACCACCATCACACCGTTCGAGCTGATCTGCACCGACCTCGCCGGGAGTTTCAAGTAAAATGCCATGGACGTTTCGCAATACATCAGCAAATTCACCGATCATCACATGATATGGAAAGCAGTTCACCTATTCGACTCAACGATAAGGCAAGTGACACCCTCTTGTGCTTCATTCAAGACTACGTTATAGCTCTGGGGATGAGGATGCAACGGTTATGGTGCGATTAATAAGGAGAATATACTACCTACGTCATCGACCGTTCTCCGCATCGGGCGCTCGCAGGAAAATCCCCCTACTCTCGGCTGTACAACAGGAATCCAGACCTGTCATCACTGCGTACAAGTGGTGCAAATGCATTTATGCACAAAGAAACGCATTTACACAAGCTACAGGGAAAGTCTTGGGATATATTCATGATTGGATACGGGAAGGACAGCCGTTCCTACCGCATCTACAACCCACAAACACGGACAATCACTAAAAGTTTAAACGTTACTTTTATTGAAAAACAAATTAAGGCACTACCACCCGCTGGACACGACAAACTACTCGAGACGGACGAGGAAGATCTCCACGAGAAAGAAGATTAGTACTGGAATGGTATTGGACACCTGCTGCTACTTAACTCCCCAGACGAAAACCAAGACGCTAGGAAGATTTCGTCTGCAACACGCACTTCATCTGTCGAAACCAAACGCACAGCAAGCGCGGGGAGTGCATCAAGCTCACCAGCACCCAATTCAGAGAAGGCGCATCCAGTTCAACGACATCAATATTCTTCACGCCCAGTAGTACTGAGACACCAACTGGCACATCACCTACACGAAGGACAACAGCATAACCAACTACTCCGCTCAAACGATCATTACAACCCACACGACCGGTACGCGAAGCTAGCAAGCGGGGTTTTCGATGTTATGACGTTGCGGGAAACAGAGATAGATGATTATGCACACGAGCCGTAATACGCTTCACTCGTTGAGCACGAATACATCAAACAAACAGGAGTTCATTCCAACCCGGACCCAGCAACCGTTGCTCTACCCTGCAGCTTTGTGGAAACTATGGCACCTCAATATGCGGATAAATAAAAACACGAAATGGATCAGTTAATGGGAAGATTCAGAGAGGATCGCGTCTACGACATCACCTAAAGGACAGCGGCACCCTTCAACCACAAGGTAACAGGATCTCGCTGAGGTTACAAAGTAAAAAGTGACTTTTCCTTTGAAGCAAGACTTGTGGTATAGGGATGGTATCAACCACCTGGCATTGCCTGCGGAGAAACGTTTGCACCGGTATGTCGCATCGAAAGCCAGCGTCTACTTCTTGTCACCAGCACTCAACATGACTGGGGCATATATATGGTAGATGTAATAAGCGCGCTCCTTCAAAGCAAATTGGGCGTGGACGTATTCGTCAAGCAAGATCCAGGGTACGGAATACCGGAAGTTTCTACTGGAATACCCTTGGTCATGAAGCTCAAGCAGGCTATCTACGGACTGAGAACCGCCAGCCGCGTTTGGCACCTCACCTTGGACAAAGCATTGAAGAGCATTGAAGAAGCTCGGCTTCACCTCTACCAGAAGTGGCCCATCTTTCTACAGCTACAAGATGGGAGGGGGGGTGTGCTTCATTGACAGTTTACGTCGATGATATACAGATGTTTGGAATAAACAAACCTATCCTGGGACAACTGAAGTTGACGCTCATGGCGCGTTTCTCAATGACGGATTTGAGAGATGTTTCTCTCGTATTGGGAATTAACGTCACACACGCCCGGAGCAAGTGGGTAATTCGAATCCACCAGACGGACTCCACACATTGTATCCTGGACCGGTTCAACATGAAGGTCTCCAACCCGGTAAGCACACCAAGTACGGGCGCGGGACTATCGTGTTGAACCGCCAGGTTCTACAACACATGAATACCTACACGAGCTCACCATCAAGCGTTCTCCGCATCGGGCGCATGAAGGAAATACCCCTTACTCTCGGCTGTACAGCAGTACTCCATAC
Source organism: Saccharina japonica (assembly GCA_008828725.1). Taxonomy (NCBI): domain Eukaryota; class Phaeophyceae; order Laminariales; family Laminariaceae; genus Saccharina; species Saccharina japonica. The sequence goes on along the minus strand of MEHQ01001828.1, from coordinate 331,357 downwards.
CTGTCATCACTCCCCACATCTCCTCACTCCCCAACTGCTCCACACTCGCCGGTCTCCACAGACCAGCGATTAATGTATTCTACAAGGTTTCTCCTACAGGGTTCTTTTGATGTTGACAGACTGATTGCCCAGCGCGCCTCGCCGGATCCACATACCATCAAGGTGTGGCATCTGATACATGGGCAATGTTTGCTCGTTTGCGTTCGCTACATAAACAGTCGACGCTCTGTTGTGTAATCAGCCTTCGTATACAATTGTCCATCCTATATGAATACTTAAGATTGCGCAAATTGCTGTTCTGCGTGTATCTGGTATACACTCGTTTATAGAAACACTACGACCTAAAGTACACACCACAACACAACAAGCACACGGAAACCTGAAGAACATCTACGTCAGGTTCTACAACACGAAAATTACCACAGGTTATGAGCCTTGGTCTACGCAAGGCGCAGGAAGAAGAACTGGAACTACTGGTCCGAGCAGGTTGGAAGATCTTTATACCAGCATCAAAAATGGATCTCCAGTCGCGACTGCCGTAAGAGTACCAGTACAAGTCACGTGGACCTGGAAACGGGATAACAACAACCTCGAGCACGTGAAGGTGAACAATAGAGTCAACCAATATCACGACGCTTAACAGAGGCATTGTGAAATTTGATGGGACACCCAGCAAATATCAAAGTTGGAAGTGCTCTACGAAGACGATACTTCAGCTAGCCAAACCTGGACTTTTTGAAATTATGGATGGTAAAAAAAGGCCGAGAGAACCGAATACACAGATATCTCGTCGAAGCACCTTGAATACCCCGGTGCACAACGTACAACACGCTGACGGAGACGACACAGAAAACGTTGGAGAACAAGGTCTGGCCGAAGAACTGCAGCAAGCAGGTGCCAGTCCGGCCCTCGATATCGCAGCCACCATGTACCGTATCGGAACTGGTCGTAGTCATGTGCGAACTGACAGTCCCGTGCACGCGACCACGCATCATAAAACTGGCGAACAGCAGCAACAAGACTCTACCATCGACGGTGCAGCAACAACAACAAGAGCCCCACTGAACATGAACGACCTCACCAAGTGGGATCAAGCCAGCGCGGATGTTCTCAGCGTTCTGTTTGTAATCACAACAGGACCAGCAGGGAGCATTATGTCCAAGTTCGAGTCCAGACTTGGAAAAGGTACAGACGGACAACAGGCTTGGCGAGCGCTACCCGTCAAGTCTGAAAACAATTCCACACAGCGTTGTGGCGCCCTCATGAAGAAGATCGACAACTCCGTGATGGAAGAAGGAGAAGGTCCTGATGTGTTCTTCGTCCAAGTCGATCAACTTGCAGATGATCTCGAAAGCATTGATGAACCCGTTACGAAGCACCGAGTGGTGGGTACCATACCCTCAGGTATGATAAGCGAATACGAGGTATTCATAATCTAATTTGAATTAATGAAGGACTCCGAGTTATCATCGGACAATTTCAATTTCACCCTGGGCAACATATACCTCAATGGACTTCATAAGTCGGAACGCAAAGAAAGAGAATCAGCATTCACCGCTAATGCGACCAGACGAGAGACAACTCTGGACTAGGATGCCACTCATGCGGCTATATTGGATATTTGTGCATGACAGATACAAAGAAGAACACCAAGCACCGAATGCCCAAAGCAAGAAGACCAAGCCTCTGACAAAAGGAGGAGCATCCACGACCGAATGGTGTTCACTCCATAACACACAACGGCTCACGTTGATGCTAAATGCAAGAGGAATAAGCAGCTGGCAAATCTGCACAAGATTCACCAGCATAGCAGACCCAAGAAATGAGTCACTAAACCAACACTGCAACACAGGAAGAATCAAGCAACGAGATATCGACTGTATTCGAGAGTGATCTCGCCGGTGTCATGAAGCGCCTCAGCGTATCGCTTGAAGAACAAGACTCGACAACAGCTCAAGATAACGGGAACCCTATGGGTGTTTCGTTCACTTCCTCCAACAACGCGCAAAGTATATCAGCATCTATACGCGAGAACATCAAAATGACGAGGGTTGTCGAACGAGGTGCTTCGGATCATTACGTAGACGACATAGACGGGAAAGGTGGCTTGATACTTCAGGAATACCCAAATTTTCACGAAGAACTGCAGTAAGCAGGTGCCAGTCCGGCCCTCGATATCGCAGCCACCATGTACCGTCTCGGAACTGGTCGTAGTCAAGTGCGAATTGACAGTCTCGTGCAATCCGACCTCGCATTATACAACTGGAGAACAGCAGCAACAAGACTCTACTATCGACGGTGCAGCAACAACAACAAGAGCCCCACTGAACATGAACGACCTCACCAAGTGGAATCAAGCAAACGCGACATTGCTCAGCGTTCTGTTTGTAATCACAACAGGACCAGCAGGGACCATTATGTACGAAACAAAATCCAGACTTGGAAAAGGGGCAGACGGCCAACAGGCTTATCGAGCGCTACTCGTCAAGTACGAAAACAGTTCCACACAGCGTTGTGACACCCTTATGAAAAAGCTTGACAACTCCATAACCGAGAAAGTAGAAGGTCCTGATGTGTTATTCGTCCAAGTCGATCAATTTGCAGATGATCTCGAAAGCATGGGTGAACCCGTTACGAAGCACCGAGTGGTGAATATCATTCTCTCAGGTATGACAAGCGAAAAAGAGCTATTAATAATGTGATTTCAAGTAATGAAGGACTTCGACTTGTCATCGGACGGTTTCAAATTCACCTTGGGCAAGATATACGTCAGTGGACTTCATAAGTCGGGACGCAAATAAAGGGAATCACCAATGACTGCTGATGCGACCAGACGAGACAAGTCTGGACTAGAATGCCACTCATGCGGCTATACCGGTAATTTTTGAATGGGGTGCATGGCGAATACAAAGAAGTACACCAAGCACCGAATGCTCACAGCAAGAAGAACAAGTCTCTGACAAAAAGAGGAGTATCCAAGACTAAATGGTGCCCACTTCATAACACAACGTCTCGCGTTGACGCTAAATGCCAGGCACAAGCAGCTGGCAAATCTGCACAAGATTAACAAGCATAGCAGACGCAAGAAACAAGTCATCACGCCAACACTGCAACGGAGGAATCATCAAGCGATGAGACGACGAATGTGTTCATGAGTGCTCTCGCCGGTGTCATGAAGCGCCTCAGCATATCGCTTCAAGAACAGGACTCTACAACAGCTCAAGATAACGGGAACCCTATGGGTCCTTCGTGTACTGCCTCCAACAACGAGCAAAATGCATCAGCATCTCTACGCGAAAACATCAAAATGACGATGGTTATCGGAAGCGGAGCTTCGGACCGTTACGGAGACGACAAAGACGAAAACGGTGCCGTGATACTTCAGGAACAACCATATCATCACAGGGGCGATGCTTCAGCTGGACATACCTGGAAATTATGAAAGTATGGATGCTTAAAACAAAACACAAGCAAATCATACGCAGATACTCCATCGGAACACCATGAATACCCCGGCGCACAGCGAACACGACGCTGACGGGGATGACACAGACAACGTTGGAGAACAGGTCTGGACGAAACACTGCAGGAAGCAGGTGTCAGTCCGGCCCTCGATATCGCAGCCACCATGTACCGTCTCGGAACTGGTCGTAGTCACGTGCGAACTGACACTCCCGTGCACGCGACCACGCATCATACAACTGGTGAACAGCAGTAACAAGACTCTACCATCGACGGTGCAGCAACAACAACAAGAGCTCCACTGAACATGAACGACCTCACCATGTGGGATCAAGCCAACGCGGCATTGTTCAGTGATATGTTTGTAATCACAACAGGACCAGCAGGGAGCATTATGTCCAAGTTCGCGTCCAGACTTGGGAAAGGGGCAGACGGACAACAGGCTTGGCGAGCGCTACCCGTCAAGTATGAAAACAATTCCACACAGCGTTGTGGCTCCCTCATGAACAAGATCGACAACTCAATAACGGAAGAAGGGGAAGGTCCTGATGTGTTCTTCGTCCAAGTCGATCAACTTGCAGATGATCTCGAAAGCATGGGTGAACCCGTTACGAAGCACCGAGTGATGGATGGCATTCTCTCAGGTATGACAAGCGAGTATGAGCTATTAATAATATCATTTGAATTAATGAAGGACTCCGAATTATCATCGGACTATCTCAAATTCACCCTGGGCAAGATTTACGTCAATGGACTTCATCAGTCGGAACGCAAAAAAAGGGGATCAGCATTCACAACTGATGCGGCCAGATGAGACATGGCTGGACTGGAATGCCACCCATGCGGCTATAATGGACAGTTGTGCATGGCGAATACAAAGAACACCAAGCACCGAATGCCCAAAGCAAGAAGACCAAGCCTCTGAACAAAGGAGGAGCATCCAAGACGAAATGGTGTTTCCTTTGTAACACAACATATCACGTTGCCGCTAAATGCAAGGAATAAGCAGCTGGCAAACCTGCACATGATTCCCCAGCATAGCAGACTCAAGGAAAGAGTCGGTAAACCAACACTGCAACGCAAGGAGAATCAAGCAACGAGATAACGACTGTATTCGAGAGTGATCTCGCCGGGGTCATGAAGCTCTTCAGCTCATTGCTTCAAGAACAAGACTCGACAACCGCTCAAGATAACGGGGACCCTATGGGTTTTCGTTCACTGCCTCCAACAACGCGCAAAGTGTATCGGCATCTACACGCGAGAACATCAAGATGACGATGGTTGTCGAAAGCGGAGCTTCGAATCATCACGTGGACGACAAAGACAGAAAATGTGACTTGATACTTCAGGAATAACCAAATTATCACGAAGAGCTGCAGCAAGCAGGTGCCAGTCCGGCCCTCGATATCGCAGCCACCATGTACCGTCTCGGAACTGGTCGTAGTCACGTGCGAACTGACAGTCCCGTGCAATCCGACCACGCATCATACAACTGGCGAGCAGCAGCAACAAGACTCTACTAAATACGGTTCAGCAACAACAACAAGAGCTTCACTGAACATGAACGACCTCACCAAGTGGGATCAAGCCAGCGCGGCATTGCTCAGCGTTCTGTTTGTAATCTCAACAGGACCAGCAGGGAGAAATATGTCCAAGTTCGATTCCAGACTTGGAAAAGGTACAGACGGACAACGGGCTTGGCGAGCGCTACCCGTCAAGTATGAAAACAATTCCACACAGCGTTGTGGCGCCCTCATGAAGAAGATCGACAACTCAATAATGGAGGAAGGAGAAGGTCCTGATGTGTTCTTCGTCAAAATCGATCAATTTGCAGATGATCTCGAAAGCATGAGTGAACCCGCTACGAAGTACCGAGTGTTGGATATCATTCTCTCAGGTATGACAAGCAAATATGAGCTATTAATATGTGGAATCAAGTAATAAAGGACTTGGAGTTATCATCGGACGATCTCAAATTCACTCTGGGCAACATATACGTCAATGGACTTCATAAGTCGAGACGCCAAGCAAAACGACCAGCAATGACTGCTGATGCACCCAGACGAGACAAGTGTGGACCAAAATGCCATTCATGGGGTTATACGGGCATTTGCTCAAGGAGTTCATGGCGAATACAAAGAAGAACACCGAGCACCTAATGCCCAAAGCAAGAAGACTAAGCGTCTGAAAACACGAGGAGCATCCACGAACAAATGGGGTTCACTTCATAACACAGCGTCTCGCATTTACGCTAAATGCAAGGTAGAAGCCAAATCTGCACAAGATTCACCAGCATAGCAGACCCAAAAAAATAGTCACGAAACCAACACTGCAACGCAGGAAGAATCAAGCGACGAGATAACGACTGTATTCAAGAGTGATATCACCGGTGTCATGAAGCGCCTCAGCTATCGCTTCAAGAACAAGAGTCTGCAACAGCTCAAGATTTTGGGGACTCTAAGGGGTTCTCGATCACTGCCTCCAACAACGAGCAAAGTGTATCAGCATATATACGCGAGAACATCAAAATTACGATGGTTGTAGAAACCGGAGCTTCGCAGCATTACGTGGACGACACGGACGTAAAAGGTGGCTTGATACTTCAGGAATAACTAAACTATCACGAAGACCTGCAGGAAGCAAATGCCAGTCCAGCCCTCGATATCGCAGCCACGATGTACCCGGTGTAAGTCACGTGCGAGTTGACAGTCCCGTGCACGCGACCACGCATCATACCAATGTCGAACAGCAGTAACAAGACTCTACTAAAGACGGTGTAGCAACAACAACAACAAGACCTCCACTGAACATGAACGACCTCGCCAAGTGGGATCAAGCCAACGCGGCATTGCTCAGCGTTCGGTTTGTAATGATAACAGGACCAGCAGGGAGCATTATGTCTAAGTTCGAGGCCAGACTTGGAAAAGGCGCACACGGACAACAGGCTTGGCGAGCGCTACTCGTCAAGTATGAAAACAATCCACACAGCGTAGTGGCGCCCTCATGAAGAAGCTCGACAACACAATAATGGACGAAGGAGAAGGTCCTGATGTGTTATTTGTCCAGGTCGGTTACTTGCAGATGGTCTCAAAAGCATGGGTGAACCCTTTACGAAGCATCGAGTGATGGATATCATTATCTCAGGTATGGCAAGCGAATATGAGCTATTCATTATCTGATTGCACGTAATGAAAGATTCCGAGTTATCCCCGGACTACCTCAAACCCACGCTGGGCGAATTATACGTCAATGGACTTCAAACGTCGGGACGCAGAGAAGAACAATCAGCACTGACTGCTGATGGGGTCAGACGAGGCACGTCGTGACTAGAATGCCACTCATGTGGCTATACGGGTTATTCTTTTATGGAGTGCATGGGGAATACAAAGAAGAACACCAAGCACCGAATGCCCAAAGCAAGAAGACCAAGCCTCTGAAAACAGGAGGAGCACCCAAGAATAAATGGTGTTCACTATTGAAATGTGGACGTTGGGATCCATATCTATGTTGGCGTGTAGTCACTTCGCACAAGTACACTGAGCATCGTAGTTCTAGATGCGGATAAATACCATGTGCGGAGAAATAGGAGTTTGTGCTTTCCACGCATAATAATCAACTTACTTGTACAGGGAAGTTGATCATAGAACGGGGCAACCAGGTTACCATCAGATAACGTTACATAGAACGTTACAAGGAGGTATCATGGAACGCTGCAGGGAACAAGGCGGGTTGCCGTAGAATACACCTGCCCGTAGCTCGGGCATTGTTCCATGACAAGGTGAAGGCATTCCCCACCTCGATCACTCTTCTTCTTTTCCTCTTTTGGCCAAATAAGCGCCTTTTCAAACTATTTATTTTCTTCTCCACAAGTGCTCTTCACAGACACTCCGGTGCCACCTCTGCCCTCTCTCTGTAGAGAGACAGCGCCTCGACACACATCATTATTTCAGGATATGGGCCTCGCATCTTCAATCTACACATCTACTGGCACCAAGAAACGAGCAGCGGCGCGCTGCTGAGTTCATTAAGTTCTTCCAAGAAGAATTTCGAGAGAAGATCGTCACTTTCTCAAGTGCGGAGGAATTGTTTAAAAAAAGTAACAATCAAGCCCCTACAGCAACATCAGCATCATCAGCAGCATCATCATGGGAGAGTCAACCAAAGCAGCTGATGGTCATCAGAGCGGTCGGCGGCAAATTCACGGGACTCAAGTATGACGTATGGAAACGTACGACCCAATCCGTCATAAGCATGCGTCATTCTGGGATTTGCGATTTTCTAGAAGGTCGTCCTTGCCGTGAGGCCATACATATTCGCCCTCGTCCATCTTCTATGGCGAGCAGACCTACACGTGCCGTTAAACGCAGCCAGGTCGTTGACGAAACGGCTACTCAGCTAGCCACGGGGGGATCAACTCCTGTCGGTTTATCGTCTACTACACAGCATGGCACGGAGGGGACACCTGCTGTCAATACGGAACCATCATCCCCGCGTTCTTCAACTGCACAAAGAGCCGACATCCAGCCGGTAACGGCAGCAGCAGCAGAATCATCTTCGTTTCAAGTCTCAGCATCGGTTCTATCGTCTACGGATGACAGCATTTCCAACAACGACGACATCCGAACCTGGCACCGTGACAACCGCCTACTCTACGACTTCTTGTTCTTGAGCACTTCGGGAGCACGAGTTGTTTTCTCAAACTCAAGCCAAAGCAAGGTGAACTACAGTAGAGAACGAAAGGCTGCTTGGGATTGGTCAGTAAATACCAACTCCTACTCGCCAGCGTAGACGCATTCTCAAATACCCACTACAAAAAATGGTTATGTCAGAAGGGCAAGATCCGGATACATTTATCACCGAATTGAACCATTTGAGAGACGAGCTGGTGCACATGGGAGAGGTGCTTACGGCGACAGTATACGGGATGTAGGACTGGAAAGACTCACAGATGATTATATACAGCGCGGAAGCCGATAATGACTTCCCTCTTGAACAAGCAGTTGTTACCATGCGTCACATGTATGCTAATCAAACTATGCACAACGGGCCTTCGCGCAAAACAAAGGGGCGTGAATCTGCCATGATCACTACAACGACATCATCAGCAGTAGTAGCATGTTCACACTGCAAAAAGACAGGCCATCGTTTTCAACCTTGTTATGCACGCAAGAAATCGATGGGAGAATCATCTTCCACTGCACACAAGAATTCTTGGTGTAGCCTGCATCGCACCGATCGACACGACAATAGCGAGTGACTTGTGCAAAAGCGGGAGCGCGGAAGCGGACTCTACTGTAGCTCCGGTCAACACAACGGCCAGCGCAATAATAATGGCAACGCTCACGCCAACACCGCCATCACTCCAAGTTCAACAACGCAAGTGAAAGCCTACAGCCCTGCTACATATGCTCCATCTGCAACTACTGCTGCAACAACTACAGGTTTTTCTACGTCAATCACGACTCCTTCCTCTACACCTCCTGAAGGCATCGGCTACTCTTTTACCGCAGCATCTTCGATCGCAGCACCTTCCACCTACAGCCCTGCTACGTCCCTCAACTTCAGTATGACCGCGGGCAGCGGTGATGCCAGCAACTTCATCGACAACCAGCTTCTTCAAGGTATCGAACAGAAAATGCTTGATTACGTACACCTAGACCCACCGGTGACAATCAACGTCGCCGGTAATCATCGCCTTTCTGGTATTGGCGAAGGGGTCTTGGTCGTAATAGTACTGGATCAACTAGGCTCCAAGCCCTCCGCGCGGCTTCCTGCCATGATCGCACCCGGACTGGGGCGTCATCTATTTTCGGGGGGATCAGCAGCAGCTAAGGAGATCAACATGGTTATCGTGAAGCTTCGTATCTGGATCTAGGCGATTTTCAGGTTCCACTTCGCAAAGACGACTACTGTTCTACTCTGGATCATCTTGACCTCACGACAGCAACAGAAAGCCAGGCCTCAGAGACAGCTTTTCCGACAACTTCAGGCGACAATCTACAGGCCGAGACCGTTCTGGTCACTCAAGTATCTATTACGACTTGTTCAGCTACGGTCGGAGCTAAAATCGGGCATAAGAGGCTGGGACATCCCAACGGGCAAGTGATGACTAAGGTGAAAAATATCGCAGAGAGTGGGGTTAATTTTTCAGACTTTTCTTGGCGTGTTGTAATCTAATTTCTAGCATTGAAGGACTCCGAGTTATCATCGGACGATCTCAAATTCACCCTGGGCAACATATTTGTCCATGGACTTCATAAGTCGGGACGCAAAGCAGAACGACCAACAATGACTGCTGATGCGGCCAGACGGGACAAAGCTGGACCAAAGTAGAATGCCACTCATGCGGCTATACGGGACAGTTTTTAAAAAAAGTGCATGGCGAATACAAAGAAGAACATCAAGCACCGAATGCCCAAAGCAAAAAGACCAAGCCCCTAAAAGAAGGAGGAGCATGCAAGACTAAATGGTATGCACTTCATAATAAAACGTCTCTAATTGACGCTAAAAGCAAGGCATAAGCAGCTGGCAAATGTGCACACGATTAACCAGCATAGCAGACCCAAGGAAAGGGTCACCAAAGCAACACTGCAACGCAGAGAGAATCAAGCGACGAGATAACGACTGTAATCGAGAGTGATATCGCCGGTGTCATGAAGCGTCTCAGCTTATCGCTTCAAGAACAAGACTCTACAACAGCTCAAGATATTGGGAACCCTATGGGTTTTTCGTTCACCGCCTCCAACAACGAGCAAAGTGTATCAGCATCTATACGCGAGAACATCAAACTGACGATGGTTGTCGAACGCGGAGCTTCGGACCATTACGTGGACGACAAGGACGTAAAAGTTGACTTGATACTTCAGGAATAACAAAACGATCACGAAGAACTGCAGTAAGCAGGCTCCAGTCTAGCCCTCGATATCGCAGCCACGATGTACCGTCTCGGAACTGGTCGTAGTCACGTGCAAACTGACAGTTTCCGTGCACTCAACCACGCATCATACAACTGGCGAACAGCAGCAACAAGACTATACTATCGACGGTGCAGCAAGAACAGCAAGACCTCCACTGAAATGAACGACCTCATCAAGTGGGATCAAGCCCACGCGGCATTGCTCAGCGTTCTGTTTGTAATCACAACAAGACCAGCAGGCAGCGTTATGCCTAAGTTCGAGTCCAGATTTGGAAAAGGAGCAGACGGACAACGGACCTGGCGAGCGCTACCCGTCAAGTATGAAAACAATTCCACACAGCGTTGTCCCGCCCTTATGAAGAAGCTCGCCAACTCAAACATGGTGGAAGGAGGAGATCCTGATGTGTTCTTCGTCCACGTCGGTCAACTTGCAGATGATCTCGAAAGCATGGGTGAACCCGTTACGAAGAACCGAGTGACGGATATCATTCTCTCAGGTATGACAAGCGAAAATCAGCTACTGTAGTCCAATGTCAGGCCATGAATACCGCCGAGTTATCATTGGACAATCTCAAATTCACCATGCGCAACATGCACGTCAATGTGAGTAATAAGTCGGGACGCAAAAGAAGAGGATCAGCAATGACTGCTGATGCAGCCAGACAAGACAAATTTGGAGTAAAATGCCCCCAATGCGGCTATATGGGGCATTTCCAAAGGGGGCGCACGCCGAGTACGACGAAGAACACCAGCGCACCGAATGCCCACAGCAAGAAGACTAGGCCTAAAAAAAAGGGAGGAGCATGCGAAACCAAATGGTGTTCACTTCATAACACTTCGTCTCACAATGACAATGAATGCAAGGCACAAGCAGCCGGGAACTCTGCACAAGATTGATTCACTGGCACAGCAGACGCAAGGAAAGGGTCACAAAGTCAACGCTGCAACGCAGGAAGAATCAAGCGACGAGATGACGACTGTATCCAAGAGCGATATCGCCAGTGTCATGAAGCGCATCAGCTTGTCGCTTCAAGAACAGAATTCTACAACACACAGCTCAAAGCAACGGGAACCCTATATATATATGGGTTTTTCGTTAACAGCCTCCGACAACGGGAAACGTTTATCAGCATCTACACTCGAGAATATCAAAATGACGATGGTTGTCGAAAGTAGACATTCGAGCCATTACGTGGACAACAAAGATGTCAAAGGCACCAAATAGATAATGCTGGGCTATCAAGAATTTGACACACCACGGGTCATCACTACAGCAGGGATGCATACACTGCTTGGAACTGCCACAGGCAAAGTATGGAGCAAGGTTGCCAACAGCAACGGTCGAACGAGAATGGCAACTCTACCAATCACAAATGTGCCTTGTACGGGACGTAAGTTATTATCGTCGGGCGCATCTCAACACAAGGTATTACCACCATCATTTCTGACAACGCTCGACTTGAAAAAGGAAGCATTACTTTCCCCTACGGCCTGGTGGACAACTCTTCGCTTTGGATGTGAAGCTTTTCCCGACGCAAACACCAACTTCAGCTCCATCAGCTCTCATAGCGAATAACGACGCTGATACCTGGCATCGCCATCTAGAACATCTGAACGAGAGCATCATGAAGACGCTACGAGACCAACCGGATTCTGGGGTTTCATTTGAAGGAAGCCTTTCGCCTTGCAAGACTTGCGCGCTAGGAGAATGTACACAAAGAAAGCACCCAAAAATGTCAACAGTCGCCACCATTGCACCCTTCGAGCTGGTCTGAGGCGACCTCGCCGGGAGTTTCAAGCCAAATGCCATGGACGGTTCGCAGTACATCAGCAAATTCGCCCATCATCACATGAGGTGGAAAACAGCTTACCCTATTCGATCCAAGAATAAAGCAAGTGATATGCTCTCGAACTTCATTCAAGGCTACGTTATACCTTTGGAGGTGAGGATGCAACGGTTAAGGTGCGATAAAGAATGAGAATACACTGCAGGATACTTCAGGGATTTCTGTAAATAAGCAGGCATAGAGCGACCATTTGCTGCCACCAATAATTATCAATAGAACGGGATGTCCGAACGCGACGACGGTAGAACCATCGTGAATAGCGTGCGTTGTATACTAATCGACACCGGCATGCCCACATTTATACGGGGAGAAATCTGTGAAAAAACTGCCGACTTCATCAATCGTTCTCCGCATCGGGCGCTTGGAGGAACACCCCCTCACTCTCGGCTGTACAGCAGGAATCCAGACATATCATCACTGCGTACAATTGGTGCTCGTGCGTTCGTGCACAACAAAACGCATGTACACAAGCTACTGTAGAGTAAGAGGCTTGCGATAAATTCATGATTGGATACGAGAAGTACAGTCGTTCCTACCGCATCTACAACCCACAAAATACGGACAATCACTAACCCGTTGAAACGTTACTTTCATTGACACATTGCCCCAAGATACCACTACCCGCTGGGCATGACAAGCTACTCGAGAAGAACGAGGAAGATCTCCACGAGGTAGAAGAACAGCATTGGGATATTCTCGGACACCTGCCACTACTTAGATCCCCAAACGAAGACCGAGACGCAAGTAAGACTTCTTCTGCAACACCCACTTAATCTGGCTGAAACGAATGCACAGCAAGCACAGGGGGTGCATCAAGATGACCAGAACTCTAATTACAGGGCGCATCCAGTTCAACGGGATCAGCATCCGACACGCCCAGTGGTACTCAGACACCAACTACGTAGTACATCACCTATACGAAGGACATCAGCACAACCAACTATTCCGCTAACAAAAGCATTGCAATCCACAGGACCGGCACGCGACGCTAGCAGCGGAGATTCGACGTAAGGACGTTGCGGGAATAAGCAACGCTTAGGCCCTTACAACGCAACCACGACAGTTAATTATGCACACAAGCTGAAATACACTACATACGTGGAGCACGCATACATCAAACAAACAGGAGTTCAATCCAACCCGGATCCAGCAACCATTGGTCTACCCCCAACACCTTTTAGGAAGATATGGCATCTCAACATGCGGATAAATGGAAGGAAGCAATGGATTAAGAAATGGGGAAAATGAAAGATAATGACGTCTACGACATCATCTCACGGGCTGATCTACCGTTCAACCACATGGTAATAGGAACTCCCTGGGGTTACAAAGTGAAAAGCGACTTCAGCTTTAAAGCAAGACTTGTGGTACAGGGACGGTCTCAACGACCTGACATGGACTGCGGAGAAACGTTTACACCGGTGTGTCGCACCGAAAGCCAGCGTCTACTCCTGGCCATCAGCACTAGCATGACTGGGACATATTTATGTTTGATGTAAAACGTGCGTTCCTTCAAAGCAAAATCGACGACGAAGTGTTCGTCAAACAAGCTCCAGGGTACGGAATACTGAAAGCTGCTACTGGAATACCCATGTCCATGAAGCTCAAGCAAGCTGTCTGCGGATTAAGGACCACCAGTAGCGTTTAGCACCTCACCCGGGACAACGCGTTGAAGAACATCGGCGTCACCTCCACCAAAAGTGACCTACCAGGTATTTATGTGTATCTACGAATTGATGGGGGGGGTATGCTTCATTGACAGTTTACGTCGATCACATACTGATGACTGGATCAAACAAAATTTTCCTTGGACAACTGAAGGACAAGCTCATGGCGCGTTTCTCAATGACAGACTTGGGAGATTTTTCTCTCATATTGGGAATGAAAATCACACGCGACCGGAGCAAGCGGGCACTTCGAATCAACCAGACGGGATACACACGGTCTATCCTGGACCAGTTCAACACGAAGGACTGCAACCCGGTAAGCACACCAAGTACGGGTGTTGAACTATCACTGGATCAACCAACCGACTCATTGCCAGATGAAAACGGAATCAAGCTATATCGATCTATGGTAGGGAACCTTTTATGCATTTCAAGGACTACACGATGGGATATATCTTATGAGGTACTGCAACTAACAATGGCAACAAGCAAACCCTCAACGGCTCACCTTTAAAAGGCGAAGCATGTTTTGCGGCATCTCAAAGGACGCCAGGAGCTTGGCATCGTCTACAGGAGCGGGCATTTCGAACTTCAGGCATTCGCGGATGCGAGTTTCGCCAACGATCCAGACAAACGAAGATCTACAAGCGGATACATATTTCTTATTTCAGGAGCACACATTTCATGGACATCATCTCTTCAGTCGCTCACGGCTTCAAGTACCGTTGAGAGCGAGTTAGTAGCAATCACCCTTTGTATGAAGGAAGCTTGTCACATCCATAACCTCTTACGAGAGCTCAAGTTCAACGGACTTGAAAAGATTGGAGTCGGAAATGATTCGACAGGAGCACTCTCAGTCGTTTCTTCAAATGGATATTCAGCACGGACGGAGCACTTACAACTACGCAAATGGTTCTGTACAGAGCTATTCGAGAGTGGAAGGATCAGCGTCCATCGCGTGCCGACTGAAACGCTACCGGCGGACATCTTCAAGAAGATGACCACGGAGGCAGTTCACCTAAAGCTTGTGAAGTTCACACACGCTTATGCAAGTTGAAAATATTCAGCAGCATCTCCAATGCGGAAGAACTTAACACAGGAAATATCTCTCTTGTGGAGTGTACAGTCGCACGAGACTTCCTTTTCTCGATTGCTGTACAAACGACCATGATTTTTCTGATTGATGTTTTTTGTGTTGAAAGATGTCAAGATAAACAGAAAAATACCACGCAGAAATTACTCGTACGTAGAGGGGCGGATACGTAATTTCGCGAAAATACCTTTTCTCGATTGCTTGCTGTAAAAAGGTCCATGATTTTCCAACTCAACGTTTTTCATGCTTGACGCATCATGATGAAAACAGAGAAAGATCATGTGTTTACGAGTATGTATATATGGATACAAATAGAGGGGCGGTACAGTAGCAAAGAAAATATTTTCGGGGGCTTCCAGTATGCACTGATTGTTGTGAGTGTACAGCAATTCACATGATGTTTACCTTTGATGTAAAACCGTTCCGTTGCCTGTTTACGTGAGTAGATTATACACTCCATTAGCAAGGAGGATTTTGTCTTGAAAATTGGGTACGTGTGGTCTGAAGTTCGGAAATGTGGTCCGCGATCGAAAAGTTCTGGCAAGTTTCTCGATATAGTTGAAAAAGCGGCGCAGCCGCGTTTCTCGTCCGTTTCTGGTCCATTTTGGGTCATGTTTGGGGTCAGGGTTGAGGGGTTAGGGTTGAGGGTTGGGTTGGGTCTACGCTCGCACCTTGATCCCACCAGGAGGTGCTCCCTACCGAGCAAAGCAATGAAATATGCATGAACAGCCCACCCGTATAAATGTCCTTGCTAACGGGTTGTAATAGGAGCTCGTTTACGTTCATTTCGTGTTTTCTCTTACTGCTCTCACGCATACCCTACGTATCCTTCCGAGGAGTTTGAGATGAGGACGTTCCTCACAAGTATAAGTTGCCTATTGAGCATGACGATTTATGTATTACTGCTGTGCTGTGCTCTATTAAGAGCGCGTGTTGAAAGTTGTATGGCGCACATCTCGTAGAGTTATTCGCGTAGGACAATCCCCGACCGGTTGCTTAAGGACATCGTCGTTCAAGGGTTTTCGCCGAAGTACGAGAGCATCAAGTTAATGATGGATCGTGATCCGACCTTTGACCTCGCCCAGATCCAGACGACAATGCGTCATATGTATCTAGACAGCCTGCCCCGCAGCAATGAGGTGAAGGGTAGGATTACTGGACGTGGTATCGCCATGTCAGCGGAGTCAGTCGATAGTTTTAACTGTGACGAGATAGGACACATCTCGCGCAACTGCCCTATGCCCGCCAAGAGCAACACCGGAGGATACACCAAGCAGAGCAAGAAGAGCAGCAAGAAGAAACCTTCCGAAGCAAACGCTGGAACCGGGGGCGGGGGGCGCTGGGGAAAAGGGGTGCTCCGTTCACAAGTCCACGACGCACAACGACACTGAGTGCTATCAGCAGGGGGCGTCGTGCCCGCAGGGTAAAGCGTTCGCCACTACTGCTGTGCTCGGCGCCGATGACAAGCCGACTTTCAATCTTAACGACGATCCGTGGTTTCTTGTGCATGACGTCTACCAAGGGACGGACACCTCTTCCCGACAGCTGCGGAATTACGATGCTGGTAGACAGCGGCGCAACAGAACACATTCTTGATGAGGAGTTAATCCCCGGGTTGTTGGGCCGGATGAAGGACTACACGCTGCTAGACGCATCGAAGACAATCGTGACTGCAGGCAAGAACGAGCTACGAATAACTGCAACCGGGATCCTCTACAGCACCATCGTCAACCAGACCAGCAAGAAGCATCGAGTACGGTTTCCCAGCTCGATTGTTTCAAACCTGGGGCGTCACGTCTTATCTTACCCCGTAGCAATGACCCGGAGGATCACCACCGTCCTCGAGGAAAATAACCTTTACCTGCGGAAGGGTGGGGTCGTGGTGTCGTTACAGCAACGCAAAGAAGACTTGGGTCTGATTTTGATTGAAGTGGAGATTATTGCTGCACACAGTGGGGCTTCATCGTCTGGGATCTCCAAAGCGCTAACGCCTGGGGCCACTGAAGCATCTTCGTCTGGGGTCTCCGGGGCAGCATCGCCTAGGATCGACGTAGCATGATCGCCCAAACTCATTGGATCATCATAATCTGGGCATATTGGAGCACCATCAGTTGAGGTTACTCGATCGTCATCACCGGGAGCTGGCGTACCAACAACAGCTGGGGTGTCTTCGCCAGGGGCTGGAATACCCTCGTCAGGAGCAGGAGCGACATCGCCAGGAGTCACAACTGCAATTTCACCCGGGGTCACGCCTTACGTTTCGCCCGCGGCCGCACCCCCTACTTTGACTGGGGTCGCAACAGATGCACAGCATCACGTGGCCGCCAGTAAGATATCTGGTCCTACCGCAAACGGCAGCTTCGCCGAGGGAACCTTCGAGGTAGCGCACGTTGAGCGCACCCCTACCACAGAGAGAGCACCGCAGGTAAACCCTGTGGATTGGGAAAAAACACCGGATAAGTGCCGCAATTTCGCCGGCACCATTTCGAGTTTTGAAGGAGGAAAACATGCTGATTAAACACCAAGATGGCCTTCGCGGAACAACATCGCCCAGGTCTTCGGAGCACAAACACGTGAGGTCATCGGAGCATCACGGTGGGAACCACTGGGTCGCCATCGCACTTGGGAGCATCAGCGCCTGGGACCACTGGATCGCCATCGCCTGAGCTTGCCGGAGTAACTGCATCTGGAATCGCTGGATCAACAATATCTTGGATTGTTGAAGCACCAGCTGGAGGAGCAGCATCCTATGGGGTCGCTGGATCATCATCATCTAGGACCACCGGAACGTCAGCTGCGTCATCATCGTCAGGGGTCGACGGATCGACCACGTCCGCATCACCTGGGGTCGCACCAGCTGCTCTTGTGCTACGCGCTCGACCCAAGATCAACACCGAGACCGACAGTGAGCTGAACGAGATGCACACGCTCACATTAGCGGGAAAACAATCACGAGCTAACCCCACGGCAGGGCGTCTGGACTTCGCACACGGTGACAGAGAACCCGTACTGGCGTCAACGGCCTTCGTGTACACTCGCAAGCTAACCTCGGGCTTCCTCTTCTTCCTGGACGGAGGGTCCATCAGAATCGGGGCCAAGACGCAGACACTGACTACTTGCTCAACAGTGGAGGAGGAGCGCTTGGTGGCAATCGTCTTTGGAGCGAACGAGGGCATCAATCAGACGATCTACGTCAACCGCATCCTGGACAGGCTCCGGATGCAGAACTGCATTCCTGCGCACACGAAAGGTCACGCATCGGAGTTTCGAACAAGCTTCACGTCGTGATTATTTTGCGAATCCGGGACTTCAATACGCATGACAGGAAGACCCTCCATGTGGACGAGTATAACGGGAAATCAGTAGGGCTGTAAGTCGGCACGACTTAAGTCGCCGACTAGTTATGAGTCGGACTACTAGTCAGTCGTGAAACGGAGGTGCCGACTTTCCGACTAATTGGGTTCCCTTAACTGTAGGAAGGTTTTTTTAATGCGGGGTACAGCTTTTAACGTGAATTGCTGCGGGCTGCGGATATCCTCACATGCCCTGTAACACTGCAACGCACAGTAGTGGGAGATTCACACACACGCACACATGGCGGAACAGCCCATCTCTCTCGACGGTGCCGACGGCGTCTGCCCTGGCGCGCCCAATGCCAACGCTGAGGGCGAAGATCCCGTCGGCGAAGTTGTGGCCATTATCGACCCGCGGACCACCTTGGCGAGTGCACGCGACCCCGAAACGGTGCTCTACCGCGTGAAGCATGAGCAGAGGCGCAGCAAGCCGCCCAGATCCAACAACCCGCTGTGGAAGTTTAGGACTTGCCGTCGTCATCAACGCGCGCGTTTCGCGCAAGGTTGTAAGAAACGTTAATAAACGAATAACATCACGGAGGGATCCAAGACCTTTTCTTCTGGGGATATTTTTTGCACCGCTATCTTGGTGATGAGTCCGCTGTTTTGCTCGTATCCCCGCCAGGTAGTATTGCGACTCAAACCATTTTTGTCATGTTCCTCTAGTCCGGGGTAGATCTACCTGGTACATGCGTTGTACTTCTCGTTTTTTGTGGATTGCTTGTGTAAAACGAAGCTTTTTGTGTTTTTCGTTTGAAACTTATGTGAATCTAGGTCATATTATTTGCGCTTTTCTTGCGTAAAATGATGCCAAATAGCGTATTTTTTGCCTCCGGCGGCGCTATCAGCGGGATCCTCCGGAGGCGCCTCGGGCAGGCCCTCCGGGAGCGCCTCCAGCGGGGCCCCCTCGGCCGGGGGGGGGTTGTTTGGCTCGCTTCGCTCGCCTGACTTTAGTCGGTAAGTCGGCTGGCGAAGCTTCGCCGACTAGCGACTAGCTATTAGTCGTGAAATGAAACCGACTCACAGCCCTAGAAATCAGTGTATACGAGGGGTTCTGTCTCGACAATAGTACTCGTAAAAAAAACTGGCAGTGCCCCTTTGTTCCTTTGTTTGTGGGCGCCAGGAACATTGGGGACTGTTCGGGTCTATGCGTGTTGCGAAATGAACGGGGTCGCTGTTTTAGGCTATTGCTATCATCTTATATTCTTGGTCGGTTATCTGAATGGGATACAGTTTGAGTTTCATTATAGTCCGGTAGGCTAGTAGGTAAACCTTCGTAAGCCTTGCAGGTTGTACGCGGTGGGCAGAGACGTAGCAGACTGCTATATTGTAGATTATTTCTCCCTTTTTAGGTCAAATAACTGATCGTTGGGGTATTGTTTTCTCATACCATTTGGTAGCGTACGTAAGCCACGAGTAGGGTATATGCCAAGACGTACAACCATATTGCCGCCGTTCATACCCGGGCCTGAACATGTTGTTCAATTTTTTCCTGCATTATAACATATTTCCTGCAGCAGAACCAATTGTTGTGCAAGTCTTCGAGATTGCAGATAATTCAAGTCTGTATCAACGCAAATAAGTACGTTCGTTAAGGAATTATGTCATTCAATGTCGAATAGGTATCTTGTAGCAATGTTGACGATGCCACCTCCATTGAGGGGTCGTGTTGATGATATTTACTTCGCTACAGCAGCATCCAGTAGCCTACTGAGTCGCTGATCGGTAACATAGTCGTCTATAGGTCAATGCGCGCAGTAGCATGATATCCACGTACCACCACAGTATATACCTGGCACTTGATATAAGAGTGTTATTGTTTGTTACTCAAAATGCGACGTAATAAGAACGCTCCAAGAAAAATATCCTGGTGGTTGTTCGTTGGTTGTCGGTGCAATAGCAATAAGTAACGTTCACGAGTAAGCATCGACAAACGGTCACGAGCAAGCACCATCAGTATCGATGCTCGGGACGCTGCTAAGTACCGGTACTGGGAACATTGCAGTAAGTCAATGATACGGTACTAGCCGTAGGCTGGGCATCTTGCTGAGAGCTGACTGATGAGGGCACCTCCATCCTCCCACCCTCATTTCTTCCTTCTCTTAATTGGCCTGATAGCGCCATTTCAACATCATCAACATATTTATTATGAGCGACGCCCGCAACCGGACTTGCCTAAGCAGCAGTCCAAGCGTCTACTATCATCATAGTCGGCCATCTTCCATCCTCAACAAAACGAAGAACTACAAGTGGATACACGTTTCTTCTTGTAGGAGCACCCATCTCGTGAGCACCATCTCTTCAATCACTCGCGGCCTTAACTTGAGCACCGTCGAGAGCGATCTGGTGGCCATTACTCTTTGTATGGAGGAACATTGTCGCATCCAAGACCTCCTGCGAGAGCTCAAGTTCAGCGGATTCGAAAAGACCGGGATCAGAAATGATTCCACAGGAGCGCTTTACGTCAGTTCTACAAATGAATATGATACTCGGCAAGGACGCAGCATCTTCAATACGCAAATGGTTCGGCACCGAGCTTATCGACAGTGAAATCATCGGTGTTTATCACGTACCAACGGACATCCTGCCAGCAGAAATCTTCACCTAAACAACTACGAAGGCAGTTCACCAGAAGCGTGTGGAACTCATACAAGTTTATGCAAGTTAAAAGTAGTCAGCAGCAGGGCGTAAAAAGGGTGGGGAAATGTTGCGCTGCCGCACCTTCTTCTCGCAAATCCCGTTTTTTTCACCACGTGCCGAAGGCATGGTGCGGCTTGCCGCACTACGCTTTTCTTGTGCCGCACCTTTTTTCGCCGGAGGCGAAAAACAATGTGCGGGAAATATTTTGGGTCTGTTTCGCCGCAGGCGATTTTGTTTTTGGCGTGTTTTTCGCCGCAGGCGAAAAAATGTTTGGGCTTGTTTTTGTCTTGATTTCGTCTCAGATGCTATGTTTGGGTCTTGTTTCCTCTTTTGGCATAGAGTACTTCACTTCTTTTGATAATTCGATTGAAACTGTTGCCGTTTTCCTATGCCTGAGGACGTTCCAGGAAAACCAGGCCAGGGACACTGTGGCATGTGGCGCCTATTCAACCACCTCACATCTGCCGACGATATGTCTGATGCTTTTTGACCGTAATGTTGTCCTTGTTTCTTTGCAAAATGCAAAACATTCTAAGGCAGCCGGCACCACGTATACAAGAGGATAATCCGAGCGGGTTAGACGCACATTTTGAGTATATTGACGCATATATGGTAAAAAAAAAAAGCGGCTATGTGGTGCGGGCCCGCACCACGGTCTCCACCTCGTGGTGTGGTCATTTCATCACGAGCCTGACGCCTATTTTACGCCCTGGTCAGCAGCATCTACAATGCGGAAGAACTAACTAAAGGAAACGGAATTTCAACAACTAATTTTCAGTTTAAAATAATGCGGAAAAAATACGTCAGCTTGCGGGACTGTGAGAACGACTAGCCTGAGGTTTTGGTTTCAGAGATCCAGGAGCCACAGTCACGAAGGCACAGCCTGCAGGAGGATGAGAAGCATCACGGGGGCACGAGCCCATACATCGTCACTTATTTCCCGACGCCTCCCTGACCACATTTCTACATACCCACTCCACCTTCTTATACACCATGGCCAACATGATCAACATGGCGTTCCTCACCAACATCGAGCTTCATAATGTGGCGGGCCGCATGGGCCCCATCACCAAAAGCGTCCAAAATGGGTTGACTATTAGCGCTGGACAAGCTGATTCATTCACGGACCTAGAGGACATGGCGGGTATTGGAAAAACCTCTTCAGGACGCCCCTTTTATGGCACCACTGTTGAACGACGAGAGGGACGACGACCTCAGCGATTACCGGATCCCTATCGAGCCCAACATCGTCAGCTCCATCGTCCTTTTTGCATTACCAAGACCAAGACGGTGTTTCTGGTTCAGGTATGATAAATGAAAGTGTAGGCAAACCCATGCCCCTTCAGCTGCCCAACTGGGGATATATGTAATGCACCACGCAGTACATATACATATAACTCACAGGCCTTCAGTGTAGCATTCGGGGAATGTATTATGCCAACGTTGCTTTGGTTCCATGCTTGTGAACAGTAGGCAGAAAACAAGTTTGCCTTGGTTTTTTTTCAAGAACCCCCATAATCCGGGGAACGATTCTCAGAGCCCTGAAACTGTCTAAAGTTTGGGTTGGGGAAGTCTGTATGGTATGGTTTTGCATTGGTTTTTGTTTAAGAACCCCATAACCTGGGGAACGATTATCTGAGCTCTGAAACTGTCTAAAGTTTGGGCTGGGGAAGTGTGTATGGTATGGTACATACGAGTATGTATATGTTTATCCTGGCAAACTGCAGTAGATCCGCAGTAGCGTATCTGTCTCTGGAGTAGCCGATGCCTTGTTTTGCGGGGACCACTACAGACAGTGTAGAGACAGCAACAACCTGTCGGATGCAGCATTTCCCCTGAAGGGTTACCGCTAGGTTGTACTGTATATACGGTGCGCGAAGTTGGCCTCGCACGGTTTCCGAAGAATTTTTTGTTTGACGCGGGAGAGCATAAAGGGCGGCAAGGAGCCCGTGAAGGAATGAGTACAGATAGCAAATAAATACACAAGGATAGGAGAAAAAAAAATATGTAAGCTCGTGGGCAGGTGGAATGAACACCCTCCCAACGAGGCGCATTAATTGCAGAAAGCTAAAACAATGGAAGAAAGTCATACAAGTATTCCATCTTGATAGAGCACCTCCGCTACCGCCTGCCATGCCCAGCGCCCTCCTTACGGTATTGAAGGCTACGATAAGAGATAGCAGGTGCCATTTCGACCAGGGCGGTGGTCATGTCTTACCGACGGCG
Organism: Saccharina japonica; assembly: GCA_008828725.1. NCBI lineage: Eukaryota > Phaeophyceae > Laminariales > Laminariaceae > Saccharina > Saccharina japonica. The sequence goes on along the minus strand of MEHQ01001828.1, from coordinate 308,153 downwards.
CGTGACGCTGCGGTAGGGAGGGGCAGGAGATATTTGTGTCAGAGCGGTGGCCATGTCCTGCCGACTGCTTGTGGTAAACGGGAGCAGGGGTCGTTCGGTTGGGTTTGGCGGCCGCGTCTTGACGACAGCGTTTGACGCTGAGGTAAGGGGCAGCCAAGGGGCAAGCCGTTTAGTTCGGTGGCCGTGTCATGGCGACGGCGCTTTACGCTGCGCTAACGACGTGGCGCGACAAGTGGTACAGTGACTACCACGTCTGTCCGCAAGTAGACGTACATGACATGCAGTCCGGAAACTCAGTTGGGGTCACACTCAGCTGATGACATGGCAATATTAGAACCAAAAGGACGGGGACGCAAGAATTGTGTCCGCGGAGTTGGAGACGGGGTGCTGCCAGGAAACGCCCGGGGCAGGTACTGCGGGAACAAACTCGATATGGACGCAGACAACTATGCAGCATTCCCACAAGAAAATCGGAGCCGAACCAACTCGAGGTCAAGGTAAGAGGTTTGGGGATAAGGATAAGGATGAAAAGTGGTCCGTGGGAATGATAGCAAGAGACAAATAAGTTACCTGGTATGGCAGGGTATGGCGGCAGTGAAAAAAGAAAAAATGAGCAACAAATAGGGTGTAATATCATGCCGCAGCAGAGAGGCCTCATTGATCCCAAACTATATACCAGGTACGAATTAAAGAGACGACGGAATGTTACAACAGTAATCTTGGAACCAAAAAGACGGGGACGCAATAATTGTGTCCCCGTAGTTGGAGAAAGCCTCACGGTTGTAAACTCTCAGACAGAGGGTGGAATGAGACCACTTCCATCGTGATCGACCTATAATAGCACGAACTAAACGTACGAAGCGGTGGAGGGGGGAACAGACCATCCCGCCCGCTCTTCGTTGTGCACGAGGCACGCCGACAACGACATCAGTATATTTTGTTTTGGTTTTGTAGTATTTGTTTTGCCGGGGTAACTACTCTCTGCGACGACGTGCCGCGTTGATTATTGGCGAATCAACACAGGGGTAGCAACCCTGGATGAGAGTCTCCGGCTGATCGCAGCAGGCGGCCTCATTGATCCCAAACTATATACTCGTGCCAAGTACGAATTAAAGAGACGACGGAATGCTACAATAGTACTGCCACCTACTGCAGCATGCAGTTTTACGTCTGTCCAACGCCCTTGTAAACGCAGCTGTGTGACGAAGTGGCCCATGTGCGAACTCTCACCGACGGAGACATGATAAGGACGAGAAACCAGTGTGTACTTTATTCCCATGGTGATACTGCACCCGCGATTTGGGGGCAAACAACTCGGAATTACAGTAGAGCCTTGACGTACTATACTACTCTACTGTACTACATTATCAATACGATGTACGAGCATCATCGCAGGATATTGCTGCCCAGATACAGTACAGGACACCTACGGTAATAAGAAAACGAGCAACAACAAAGGCAGGTTGACATTTACAGGGAAAATGTTAAATTCGGGGGTCGTTATACTGAACGGTATACTGCAGAACGAACCGTTCTCCAATAAGAAATCCAGCCTGCACCAGCTTCCATGTTTATTATTAGGCATGTCCGGTACTGTACCACAGACATAAGAGATACACACGTCATTGATGCTGATCGATGAAGCGGGTTGGCCGTGGGTTGGTTCTACGCCGAGAAGCACGGCGGCCGTGCCGTGCACTGCTTGCGTTGTAACTCGGACACCAATCGCTGGGTATCCCATGCATGAGTAGAGGTACTGTAGTGGCTATATCCTGCGTCCAATATTGTGGTCCCGATTTGTGAACGTTTGGTACTTATCAGAAAAACAACAATAGCAGCGGCAGTACGAGTAATCATATTTTATTATACGACTATGTCCTAACATCACAGGTTCCCCCTTGCACAATGTAGGCGTAAAAAAACTCCTTGTGGGGACATTGAACAATGTAGCATACCCCACAAGGTGTCGACAACCTCTCAATTCGGTACGTGTTACATTGTTCAATGCCTTAACAAGGATTTGTTTTGCGTCCACATTATGCAAGAGGGGAGGGCTGCCGGCCAACGGCGATGGAAGGACCGCCTGGGAGTTAATATGAGTACACCAACATGTTCTTACATTTTCGGACAGTTACTCTGCATATACCGCTGTATAACGCGACGAGACGCTCGTACCAAGGGCATCATTGCAGACACAAGAGATACACACACCATATTCCTGTAAGTCCGGTTCGGTCGGGGTCAATCGCCCATCCTCTCTGTGCCACGGACACCCCTCGCCCGCCCCGAGCCCCGTCAAGCTACTGCAGGTCGTACGATGTACGAGCTTCATCGCACACTGCTGCTGCTGCTGTATTCGGTGTTTTTCTGTATGAATAACGGTACGGCCACGACTCCGCCCGTGGCGCTAGCCCTACCTTGCCCATAGTAATGTGTAAGCACCTGGTCATACGGTAGTAGTCGTAGTGTGCTGTGATGTACAACTCTGAACGGAAATGCAAGGACCACCGTGCGGGGTGGTATCGACCCGGGAGGTGGCCGTTTTTAGTCCCCGTGTTATTGGATGTGTACACGTATGGACGAATTTATGATCTGGAAATGGGGCCTTATCATCCCTGGGTGCGGCGGAACATCGACTAAGAGCCCCAGCCAAACCTGAAAGCAGCCAATGGGGTTGAAATTTCCACACCTTGTGAGGCGTTATCGATCCGATTGATGTCCGTTTTCGTCCACGGTCTGCTGGAGTTGTAGATGTATGGAAAAACATCTGGCCCAAGGATGGGACCTTATCCTCCCCGTGTGCGACAGAGCCTCGTCGTTGTTCCAAGGGGAAACTCTCGCCGCGCGCTGACTCCATGATGAACCCCAGCCAGACCTAAACTCAGCAAGTGGGGTTGGGGTCTCCATACCTTGCGGGGCGGTATCGACCCGGGGGGTGTCCGCTTTGTTCCCCGGGGGTTATTGGAGTTGTAGATGTATGGAAGGATTTATGGTGGGAACTTACCATCCCTGAGTGCAGCGGGACTTCACCATTACCTCGAGGGGGAACTGTCGTCGCGCGTTGGCTCCATGAACCCCAACCAACCGTAAATCAACCAGAGTGGGGTTGGGTTTTCCGCACCTTGCGGGACCGTATCGACCCGGGAGATGGCCATTTTTATCCCCGGGTTGTCGAATTTTTAGATGTATGAAAGGGCTTCTGATCCGGGGATGGGAATGTATCATCCCCGGTTGCGCCGGGACTTCGCCATTGCCTCGAAAGGCAACTGCCGCCGCGCGCTGGCTACATGAGCCCCAGCCAATCGTAAGTCAGCCGATGGGGTTGGGGTTTCCACGCCATGCGGGACTGTATCGACCCGGGGGGTGTCCGTTTTCGTCCCCGGGTTGTTGGAGTTGTAAACGTGTGGAAGAATTTCTTATCCGGGGATGGATTGTATCGTCCTCGGGTGCAGCGGAACCTCGTCATTGTCCTGAGGGGCAACTCTCGCCGCGCGCTGACTCCATGAGCGGCAGACAATCATATATCACCCAGTGTGATTAGAGTTTCCACATCTTGCGGGGCATCCGGGAGGTGTCCGTTTTCGTCCCTGGGTTGTTGAAGTTGTAGATGTATGGAAGTATTTAGGATCAGGGGATGGGACCTTATCGTCCCCGTGTGAGGAGGGGTCTCGGCGTTGTCCCGCGGGGCAACTATCTCCGCGCACTAGCTCCATGAACCCCAAACTCAGAAGTCAGAATCAGCCAGTAGGGTTGGGGTTCCCACACCTTGCGGAGGGGTGTCGACCCAGGGAGTGTCCGTTGTCGTCCTCAGGTTGTTGAATTTGTACATGTATGGAGGGATTTATGATCTGGGGATGGCACCTTATCGCCCCCGGGTGCGGCGAGACCTCGACATTGTCCCGGGGGGCAACTCTCGCCAAGCGCTGGCTCCAGGAACCCTGCCATTCATTAATCAGCCCGTGGGGTTGGAGTTTTCACACCTTGTGGGGCGGTATCGACCCAGGGAAACTCCGTTTTCGTCCTCGCGTTGTTGAAGTTGTAAATGTATTGAAAGATTTTAGATTCGGACATGGGAATTTAGCGTCCTCGGGTGCGGCGGGACCTCCGTGGGGCAACTCTCGCCGAGCACTGGCTCTATGAGCCCCCCGAGATGAAGTCAGCCAGTGGGGTTGGGGTTTCAATACCTTGTGGGCGGTATCGACCCGGGGGATGTCTGTTTTCGTCCCAGGGCTGTTGGAGTTGTACTGTTTCAAAGTTTTTTCTGGTCCGGAGATGGATTATTATCTTCCCCGGGTGCAGCGGAACCTCGACGTTGTCGCGCGGGACACAACTCTCGCCGCGTGCTGGCTCCATCAGCCCCAGCTAAATCACCAATCAGCCGATGGGGTCGGGTTTTCCACACCTTGCGGGGCGATATTGATCCTGGGGGGATCGGATCTCGTCCCCGGGAGGCTGTAGGTGTATATTTATGGAAGGATTCATGATCAGGGGATGGGAGCGTATCGTCTCCGGGTTTTGGCAGGACTTGGACGTTGTCCCGGGGGGAAACTCTCGCCGCGCGCTGGCTCCATGAGCCCCAGCACAGCCAACCATGAATAAAATCTGCCAGTAGGGTTGGGGTTTCCACACCTTGCGGGGCGGTATCGACCCAGGGGATATTCGTTTTCGTCGCCGGGTGGTTGAATATCAGCCGCGTGCAGGGCAGATGCACGCCGGTCCCAGTGACGTAATTCCGGGGAGGCTATGGCACAAGGCGGACTACTCACGAGCAAAGATGTCTGTTGACGATCATGAGTGAAGTTTGTCAAGCGTCAAGGCTGTCTGTCAAACTATTTTTGCGTGGGTTGAGAAAAAAAATAATGCATGAAGCAGATTTCCTCGAGTATYCTCCTGTTAAATGCCGAAGAGGCGTCGTGCTTAGATTCCTTGTAACGGTTACAACAATGCCACAACTGCCACCAATCTTACGGGTACTTGTATGAAAGCAACATCGATAAGGTTGACAATCTTCAGGGTACCAACCACGCTAAGGCTCAGACCCCGCTAAGCGTAGTCATGACCTAGGTCCGACCTTGACTAAGGCACTGACCTCGGGAAGGTTGAAATGATTACGACCTTTTCGGGTACACAGATAAATCAGGGGACTACCTTTTCAAGTATACACCTTCCGGAAGGTCAAAATATGTTCGACCTTGGCGAATAGCCGAATGGCCACATACTACATGTATGTGTGAAATGGTGCAAGAAGCGGAAAAAACGGGGGGGAAACATAAATATGCCGTAGAATGCACCCCAAAGGATGCAGACACAAAGAAGGTGAACAGTATAGACAGCAGCATACCATGCGTCCGAGAAGGAAGCCCATCGAAACGCAAGAAGCAGAGGGTCGTTTGTTGTGTTGTGTTTTGGTTATTATACGAAAAATGCCGCCCATGACAAAAGCAGGCCACCGGAAAGACAGCTGGAAGACGATGTGCGTGTGCAAAAAGCACCAGCAAGGTACACAATAAAAGGGCCTGTAAAACAAACATGGAGCGGTACCAACAATAACAGACAGAAGCGAGGCGAATGTCTGCCTCAATTGGGAGCAGGGTGGGGATCCTGCCGGAGGTTCTAGCAGACCTCACAGGCCCGCTCGGAATCAAAGTGAGGAGGGGGCTCCCAGGATCGAGCATCATTCTCAGCTTGGATCAAGCTTGCGGGAGATCCGCGACACATGGGGGGTGACCAAGGAAGAGATGGCGGGCATCGTCCCTGATCTTGGCTGGTAGGGCTCTCGGGGCAGAGGGGGACCTGGCGCCAGAGGACCGACATGCTGGCTGCGCATGACGCCGTAACCACCAATCACACGAAAAGCCAAACAGAAGCTGGGCAGCTGGCTGAATCAGGGCCTGCACGCTGCCCACACTGCTTCGCTGGAGGAGCTACCGGAGACGGCTCGCCCCCCGGACCAGGCGACCCGCTGGGGGGGACCGAGATTAAGGCCTTCGCCAAGGCCTCGCTATAGGAGTCTACAGGAGGCAGGAGCCACGGCATCCTTCGGGCAAGACCAACGGATTCACTGCGTGTCATACCCGCCGCAGAGTTCGTGGGCATGGGAAGACGTTTCATTGGGATCGAGGAACACGTAGCAGTGAGGTGCCCCTGCTGCGATGCAGTCAACGTGGACACCCGCCACGCACGCATCTGTCCCAGGGCAGGTGCGCAATGAACCAACATCAGCCGCTCGTCCACGCGATGTCCCGCACGTTGAAGCGTCTGGAATCCAACACCAAGTAGAGAGCGGCGAACCGACGGGTATGTATCATATGTGCTTTATCGCGACACTGTTGCGCACGCGTCGCGGCAACTGCGCGGCATGTCGCGACGCGTCGCGACACATGCCCGACATCGTCGCGGCCCTATGCGGCATGCCGCGACCGTGCGCAGCGGTGTCGCCGACAGGTGTCGCGACAGGTGTCGCGGTATGAGTCCGCGCGGTGGTCGCGACAAGTGTCGCGAGGTGTCGGCGCGCAGGTGTCGCGGCAATGCCTGCGACGCGCGCGCGCAGTCGCGGACATCGCGCGACGCCGCCAGTGTCGCGAGTGCGCAGTCGCGGCAAGGCTGTCGCGTGCAGGTGTCCGCGGCAGGTGTCGCGGCAAGTGTCGCGACGCGTCGCAGTGTCACGCATCGCGGCAAGGTCGCGACGCGTCGCCAGGTTCACGGATGTCGCGGCACGCTGACACTGCCGCGACACCTGCCGCGACGAGCGTGACGAGGTTCACGTAGATCATCATGTTTAGGAGGGGACGTGTAGTCTCCAGGTTTACTGGCCGGTATTACTGTGGGATCAGGGTAGACCTTGCGCTTCGCGCCTGCACCAGTATAGGGTGGTTCGTCGCTTCGCTCCTCACGGTTTTTAACCAGAAGGCTCTTATGGGATCATATCCTGATGGGACCTGCTTTTTGGCAGGGGCGCTGGTGTAGTGGTTATTCTTCACAATGTTTTACACCTTAAATCACGTCACCCCGTGTGCTGTGGTTGTGGCTCGGAACACAAATACAAACAGTACGCTTTAGACCCAAACATGCCGTTATGGTCAATAGAGGCGTTTAACCTTGTCATCCGGTTCGAATCGGTTTTCCGAAAACAGCGTCGCGACGCGTCGCGTTTCGCGTCGCGACAGGTCGCGTTACGCGTCGCGACATGTCGCGACACGCGCCACGAAAAAATCAAGTAATGTAGATCCGTGGGCGAACCGTTAACTGTAGACCGAAATCTGCGGATGGACATTGTAGTCAGGAGAGGAGGTTTCCGAGCCGCTCCAAACAGGGAGTACAGGGAGAAGTCCATCCTGCTGGACGTCAACCATGCTGACCCTCAAGCGCAGGTACACCTGCGAGGAGGCAGTGCTGATCACGATGGATCAGCTGCCTCTACCTACGAGGCGTGCAGGCGCCAACACTACGCTCGTCCGGGACATATGTCCTTCGACGAACGGAGTAACAAACTTACCACTTTAGCGGTGGAAAGCTTTGGGCGTCTCGGGGTAGCGGGCAGCACTTTCATCGACCAGCTGGCTGCTAGTGTTGTGGGGGGGAGGGACGGTGGGTCGATGGCTAGGAAAGGGGTGGTGAAAGAACGCCTATTGCAAATCGTCTCGGTGACCACACAGGTCACCATCTCCAGGAGGGTTTCACGCTTCAAACTTCAGCTCAGGGGTCGCCAGGAAGCGAGGAGGAGCAGGGGGGGGGGGGATGACAGACCCACACCGATGGCGTGGGGATGGAGCTTGGATGCGGCTTAGGACTTAAGAATTGAACGTAAATAGTGCATATTGGGAACAAGGAGAGAGCAAGGACAACAAATGGAGTATTGTGGATAAATCTTGGCGGGAAGCAGACATAGAAGGGTGTTAGACTGTACGCATAGGTTTCCTTGGTTTCCGTGGTTTTCTGCTTTTGGGAATTTCATGAGTGATCAACGCTGAAGATCATGCTGCACATTGTCGGATGGCAAAGATAATAATAATAACAAAATCAACAAATCAACGGCAGAAGCACAACCGGAAGTCGGTGCCCAGGTGAAGACGGGGGACCCCACGCGGAAAAAAAACAGGAAAACACGGCGAAGACACGGGCGTTGGGAGGAGAAAAGCCAGACGCGCACACGAGTCCCCGAACCGCCCCCCCCGATCAAGTGCATGGAGCAAACGCGCCAAAAAAAGGAGGAAACTACGCTGCATCACAACACCGCCGACTCGTAAGGGAAAACGCACGCAACTCGCGCATAACCCCCCCCCCCCCCCGTGCGCGAATACGCCCACAAAAAAAACTAACACTGCGAGAAAGAACGCGCTCTGTCAAAAAAAGACGCCCACAAAAAAACCCTAACCCTGCGAGAAAGAACGCGACCTACCTAAAGAAGATGGGGTCGAACGCGCACAACAGGGTACAGGACACAACGGCAAAAAGCACAATAAACAAAAAAGAAAGGGCACGAGCCAAAAATAGGTATACTACATAACCCAGCTCCTAAAGTCACTGGGAATAACCCAGCTCCTAAAGTCACTGGGAATAACCCAGCTCCTAAAGTCACTGGGAATGCATAGATGCATGAAAGTATTTCTAATCTGGAGATGGGACCTATCATCCCCGGGTGCCGCTGGCTCCATGAGCCTCAGCCAATCAACAATCAGCCGATGGGGGTGGGGTGTCCACACCGTGCGGGGCGGTGTCGACCCGGGGGTTGCCGTTTTTGGCCCCAGTTGGTCGGAGTTGTAGATATATGGAGGGATTTATGATCCGGGGATGGGGCCGCATCCTCCCCAGGTGTGGTGAAACCTCGATGGATCTACTCAGCACCAATATTTCAGAAAGAGCCAGCGGCCTCTGGCATGGATTTGGCCAACCAATCAGCTGCCAGAATTACAATGCAAAATTGTAAGTCAGTACCTTGGCTGGCTACTACGTAGATGGCTGTCAGAACTGCCTCGGGATTGTGCCACGGCCACTGGTCGGCGCGGCGCAATGCGCAGTACGCGGCGGCCAGGACTAGGCGCGACGTGAGACGCAGTGTCCTGTATATTGTGTGTCGTACTCTCTCTACCGGTGCCGTGAGGTGGGACTGAAACGCTCTGGATCGCGAGACTCGCGAGACCATGACGACAGCATTCAAAGTGTGCTGTGATGTACCAATCTGAACGGAAACATAAGGACCAGTGGGTAATAAAGTAGATTCCAAATGGCCCTTACATTACCGTCCGTAGTCACTGTCCTTGGGATTAGGGCAGCGCTCAGCACGCGACGGTCAGGACTTGACGTGAAGTGAGACGCGGTGTCCCGCTGGTTGTGCCGCGAAGCTTCTCTACCCATGCCTCGAGGCGGGACTGAATCGCTCTGGTTGGCAAGACCGTGATTCCGGATAGACAGGCCATGATTCCAGACAGACAGACAGACAGACTTTACAGCATTAAATACGAAGCATACGTGGCGAGATACTGGTAAGAAGCGAGTACTTCGATTGATAAAACTTATTTTCACCCAAAACATCATGACGTTCGGTCCACACGGCACCCACAAAGGTGGGGCATGGCGCAAACGGCTTGTCTCCGTGTCAGCTATCCCTGCTCGTGGCCGCAAAGTCGAAGCTACGAGTAACGTCCCGCCGATTCTTAAAAAAAATCGTGGTTCATGCTTGCTTGGCGACGAGGCGGCTCATCGGCGGCGCGTTTCAAAAGTTTTGCATTGTAAACACAGGATTTCGTTCCACATTTGTTTTAGTCGCGCTGGAGAACCAAACAAACAGTTTCACTCTTTGGAACAATACAGCGATTCTCGTAACTAACACCTGGTTCTCTATTGTGACATTGTGTTAGTATCGCAATCGAATGAGTAACATTCGCGTTGCTAGTCTCCGGTCTTCCCCTTAACTTAAAAAAAAGGTGTTGAGAAAGGGCCGCATTATGATCGACCAAGTAGTAAGTGTTGTCCAATGTGTTACCAGTAGTATCGCAATCGATTGAGTATCATCCGCGTTGCTTGTCTCCAGTCTCAATCTATCGTAAGAGAAGATTGTTGTTAATCAGAGTGTTGGAGGTGCTGATCGCGGTTCAAGCGGGAGCTGTATGATATGGAGGATGTCCCGTTTACTCTAAATGTGCGCATGCTAAAGGCCGCGAGGTGATGGAGACACTGCTGTACAGGTGTGTGACGTGGACCCTTGTCCAGGAGCACTTTGCTGAGCTCCGAACGGCACACCACAACTTGACTTCCTCATACGTACGGACCATTAGTTTCCATCGCCGACAACGCATCGACCATCTTATCATGTCGTCCGCCAAGGCTCTCAAGAAGGCACAATGCGTGAGCGTTGAGATGACCATCCGCAAACGACGCCTCCTCTTTGCGGTGTTCGTCAGCTCCAAGCAAGATAGTCAAAACACACCCAGAGACAAGCGATGGTTTGATGATTCAAGTCGTTTATTAGGGGTACGAATAGCAGGAAGTGACAGCAGTGTGCGTCGTCACATATATATGCACCCAGTCGTCAAGATCCACATAATCCTCAACACATAAAATCCTGAATCGTCATGTAACTGTTAAACTGAAGAGGCATCACGAACATGAGAAGGCCGTACAGCGCACGACCAATGAGCGGCTGGGGAGGGTGTGAAAATGATAGTTGGGAAATGAAATCACTTGCATTTTGGGTGGGCGGTCCGGACCGTATGATCCGAAAAAAATAATACGTGCAATCAAAGTGATCCGCACGCACAATGAACAAACATACGTACGCACCTGGAAAATCTGCCAAACACGTAAAATAATCTCTCGGATACGCTGTACGCAGATACGGTACGCAGATAGATGCAGTGCGATAAAATACCAGGTGCGTATAAAGTAGCGGTGCCATCATCAGGCATGAGCTTTGCTCGTCAGATAGGCTCTCTCGGAGGGTGGATGTCACATGCACGCGGGAGGAGAGAACACTCAGCACAGCGACTGACTTCTTGACGTGGGTCAAGCTTTTGTGTTTTTATCGGGGGAGGTGTGGTTATTACCGCAGCCATTCCTACTACTATGCACGTTGTATTTGGAGGTGATGCGGTGTCTGATTCTTCCTTGTCTCTACGCTCTTCTTGGTACCACTCCGTCCCGAAATATAAGAAATGTATTGAAATTAATACGTAACTACATTAAAAAGTTCCTATATTACGGGACAGAGCTGTATGTGTAATGCAGCAGCTATGATACCGAGCGGTCTGGATACCTGCCCTCTACCTGCCTCTACTGCTCATTGTTGTTGGCATAAAATAAGCAGCGTTTGAACTGCCTCAGGTATTGGTATGCTCTGCCTGTGTCTGTGTGCTATACGCCAGCGCCAAACTACAGCCGGTATAACCCAAGCGTCGGAAGCCACGCTGGCTGCCTCTGGTCTGGCGGCGACGCGCCGAGTGCGCTCGAGTCGACCTGTCTTGGTATTATTTTGAAATTTGACACAACGAAGCATCCGAGCGTTGACGTACAGCAGTACAGCACAGGAGGACACCTAATAAGAAACAGGCTAATGAGGATTTAGAGGAAAATAAGAAATTCGGGAGTCGTTATCTTGAAATCAGTGTAGAAAGCACCCTCTCGCAAATACCAAATCGAGCCTGGACCATATTCCTTGTTTCTTATTAGGTGTCCTGTACTGTACTACTGCTGTTGTGCTGCTGCTGCTGTGATATGTACTCATACACGTGGCGAGGCGTTGCATGTACTCATACCCGCGCCAGCGCGACCTTCGCAGCTCCCAGATCATCACAACCCCCCTTCCCCCTGCGCAAACAATATTCATCACAGATGATGTGGAACTCCTCAAGGTCACTCAGTGCTCGGCGTGTTTGCGTGCTGATCTGCTCTGTTCGCGCTGTTGTCCTCGGCGTGTCGCGCACACCCCACCTCTGTTGCTGATACTCCGCCGAGGCCCATGGTGTGTGCTTGGCTGTCGAGGCGTGCAAAAACTGTCGCGACGCCGCTGCTGTAAGCCAAGAACGGGCTTTGAGGGTCGAGGGGACAAGGGGGTACCCGTGGTATGATGAGAGGGGGTCACTTTTCTGTCACGCTGATTGACTTGAAAACTGGGGCCACTTTTGTCACGCCTATTATCTTGAAAATCGGGAACACTTTTGGAATTTTGCTTTCTGAGTCTCCGGTCCCAAGGACCGGAGAATTATTTATGTGCGGAAGTTGAGGGCATCATCATTTAGGCGGGCTGCGGAGCTGTTGCTGCTACGGGTACTACTATATCGCGCTGACCTCCATATTTTTGACAAGAGGCTCGACCGGGCGGAAGTTGGAGAGTGGCTGAAGTTCATAGCTATTTACAAGAATGTCACAAACACACCGAAATAGTTCCGCGCGGCATCCACTCGGCAGCGCCGACGAAAGGGTCAGGTGTGTCTCCAAATGGGAATCCCTGTCACGCGTGGAAAGCGGCGGGATACGTGCAAAGCGGCAAACTATTTTTCGTGCTGTTTCGTGTTGACAACACGACGATGCCAGACGGATGCACCAGCATATATATGCTGATGGTCTGAGGGAACTCCCCGCGGTCTGTGCCCTAAACGAACAGAATAGATGAACAAGGCAGACTTCGACGGCTGTTGGTGGATGCAATGAAGTTTGTTTTTGGTTGTTTATGGTCTACACAAGCAGTAGAAGGAGCGCGGCGGCAGTAGCAGCAGCAATAGCTAAACATCAGCAGCAAATTTGTGGGTAGACATGACAGCACAACAATGTTCACTATTGGTGCGCGCATATCTGTAACCGCCCAACGTGTAGGCAAAATGGGCTTCCCGCGGCTGTGGTCGAGTGGATCAAACACATACTCCGCTCGCTTGGAGTAGAAACCGACTCATTTATTTGCCGTTAACAGGGACCACACGGCGGGCGTGTGTACCCTCACGGAGTCTCCTATTCCGGAGCCCAACGTAGAGCTAGAACCAGATAGTCAATCCGCCGGTGCTTGCCCTACAGGTGTGTCGCCATTTTAAAATATCCGTATATACAGTGCTGCTAATAGCCGAAGGATCGCTTCCATGTACCTAGAAACGATATCGCAGCCCGCTAAAAAGTACCAGGTATGCGCCTTATATTAGGAGAACCGCGACCTCGTCGGCCGCCACAGCCTGAGATTTGCCCGCGTTTCAGCAAGGGCTTGAACCAACGATTTCCCAGAACGCGTGGCCTATACCGGGGCGTACTCACCCCTGCACCAAAACCATACTATTGTAGTAAAAAAATGAAATGCTTTGTGGAGCAAGGGCAATCATTTCAGAGCAGTACGAAAACAAAACCAACAGCGAAAGTGGTACGGAGAGTGTTTTTTTCTCCTCGTCAACAAAAGGTACTTACCGTACTCACAATCGCGCCAACCAAGTAAATAGCCGACAAAGCGCATGCGCGCCGCGGGGAGGAATTTCTACGTACTCTAGGGCACGCCACCTCGCCTGCCCGTGCCCACGTCATACTATAACGCTTCGGCTGCTCTGATGTCGGAAGCAAATGACAGACACGTGCGGGAAAGGTTGATGCGGATGCGCAAACCACTACAACAATCGACGACGGCCAATCGCTCAAACAGGAAAAGACAGTAAATTCACCACGCTCCACTGCCCGCTAAACACGCTATGCCTCTTCGCCATACGGATCGTCATCATCGTCCATCCCTCCGCCGTACATTCCCTCCTCGTCGTCGTCGTCGTCATCGTCCTCCTCCTCTTCTTCCTCCTCCTCCTCCTCTTGCTGAGCGACCGGTTCCGTCACCGCCGGCGCTTCCGATACGGCCGCCGCCACCGCCGCCGCCACCGGCACCGTACCCGTCGTGGCCGGTACCGTACGCGCCGTGGCAATTGTGGCGCTAGTCAAAGGTGCGGTCCGAGCAACTGCGGCGGCCACAGGAGCCGGAGCCAGAGCCGGAGTCGGAGCCGGGGCCGGAGCCGAAGCCGGAGCCGGAGCCCGAGCCGTTGGCGCAGAGACGTTGGAGATGCCGGGGAGGGCAGTCAACCCGCCCATCTTCAGCATCTCGAGCGCATCCTTGATAGCCTTTTCTCCGCCATCGTTCGGCGCCGCCCGCGCCCACGCCGCCTTAACGGGGACCTGGCCGATCAGCGGCGGAACGCCCTGCCCCTTGCCCGGAGCCGTCGCCCCCACGCCATTGGCATGCCGACCAACGACACCACCCTTGAAATCAAAGTCTCCGGCCGCTTCAGCGCCGAACCCAGTGCTGCTGCTGCCGCCGCCGCCGCCACCGCCGCCGCCACGACCTGCAGCCCCGGCGCGGCTTCCCCGCGCCGGGGGCAGGACGGAGCCCCCAGCGAACGGTTTGAGACCCAAAGAGGCGGAGGGGTGGGGTGAGGGGGATGGCGTGGAGGTGAGGGGAGCCTTAACCCGGCCCTTGAAGCCCTTGCCGAGTCTCGTGGGTGGCATCAACGGCAGCGGCGCCAGGTTGTCCTCGAACACTTCTTCCATCGCGTCGTCTTCTGCGCGAGAAAAAGGCGGCGGCGAGCGTGTGGGGGGGGTGGGCGTGGCGGCAGCACGGCGGGGTGGGGGGGGGGGGGTGGGGAGGTGGCGACGCAGGGTGGACAAAGGGGCGCCTGGTATGTTATGATAGACGCTTCAAGCGTTCGGCCAAGAACGGTTGTGGTCGTACCGTACAGAGAGAGAACCAGCGCGAGTGTATGAAAAAACGACACGTGAAAAATGGGAGGAATGCCCACGGCTTGTTTGTCCGCGCTAATAATAACGATGTTTTCACGCATAACGCACAGGGGCAAACCCCGCAGTTGCTGTTCGCGCTTGGAAAGTAACCGACTTGCCACGGTTGATTGTCAGGGTTGATCATGGGTTTTTTGTTTGGAGCTTGTAAACGCCGAAAAGCCTACTACTAATAGATGCCAGTTATAGCAGAAATAGATCAAACGTTGATGGACGCGCTACAGCACGGCAATGACGTGAGCGATGTCTGCGCCGCAAGCGGTTAACAACGTCAACCAAAAGCGACAAGCACAGATCAATATACCGTGCACTTTCTATTCCGCTTTTGCTTAACCAACGAAACGCGCAGGCATCATTTTTGTTTCGAACTCGGTAAAAAACAAAACGGACAAAACAAGGACAACACAAGAACTGAAATGATTGGCAAAACCTTGCTGTGGGTACATCAGGCATTACCAGGCGCGGAGAAGACGGCACAGAGTAGTGCGCTGGGGGGGCAGGACGATCAATATGTGAACCCCGGCTTGCACCGGGAAACGGTTAGATTACAGCTCCAGGTATTTGCTAATATGCCAACCAAAATGTACAGACTTACAAAAAGACCGATGCACATGCACACAGTAAGGCGGACAAAAGATACAGACGGGCAGAAATGACGGGAGGGAGGGGGAAGCGAGGGGGAGAGGGAGGAAACGAGGGAACAAGGGAACCTCACGAAACGCGGAGGGGGGCACACGAGGAAACCAAAAACGAATGTCGAATTCCCTGGCAGTGACACCTCGCTCACCGTAGATCTGTTTGAGGCTTCCGTCGTGGTTCATCACTCGCTGCAGCGCCGCGTGGTCGATCTTCAGCGACTTGTTCTTGGCCGCCTCCGTCTGGAGGACGTCGGCGAACGTCTCCATCCCGGTCTTGATCGTGCTGCAGATGGCAAACGGACGAACGAGAACCATTTATTATTTTATTTATGTCCCGCCAGCGCGGCCACCACTTCCCGATAGCGTATAGTTGCAGCCGCCCGGAGGAAACAACGCGCGCTCCGTCTGCTCGCTAAGTCTACTCGCTAGCCCTACGCAGTTGGAGGGAGGATAGCTCGAGCGAGCGAGCGACCACCGCTGTTACCGCCGCCGCCGCCGCCGCCGCCGGTTGCTTCGGCCAGCACATCATTGCTCACTACGTGCAATACTCCGTTTGCTTCTACTCACAACTTCGCGGCGGACACACAGGGAGACACCGGAACCGCGCTCTCGGGTATAAAAAATTAAGGCATCCGCATCGACCAGACTATGAATACTATATGTTATGCCGCAGTGGCACCGTGTCCCGTGTGGCCGAAGCGCGCGTGAGCTTCTGAATGATGCCTGCATGCGCACCAAACGACCCTTCCAACGACAAACCCAATACGCACAACGCAGCCAGCAAAGCGCGACGACGCTGGCGCTGGCGTTCGCGCTCTCTTTTGATTTACCCTTGCCGGGGGCACAGGACAAAACACTACAGCTGTATACGAAATACACAAATGCAGCGGGGTGGAGCCGCAGAGACGCTTCGTACATAGAGCGCGAGTTACCTGGAACCGTATCTCCGTTTCTTCTTGGAAGAAGCGGGCGGTGTCCCTTCCTCGGCGAGAAGTCTGCTTTTCTCCTCCTGGCGCACGCGAAGACGGAAACGAACGGCGGGAAAACAAAAACAAGCAGGCCGGAAGCGAGGAGAAAAAGAGAGCGTGAACGTTATCAACAACAAACAACTGACGAGGGCGGAGGCGGAGGCGGGGGGGGTGTACTTCATTTTCATGCATGGCCGAAGTCGTATGACCGTAGACCCTCGCATCCCTACAACGCCGGGACGGAGCATGTCGGGTTTTCACCGACCAGGCAGACATTGCTAGCACCAAGCGCGAAGCGCCGTGAGGTGTTGAGCGAGTGGCATGGAGGGTGAGCTGCATCCTACTGAGAACCGCTTGTGAGGCGGACTTGCATATGGATGACAGCTTCAATGAGGGGGGGGGGTGATGAAGCACACCTCCTCTTAAAACAAAGATGCTGCGTGGGTTTCAGTGGTGACCCTGTAATACCTGCGGAGCGGGCCGACCGGTCTCTGCGAGCACCGTGAAGCAACCATCGGAGACTTGAAGGTTGTCGCAATTACACGAGACATGGTAGCTTGATGACAACGACCATAACACAAACCAAACCCCTGCGTATCGAAAACACAACGAAAAGACGGCGACAGAACCCGTACAAGACCCTCCCCGTTCCTAACCTGGTCCTCGATCCACTCCCTGTGCTCTTTCTCCCACTCTCTCTTAGTCCTCTCTTCGTCCTCCGGAGTTCGAAGGTACACCCCCCATTCCACGGGTTCCTTTCTTTTTCCGGCCTTCGCGTGCGCTCCGCCGCCCCCCGCCGTTGCCGACACGGCGGTCGTGGCACCAGAGGTTGCGGCCATCCGTGCCGGGTCGGACTTAGCCTGCGGCGCCCGGAAGAGCAAGCGGGCAGTGGCAATGGCGGCGGTGGGGAGGGGGCAGAAGCACCAGTGAGCAAAAAACAAAATTGCTATCTGCCTGTGTTACGTCAGCTTCGTCGAAACGAGGGAGAGCGACTAAAAAAAGCGTCATGCCGCTGCTGCTTGCGCTATTCCCCGTATACGTTGGGTCGACGTTTTTTATATACGTTTGTGAATCCCTAATCCGGCATCCGGCTTTCGAGTGTATCGGAACTGACGCACGGGCGGGTTCGGCGGCGAGATGCCGCCACGCAAGCACTCAGATACGAGTGACTGGGCCGTGGGACGGAGCTATTCTTATTCTTGCTAGCAAAAAGCAAAAGCGGCTCTTTTAGGCACGAGGCGAGCGCGCAGCAGCAGCAGCAGCAGCAGGTTGAACGGGTCGAGTGGGTGACACCCGAGCGCGAACAACAAAACACACAAGATAGGAAGAGCAGCGACGGTACAGGGACGGTAACGGCGCTCCCCATCCGTTGTATCTCGGTCCACTGAAAGGGACACCTGGCGGACTTCGGGGACAACTCCGTCGGGCGCATTGGCGACGATCCAACGGAGCAACGAAGCCCTCGAACAAATCCAATAGCGAAGGGGGCGAAAGGATCAGACATTCACATCCGACGAAGGTGGCAACAACGACAAACCAGCACAAGATCGTAGCAGCAAGGACTTCCTCCACCAATAAACCAACCAACCAACCAACCAACCGGCCGGCTGACCGACCGATCGGTCGACCGACCGACCCAAAATCCAATCGATATCAACAGAACCGACAGGCATGAAACCGACGAAGACCCACCGGCACCCCCTTCGGCGCGTTCGGTCCCACGGCACCACCCTCGCTCCCGACACTGCTGTTGGCGACGTCTCCTTCGGCCGCCCCTTCCCCGTCGCTTTCCCCTATCTCCTCCTGCTTCTCCTTCCCCTCTCTTTCCCCTTTTTGTCCTTCTCCCGCTTCGTCACTATCGTCGTCGTCAGGTGGTTGCGTCTTGCTGACCGCCAGCTCCGACGCCCCCAGCCCCCGCTCTTCGTCCTCGTCGAACATGCTCTCCAGGCACGAGTACACCTGGCTCTCCACCTGCGAGGTGCGCAAGCACGGAGCAAAAAAAAGGGTGGGACAGGGGCGTGGCACGTTACCTCAGGGTGTATACACAAACGCTGTGATTCCGCATTCAGGCTCAGAGCTCAAACTCGGTGTTCACACGCTCGGCACTCAAGCTCAGCCCTCAAGCTACTACGCTGAAGCTGACCGCGTAGAGGAAGGCGTGGACGCGTGGCGGCCGTGTCCAATGAGATACTGCCTCGCTTGGTCGTGGTGGGGCCACCCGCCGACAGACCTCGGGTTCAATCATTCGCCATCGCGCTTGACCATAAGAAAAGCCCAGGTTCCGTGGGAGCGACGGACGGAAGCCACGCATGGGCTGGAATTTGGAGGCGAGCGATGCGCTACGAAGCGATACGACGCCGAACCAGCGAACTGGACCGGACCGGACCGGACCGGACTGAACCGAACCGGACACACAGAACCGAACCGTACCGAACCAAAACGAGTGCACTCCGGTTTGAATTCGTTTGGCATCGTCACCAATCCCCCCCCCCCCTCATCACTTATTTCCCGCCTCCACCCACGAGACACGCACCTCGCTACGCTTGGCCCTGGACTCGGCCTTTCTTGACTGGGACCCCCGCACGCGAAAAACGTGTCGCGTCTGCCATAAACAAAACGCAGACGAAAAACGCAGAGGACACAGGGAGCGTCGATTAAGAAGCGTCGTCGTTAGGCCAAACCCTTTTCAGACTGCAAAATCGATCCAACTCTAATCCCAAGTAGTTTGCCCTCAAAAAGGAAAGTGTGGATGTCAATGGGTTAATTCGAGGAAGCCTGGCTCCGCCACCGACGCTGCAGCCAAGGCCCGCGTAAGGTTGAACTGCGTCGCTTTTTCATCGTCTAGGCCAGTGCCCCCAAGCGGAAAAGCGCATCACGGTGCATATAGGGGTGCAGGGGGGCGCGCGTGTTTAGCGGGCGAGCAAGACTGAACAAAACTACGTAAACCGGGGCAAGCAGCACAGGAGCTGCCGAGTTGAAAGTGATGAGTTATCACCGGCACCGACACCACGGCCACCACCACCGCGATCTCCGACACTACCAAACCAACACCAACACGACATGTCATACACTCTCTTTATCTCTCTCCCTCTTTCCCATATCTCTCTCTCTCTGTGTCTCTCCCTCTCTCTACCTCTCCAGCGGCATTATCACTACATTTTTATCCTTTCTCACCAAGGCCTCGCGCCCTTCGTCCGTGTTGGCCTTGACCTTCATCTTCGACGCAAAGCTCTCCTCCTCGTCTTCCTCGTCCCCGTCCCCCTCCTCCTCCTCCGAGTCCTCCTCGCCGCCGCTCCGGGCCCTCCGTCGCTTTCTCAACCGTGCGCGACCTGCGGTGGTATTTTTCCCCCCGCCCTTTCTTTTGGTCGGCCCGCTGTCCGAATCCTCTAAGTCATCCTCGTCGTCGTCGTCCTCCTCCTCCTCCTCATCTTCGTACTCTTCCTCCTCTTCCTCCTCCTCCTCCACCTCTTCCGATTCAAGTTCCGAGTCGTTGTCTTCGCTTCCGTCCACACCTTCCTTCGCCGCCCTCTCCTTCTCCGCCGCCGCACCTTTCGCGCGCCGCTTAGCACCGGCGACGACGACAACCTTTCGCGTCGGCACCACTCTCCTCCCGCCCCTCATTCTCGCCGCGCCGTCCCCCTCCCCCTCTGCTTCCTCCTCCTCCTCCTCCTCCTCTTCCTTCTCCTCGCTTTCCCCGACCTTCCGGGTGGTAGCCCCCCGTTTCCGCAACGCCACCTTGCCCGCCGACGTGTCCTTGCCCTTACGCTTGCCTTTCCCCTTGCTCTTACCCCCTGGCGCTCCCTTCTCGCGACTGCTCCCGGGCGCCGCCGCCGCCCCACCGCCTTTCGTGCCACCGCCACCGCTGCGGGAGGCTTTGCCCGAACCTCCCTTGAGAGCGGCTGCCTCGGGAAGTGCTTGCTGAGTCCACGGCATTTTCAGGCGCCCTTCCCGAATGCTGAGTTGCAGAAACAAAAACCAAGCGTTCACCAGAGGGGTGACATTAGGGGAGGGGGTTAGGGGCACAGAAACAGTAATAGTTATCGTTCGTCCGCTCGTTCGTACATGATTTCGTTCGTTCGTGCATGCGTTCCACGCCTTTTGTTCGTTCGTGCATTCGTTCCACGCCTTTTTGTTGGTTCCTTGGTTACATAACTGTGTTGGTTCGTTCGTTCCATGGTTTCGTTCGTTTACTAGCTCTGTTCGTTCGTTCGCTCCCTTATTCCGTGCGTTCGTTAAATGCTCTCGATCATTTCATGGCCCAGTTCGGTCGTTTTGACATTATCTTTCAAATAATGGTTCCGTTCGTTCGTTTAAGGTTCTCGTTCATTTAATGGATGTGCGTATTCATTCGTTCATTCGTGCGTTCATTCGTGCGTTCATTCAGCCCTTCTCTCATGCCTTACAGTCAGTATTATGTTTGTTCGCTCGTTCGCACGGCTAAGAAACATAAACAAGGCGGACGGGCCAGGGAGGGGGAGAAAGCCACAGGAGTCGACACTTAGATCAAGCCACGAGAAACGACATTTCTCTTGGGCGGTGTTGATGTCAAAAATAAATCATGTGGGGTGCGGGGGAAAGGCAACGCGATACCGCAAAACAAACACAGTCTCTTCTCGTGCGCGTAGCGTAAGCGCGTGCGCGCGCGCAAGATAATACATCGAGACAAAAACAAACCCGGCAAAATCAACACGCCAAAACCAACAACAAAAGCCCGTTCAAGTTGAGGTTCAAGGTCCGACACGGAGGAGCGCAAACGCCCCCACACACGGGAGGAGGGGGGGGGGNCTTTTTACTACTACCAACAAGCATTGTCCTCAAGTTCCAAGTAGTGTTCCCCCCAATGTTTGGGCGCAAAATTCTACAGAGGCCAAGGGGTTGCGTATCGGGCTCCGTTGGCCCTATCGCGCGGAATCTCATCTGCACGTGCCTAGGCAACAAACGAGAGGGGGTCAACAAAGGATTTTCTCCGGGGGTAAAATTTGTCTCACCTTCCCCAGGTTGTCAGCAATGAGATGCTTCTGGTTGCAGCTCTGGCACCACAAGACCACGATGCCGTGCATAAAGGACACACGGTTTATCTGCGGGTGGGAGGCATGCAGATAAAGAGTATCGAGAGTAAGTAAGCCATGGCTGCGTATGAACTCGAAGCAATGCATGCTCGCTTTGTGAGACGGATCCTTGCGAGTTTGAATAACATGACATCTGGTGTGTTATACTGGGTAGTTCAACCCCTGGAATTGACTCGAATTGGCCTGCCGAAAATTGGCTGTTCGTAAACGAGGACTCAACCCATTCATAACTGAAAAACAAAAAATCGCACGAATTCCAAGTAGTTTGTCCCCAAATACGTGAGACCAGTTCTTAAGGGGTTAAGCGTCGCAGATAAATCACAAAACCGCTCGTGTATATCGTCGTTTTCGTCAAACCCTCGCTTACAACGACTTGGACTAGTTTATTTGGGAGACCGTCACAACTCTCGCGCCATTACGTCGTGGGTAAGTGGTTATAAGTGAAGCGCCCTCGCGACTTAGTGTGGCGTTTGGGAAGTAGTACAACCTTTGGAATCGAACAGAAGTAGGATCGTTTCGACAGCGACGACTTGGTGCAAACGGCCTCCATATGCGGTATACTCGCCAACGCATCAACAAGCTGTCAGAAAATCCGTGTGCTACAAAAGCAATAGTATGAGGGCCAGCGCTTCGTGGCTGGCCGAAGCACGGCACTGGAGGCGAAGGAGACGCCACGCTCGTGCTGTGCGCTCAAACCAACTGGACACACTCGTGGCTGAGCTTGTACTGGATGCGAAGAGCGGAGCAACGCAACCACGTGAGACCCGATTTCACCGACGCCGAAAAATTTCAGAAGGCTTGCCTTAACCCTTTCAGTACTGCACCCACCTTTTTAGGGAAAAACTACTTGGAATTAGAGTGGAATATATATTAAAAAAAACATGCTCTTTGTTTTTTCGGCATCGCGCTCCAAACCGCGATATTTTCTGGTGTACAATAGTGGTAGTTCTCCCACCGGTATCGAAGGTTGGGAGAACCTCCCCCAAACGCATTTTTTAACGCACCGAGGCATTGCACCTCAACGATTCAAAATTATACTTCAGGAGTTACAGAGACACTTCGCAAAACCCTGAACAATTGCATGCAGCAGCTCAGGGAGTTATGGAGATCTGGGAACGGATTAACCCATGTTGAGAAACGGCGCAAGGAAGGCTGGACTCGCAGCTCAATCCACGCTGACATCGCTCAGCCTACTTCCTCGAGACTCTGTCCGCTACTTCGGCAAGCACCTACTGTAATGGTATAGACATACTCCAGACATCCCCGCCTAGCAGGACAATCGCTTTGCAAAAGAGTACCCGCAGAACATCTGCTAGACTGGGTTATCTGGGTGATCTCCGCGAATAGGTTACACGGTGCTCTGTGGATGCTCTGCGGATGCCTTCGCACGAACCGACTGCCGTTAGTCTGGGTTATTGGGGTTCTTCTCTTATCAACCGGTTATTGTTTGGGTGTTTACCGAGGGCAGCCCGCAAGCGTAAGCTTGTCGTCGACGGGAAAGGCGAGCAAGCCCTTTTCCCTGAGGCTAAGCTGCCTGCTCCCGTCCCCACCGCTCGTCCGGAGCACGCCTTACACAACACAACGAAACCTGAAGACACAGGATATTCGAGTCCAGCTTCAATCGTTTTTGACGCGTCAATGCACGCGCAATTTTATCAACTCGTACTTGCCTTGTACGTGCTGCGATCCTCACAGATGTTGCACGTGAACGAAAGAGTAAGTTTCCGGTCGGACATGACGTGGCCGATCTCGGTCGTCGACTCTCCCTGTGTCACAGGTCACAGGTCGTCAAAACGTGGTGGAAGAGGGGGGGGGGTGTACTTCATTTTCATGCATGGCCGTAATCGTATGACCATAGACCCTCAGATCCCTACAATGCCGGGACGGAGCATGTCGGGTTTTCACCGACCAGAAGAGGGCGGGAGGGCTGGAGGAGGGAGTTTTCATAGTGGCGGTCTGTCTGCCAGAAGCAGGCGGCACAAGCAGCGGGAGCCCGATTGGCCCGCGTGCACATGGCCACACTAAAGGAGGGTGGTTCCAAACACCAGCACCAGCGCCAACACCACGCTATCACCAAAATCATCACCAACACCAACACTAGCACCAACGCCAACACAGGCAGCGCGTACACGGCGCACGTCTCTGAGGACTATCACAGCTCAGGCAACACACCCTCCGTCAGAGACACACGTCGGACGAATGCTCCGTCCGTAAGCGGCAAGTCTCTGCCACAGCATACACGGAAAAGAAATGCACGCGCTTGTAAAAAATCAACATCGCAACACTACAGCAGTCGATCAGGAATATATAAGCCGCGTCGATATGAGTACATACCCCCTGCCTTCTCTTGTCGGACGGCGGGCCACGCGGCCGACCTCAGCATGAAAAAACACGCACAACAGTCGATCTGAGTAAGAGTGACCGCGAAAAAACACGCCAAGCTAATTTTGAGCTGATGAGGGGGGTGTGGGTTGGGGAGCACATCACGTTGCACAACCAACCAATGTGTTAGACCTGGTACCAGTGTTACCGGCACAAAGCAGTCTGGATAAACAGCCCGTTCCCAGGTAGGATAGAGGCGACGCTTGCGTTCTTGGCAACCGTTTGCAGACACACACGCCCCCTGCACCACCCCACCACACCCCACCCACCTTGCCCAAAACGTACACGTTGACCGCCAGCTTGTCGCTGATGTCGATGAGCATGATCGGGAAGTGCTTCTGGCGGCAGACGATGTACACGCAAGCCGCCACGATGTTCATTGTCTTGCGCCCCTGCACCAGCAGCGAGCAAGAGCAAGGAACACATCACAACAGTTCAGCGATATGACTTGAGTTGAGTACACACAGAAGCGGACTATATAAAAGCCATATCGTAGCGAAACCCAAACCGAAAGACCCAGCGAGGAGGCGGCGGCGGCGCAGGCAACAACAACAACAACAACAACAACCTATACCAACACAGAACACAGCAGTAGTAAAACAATCGTGTACTCGGAGGCTACGGTTTAAATATTGACACAAAACTGTTTCGTTTTCGTACTTGTAGATACCAGGTATATACGAAGGATACCGCAACAGCAGCAGAGAATACTAAGTATGGCTCAACAGAGGCAACAGCCAACAGCAACTGTTTAACATGTGCTAAAGGTACCCTCCGAGCCACGGCCGCGGCAGCGCGAGAACACCGACGGGAGGTGGTGGTGGTGGTGAACATAACACAATATCATGACCAAACAAGAGAGCGGGAGTGCAACGTGTGGCGTGCAGTGTTGCGAAAGTCTTCGTTGCTGCCAATTTTAACTCCCCTGCCTCCCTGCCTGAACCTCCCTCCTTCGCGAGATGTATCATACGTTTTGCTGATGTACAGCAGTCGGTACTCCTACCGTCGTTGTACAACAGAGTATCTAGGTTTTTTTTTTTTTTTGTCTTTCTGAGAAGAGCCTTCTTCGTCTTCTTTCCTCTAATCGTTTTTTTGTTTTTGTTTATGACCGATTTCCTTTTCCTTTACGAATTGAATTGTTTCGTTTTTATCGAGCGTCTTTCTCAGTTTTGGCTCTGGTTCGATTATGTTTCGACGTTTGTTCGATCCCGTTTTCATTTTTTATTTCCGTCTTACTTTCCCGAATTGGTTTTTACGTTTTTATTTTCGTGGCCATTTTGTTTATGCGTACGAGCGTGTTGTCGTCGTCGGGCATCTAAGGCGAGCACAGCACTGCACAAATAAGCAAAGCAAGTACGTGCCGATCAGAGCGCGACAATGCAAGCAAGCAGACAGAGTTGGAGAGGGCCAGCATGTCGTCGCGCATATACAGCTCGCCGTGTTGTCAAAACTAACGTAAAAATCGAAATCTGCCCGGCTTAAAAAACAGTACAAACACGCACAGGCCGGCTCCGTAGAACTTGCACGTACGTGCGAGTCTAACGAATCTGCACGTACATTCAATACGGTTATATGTATAGCAGGAGTTGTTGTAGATATGTATGGCCTACATGGGTACCAAATGGGATCGAGGTGCCAGGTGGGCCTCCGGCGGCTCCTGCGGAGGGCTGATTATATTTCTGCACCTTGTGGGTGGGAGCAGGGTGCCAAATGGGATCAGATCCGGGTGGCCCCCGGGGGGGGTGGTATAATTTTTCCACCTGTGGGGGGGGGGGGGGGGGGGGGGGGGGGCCAAATGGGACCGATCCGGGTGGGATCAGGTCCGGGTGGGAGCAAAGGTAAAGATGGTGCAAAAGTACGTGCAGTTCTAACAGCCCACAGCACGTACGTGCAATTATACCGCTGGTGCGCACAGGCACCTGGTGTGTGATGCGCGAAAGATTTTCCTTTATTTATAATCTCAACAAGATACACAACGCTACTACTCTTTATCTCCGTCCTTCCCACTCCGTACATGCATGCGGCGTCCGGATTGTTTTCTTGGGAACATGGAGGTCTTGGCATTAGCAAGTCGTCAGTTTGCACCAAAAAACATGAAGGGCTCCTACGTCCGCTTATTTCACATTTTGTTCTACAGAAGTATTCCTTGTTAGCGAGCGTAGCGGGCGGCGGAAGCCGCCCGCGGAGCGAAGGCACCTAAAATAGCCTATTACTGGCCTGCCGACAAGAAACAAGAGGAGGGGGAAACATCAACATCAACATCAACATCAACAGCGCCGGTTCTTATTGGTCGGCAGTTGGCTATATACTTCGTATTGACGATTGACTGTGGAACATTGGCTGCGGGCTGCTCTCTGTTGAATGATGTCTGCTATGAATAGCTATCGGCTACCTGGTATTCACTATGTACTGGCTGCCGGCTGTTGGCTATTGGCTACAGGCTGTTGGCAGTATAAATATATTTCATGCTGTTTATCATACCTAGCCCATATAGCTTGGACGGTGGGCTGTCAGACTGGTGGAAAAATTATAGTTGTTTACGCAGTCCGCCACCTGGAGGTGTTCTGGTTGACGCACAACGAGAACAACCGCCCCGCCGGCTCCGCCAGGTTAGCGTCTTGCAAGCGTGAAGCATGGGCGAGCATCTTCTGAATATCGTGCGGGCAGGGGGCGCGGGGGGAGGGGGTGGGGCGGGGGCGTGGGGGGGGGGTCGGGAGTCGGCAATCCGTGACTAACAACAATGGTATCACATGACCTATTGTTCTAGCACTTCGCTCATGTCTCATATATAAGGCGCAAAGCGTGTAAGCGTAACTCCGCACCTGCTAAACCGCGGTTTGTTCGCGGGAGTTGGCTTAAGCTGTTGACTGCCAGGTACCAGGTATGTTGTATATCAGGCAGTATTATTACTCATAGTATTTCGTACTTCGTGATAACTTGTTGTATCCCTTACAACTACTGTAAGCATGCAGACTGTAACTACGTACTGTACAGCTGTTGTATACCCAGTTTTGGGGGGACACGCTACTTGGACGCATCACACTTGCATAACTTGCAGTATGTATCGGGTATTGGGGTGGCATCGTATGTATTAGACGAGCAGGTACTCTTTCAATCTTCACCAGACAGGCTTAAGCAGCACATTGTATCAATAGTTGTTGGTAAAAACACACGCGAGAAAAAAACTTTCGCCGCTGCCCCGTGGTCGTTTGTCGCCTGCCTTACATCCAATTGCTGCTGTCATGCATTACCCAAGGCGAATAATTGCCCGCGGGGGCAAGACTCTGAAACCTGCCCAAGAATGTTAAATGTGTCATGCTGTTGTATCATGTATGGTGCGGGAGTTGTAATACCTGGTACAGTTTTGTGGCCGACCCGTCGATTTGCTTCGGATCAGGGTACCGAGCCGGCCTTACCGGAGGCTAAATATACACTCAGAATCAATTTGGAGGGCTCAGGTCCGGGTGGGATCAGGGCGTCAAGCGCGACCTTAGTAGAACCAGTGTGGGGGCAGGTTTCAGAATCTGAATCTTGCCTCCGGGGGATCGGGGGCAATATTACTTCAGGCGCATTAACCACCAGCTACGCGTAATAGGCAGCTGGTAACGAGCAAGATTATAGACGTTTGTGATACTGTAGCACCCCGGGTGTGCCAGGTACCAGGTGCGTACGTACTGACTGTACTCGTATGTAAATATGCCAGGTATCGCTCATGGCAAAAGGGCCATAATGCCGTGATGTTGGTCGAGGCGTCAGTGACTGAAGAGCAAAAACACAAAACTGCCTTTAAAATACAACAGAGCACGGTATATAGGTACCGGTACTCGTATATAGTAAAAACGTTCCCCCGGTTGGAGGGAGACAAGATGTACCCCCAGATCGTGATATGCCGATGTATAGGCTGTACTGCTGTGTACTGGTATTAATAGTGCACCAAGAACCCTGATCCCACGACTGAGACGTGGGATGACGGTTCGCGCTTCGCACTCTCGATTCACGGTCCGCAGTTCTCGCGCTCACGGCCTCCGGCGGCTCCTGCGTAGGGCTGATTATCCCTCTACACCTTGTGGATGGAAACAGGGTGCCCAATGGGATAACATCCGGGTGGGATTAGGTCCTGGTGGGAGCAGGGTGTTTCACCCTGCTCCCCCTTCACACCCTGCTCCCACCCGGACCTGATCCCACCGGATCTCATCTCACTTGGCACCCTTCTCTCTGCTCCCACCCACAGAAAGTGTAGAAAAATAATCAGCCCACCGCAGGAGCCACGGGAGACCGTGAACGCGGAGCTCGAACCGTAGGTCGAGAGCTCGAAGCGCGAACTATCATCCCACGTCTCGGTCGCGGGTCGTGGGATCAGGGTTCTTAGTGCACTATTAATCAAATATGTCAGGAGACTGCACTTTTACCCCTTGGCCGACGGCGTCAAGGCAAATGCCTTGACGGACATGCCTAGACGGCAAAATCTGGGGACAGGGAGTAAAAATCCCCGTTTTTTCTTAAACCCCTGGTCATATTACTGAAAACCTGTATTTTCCTAGTTTGTAGTTTGTACCGACTGCTGACTGTCTATGTCTGCCTCCGTCGAAGCTGCTGCTGTTGTGCTGTGCTGGTGCTCTGGTGGTGGCACGCAGCAAGCAGCACACAGCACACAAAATGAGAAATGAGGGGGGTGTGGTGAGACTGGGTTTTCTCTAGCTATTAGTATAAGTAATTCCGTTTCATGTGAGTTTAGTATGGAATCGAGGGTTTCAATGGAAACTATTAGGATGTTTTGTAGGGGACAAACTGGGAATGTTTCCGAAAGTATGAGTGATGCGGTACGTTGAGAGATATTATAGGAGCACAGAGTGAGGAGGTATTCCAGAACGGTATCACCGAATAGGTGAGAGGATGCGAGAATCGGTAGAGAAGACCAGTACAGCAGTAGACCAATCATCTGCAGCAGTCGGGGAGATCTACAAGAAAAGTAAGTTGGAAATCGGTGATGTGGTATCTCAAGAGTAATAATCGAAAAGTATGAACAGTGTTGGAATCGGTATGTAGCAAGACTTGTACTGTCCGTTGGCTCGCAGCAGAGGCACGGCACGGCTAGAGCCAGCTACGTGGATTTAGGAAGAGTACCTAGGAAGAGTCACATCAGAGCAGTTGGGAGGACAGGAGGAGCACGGTGCACCCCCCCTACCTGCTCAGTCCGCATCTTCCCCAAGCTCAACCAGCAACTGTGGAATTAATAAAAGACATCAATAAAATATCCTCGAATTATCTGAGCACACTTGTGAGACACAAGGAAAGAACCTGGTAGGCATCTCAATACAGGGATAAGAAACCACGTTCCACCACACTGGCGTCGACGGCAGTTCTCTCTTGTGTCAACGAGCTCACGGATCCCCACGATGTCGTCCACAGGTGCCGGTAAGAACAGCTGGGGGAGGAAGGAGGTGGTGCGTTCAGCATCGCCCATTTCCTTGCCGCGGACCCGCTCCCGTACCCGTAAGGGAGCGTCCCTGAGCCTTTCTGGCTCGCCCAAGTCGTCGATTGTTGAGCGCGGCCCGCTTCAGGTGCACACAGGTGCCCTGCGCGACACGCCGCGTGTAGCCCTGCCTCGCGGTGACCCTAGGTCCCCCACGCACGTGCGTCGTGCCGCGCCTATTGAGGTGCGGTCCGCCACTGACATCCCCCTTCCGCCTCCCCTCCGCCTTGCCCCTGCCGGCCCGTTCGTTCCGGCTCGTTCGTACCTAGCGGCAGTCAAAGGAACGAAAAACGCCAAGCCAGCCTCGAAGGAAAAGGCCGCCGTCGGAGCTGAGACCTCGGTTGATGCCACAGCGCCGGAGGGGTTTTTCCTTGCAGCGCCGGAGGTCGCCTCTGGGGCTGGCAAGGGGCCCGGACCGGAACCCTCGGCCGCGGACGCCATCCAGGCGGTGAATCCCTCGCCTGACCATGAGGTCACTGAGGAACTCCTGGCGGCCGCGCAGACGATTCTGGCCGAGCTATCGTTTGACGATAAATGTCGTGTTATCGGTGTAGCTCCTTTGAGTTCTGGGCGTTGTGTAGCCACTACAGCTGGTCCTCGTGGGGCCATCGTCCCCACGGGTAGGCCGGACCCGCGCGCGGCGTTGTTGGCCGTGGCTCCGCCGGAGAGGCTGGCCATGTCGGTGCCTCCCTCTTCTGACGAGGCTTTCGCGCGGGCCCTCCAGTTGGAGGAACAGGCTGAAGCCGACCGAGTCGCGGCTGCGTTGGCGCGTGATGCTGTCATCGCGCAGGAACTTTCGGAGTCCCTTTCGGAATCCGATTCCCAACTGTCATCCCCGCGAAGCTCCGTTTCGGAATTCCCTCCCCTGCGCCCCCGCCCTGACCTTGGTCGCGTGGCGCCGCGTCTGTCTTTCGCGACCCCCAACCGCTTTGCTGCGTTCGCGCAGGACGCCCCGGAGCGGGGGCCGCCCCGGAAGCAGGATTTGTGCCTCACGAAACCTCCCTCCGGGGCTGCCAAATCCCCCCATGGGGTCCACCTGGGGGTGGAGCATGGGCATCCCGGGCGCGGCAGCAGGCGCCGGGGCGGCCGCGACCTGCATGTACATCGTCGCCATGTTTCGCATGGCCGCCGGGCTCAGGTACGAATGCGCAGTCTGGAGGCGAGTCATTACGTCCACAAAGCGGTCGATGCTCTGCGCGTCTTGGCCGAGCGCCGTCGCAGCCGCTGGGCCCGGGCCAGTGCCCACTGACACAGACGATTTTGCCATCGGCGCCATCGTGTCATGACATCTTGTGGCGAACCTTCCCCAATTGCGGGATGAATCATGCGAGAGAGGTTGATAATTTGTTCAGGGCATTCTCGTGCGAAATGGTTTTCGTGGCCGCAGTTCAGGCACAGATTGCCATAGGCTCTGCGAGCTGCGTCCTTTTCCTCACGGGACTTGAAAGAAACATAAAAAGGTGGATCCATTTTATTACGGCCGAAGCCACCCTGTTCACGCATAACTTCGTTAACACGACCAAATTCCTCTGCTTCGTCCTCAAGAGGATCCACTTCAGCCACAGACATCACCCCCCCGTACTGTCGACTACGGAACGCTTGGTTGTAGGTTTTGGAACGAGTCATGAAGTTTTTAGGTCACCGTGTAACGTCCAAGGGAGTAGAACCGGACCCGGATAAAGTAGAAGCCATGACCAAACTGCCAATGCCTTCAAACATCAGTCAATTGCGATCAGTACTGGGCGCACTTTCATATTACCGGAAAATTTTGCCACAAATGGCGACAGTTACGCGACCTCTGAATAACCTCTTGAAAAAGGATGTTAAATTCGTGTTTACCACCGAATATGTTGAGATCGTGCAACAGTTGATAAAACGACTATCTAGCCCAGACGTTTTAGCCTTTCCGGATTTTAAAGCCGCTATTTCTGGTGACCGTCCGTTTCAATTCATCACCGACGCATCTATTGATGGGTTAGGTGCAGTTATTGAACAGGAACAACCAGATAAATCTACCAGACCTTTGTGTTTCCTGAGCAGGACGACACTACCGAATGAACGCAACTGGAGCGCTACTGAGTTAGAGTGCGCCGCCATTGTTTGGGCTGTGAAGAAGAACAGGCAATTGTTTTACGGGATACCCTTTGTTGTTGTTAGTGATCACCAACCGTTGAAGAACTTGGAAAGTTTATCGACGAAGGTGAACAGGGTACAACGTTGGTTTGATTTTTTGAGCGCGTATACGTACACCTTGGAATATAGACCTGGGAAACTCAACGGTAATGCTGATATGATGTCGAGATTACCTATACCGGCAACCGAAGCTGACCACCAACCTGATGTTCGATTATCTGACCCCGCAGATGTTGATGTATACATGATCGGTGCGAGTGGCGTGCATTCTGCACAGCTGAGGGAGCCACGTCCAAACTCGAATGAGCTGGACCCCGGGTTTAATTTTGAGGTGGGGGAGAGAGAATTGAGGACTGCTCCACTCACCACCAACGAAGAGGCCACTCGGACTTGGAAGGTGATTCAAAACGAACGCGCAAAACGAAAATCGACTATAGTAGAACCGCAACGTGACTTTGCAATCCCAGACAACACACCTCTGGTGCCGCCAACGTCGCGAGTATTGAGTGGTCAATTGGAGTCTGGACTAGTATTACATGCTTGTCCTATGACCGAAGAAGGTCAGATTCTATTAGGGTTGAAAAATAACCACTCAGTAGCTGTTATTGACCCTGAAGAGGAAGGTGATGGTTCTGGATTAGCCGGTAGCCAAGACCACTACAATAACATGGAATTCCCCGAGGAAGATCTGGACAGTATGGAAGCCAGAGAATTCGGAGAAAAGTTGTGTGAAAAAACGGTTAACGATTGGTTAACTGCCCAAATTAAGGATGATACCGCAAAAATTGTGGTCGACTTGATGATTGCAGGTGCCACCGTTGCAGACGTTACTGATGCGGTAATGCCTGAGACAGTAGATAAGTTGGAAGTGAAACGATTACTCTCACAAGGTGAACTAATGGAACTCCCCAATTCCCGAAAATTGTTGGTGAAACGTCTTTCTCCGGAACCTGCTAATCGAAATAGCAGGAACCCAGGACGGTTCGAACGATTGCTGGGAGAGAAGCCTGTGAGAACCTACGTGCCATTGTTGCTGAGACCGTGGGTAATGGATTGCACTCACAAGGAATCGGTTCACTTGGGTGAGAAGTAACTCTGGCTCTGTTGCAAAGGTACTACTGGTGGATTGGAATCGCTGACAGTGTAAAATGGTGGATTCGAAGATGCTATACTTGCCAAGCCAGAAAAAGTGCGCGAGGTACCATCAGATGGCCGTTAGTTTCCTTGCCGCTACCCAGCCGCCCGGGACAAATGGTATCGTTTGATTTGTTGGGACCCTTGCCGGAGACGAAGAATGGCAATGTGTGTGTGTTTTTAGTAGTGGATCTATTTAGTAGGCATGCGGAAGGATATGCAATGGCGAAAGACGAGAAGACAGCCCGAGGTTGTGCTTCCCGATTAGTAGATGACTATATACCACGATGGGGTTGTCCACATACCTTCCTATCCGATCGAGGTACAGAGTTTATCTCCCAAGTCAGTAGAGCTGTGTATGAGACTTTAGGAGCAGTGAAAAAGTTCACTAGTTCTTATCATCCCCAAACGAACGGTATGGTCGAACGGTTGAACCACACCCTGTGTCAGATGTTGTCTTATTTGATAGCAGATGACCAAAAGAACTGGGATGAGATGCTCATGCACGCTGTAGCCGCACATAATAATAACGTAAGTAGGGGAACAGGTTTAGCGCCGAACGAAATCCACATCGGCAGATATCCAAGGTTACCAATGACTATACTGGAAGGCAGAGGTGTAAAAGTCATCAAGGTCTGAAACAAGACCAGTTGGATTACCTTGAACTTATGCGGGATAGACAGACAAAGGCTTACGAATTGGTGAAGGAGGAGGACCGTTTAATTAAGGCCAGGCATGAAGCCGCTAACGAAAATCTTGCTGAGTTAATAAATCGACGCCCGAAATTCGAAGTAGGAGGTTGGGTGTGGATTTATGACAATAAAAGCACTATTTCCGGTGGAGGTCAGCATGTCCTTAAAACTAGCGAAGCCGATTCTAGAAGTAAAAAGTGTGCATTAACCGCCAGGCTAGCGCAGTGTTGGACGGGACCATACAAAATCTTGTTTGTGGGCCCGGGTACAACAAGTGATGGGAAAAAGGTTGGCCCTAACTTGTTATTAGTAGAGGTTCGTAAGGACGAGCCGGGTAGAGAGATAAATGCACGAGTATCCATGTACCGTTGTAAGAAGTGTCATAACCCTCACGAAGGAGCCGAAGGACCGAAATTCCTACCTTGGGCTATGAGTAGCTACGTGTTGAACAAGTATTCAGAACGTTCACCCCCTTTTCATCTGACAGCAGAAGACGTATGTATTGAGTTGGACGATTACAGAATTAGGCCTATCTATATAACGAAGCACAGAATTTCGAGAGGATTAGGAGGCAAAAACGCAGTCCAGTATTATACCAGTTGGGATGAAGTGTCAGTTAAAACTTGGGAACACGAGCCAGATTTAGAACAGTATGGAAGTTTAGTGTCTAGGTATTGGGCCGGAGACCCGATTCAAGTAGGAGGAGAGAATGCGAAGTACAGAAGGTTTAGGGTACAACTTGCTAAACGTACACTTGCAGGTGCGAGGGGCGAGAGATTTGTTGCTACCGGGTACAAAGTCTGTTGTGATACTCGAGGGAGACCAGGAATATATGATCGTGACATTATTGGATCGTACATATATTTCAAAACTTCCCGCGCAGGTTGGCAACTGGCAACAGTTGTAGTGGTGGCGGAGGACGGCGAGAGCAAGGAGCTTCCTCACACCATTAAGTTGCTGGACCTCGGAAAGCGCTACAACGTTCACCTTTCGGAGGAGAAACTGACAACCGTTAGCGAGGATGTCGGGACTTGGTGCTGGCATGTACATGTTACCACTAAGAGTAGCAAGAATTTTTTGCATTCTATTTAAGGACGGGGTGGGCGGTTATGGAAGTTGTAGTATGATACGTTCTATTTTGTCAACAATAAGGGAATATGACAATACTTTAAAGTATTTGTCGGTGAAGCAAGCAATGCCAAGCACCTGTTGACCTTGGACCGCAATAAGGGAATATGACCGTACCTTTGGTATCGGTAGGTGAAGCGAGCAACGCCAGGCACCTGTGGTCCTCGAAAAATAAATTGGAGTAGTCCCCCATTATTAGCTACTACTGTAGTTGATTTTTTCTAGTTACTACAGCAGCAGTCTCAGCGTAACAGTAGTTCGTTCATTGTGCACTCGTCTGAGGGTGGCAATGAACTTGGGAGGGCAAATGTGGTGAGACTGGGTTTTCTCTAGCTATTAGTATAAGTAATTCCGTTTCATTTCAGTTTAGTATGGAATCGAGGGTTTCAATGGAAACTATTAGGATGTTTTGTAGGGGACAAACTGGGAATGTTTCCGAAAGTATGAGTGATGCGGTACGTTGAGAGATATTATAGGAGCACAGAGTGAGGAGGTATTCCAGAACGGTATCACCGAATAGGTGAGAGGATGCGAGAATCGGTAGAGAAGACCAGTACAGCAGTAGACCAATCATCTGCAGCAGTCGGGGAGATCTACAAGAAAAGTAAGTTGGAAATCGGTGATGTGGTATCTCAAGAGTAATAATCGAAAAATATGAACAGTGTTGGAATCGGTATGTAGCAAGACTTGTACTGTCCGTTGGCTCGCAGCAGAGGCACGGCACGGCTAGAGCCAGCTACGTGGATTTAGGAAGAGTTGCTGGTTGAGCTTGGGGAAGATGCGGACTGAGCAGGTAGGGGGGGTGCACCGTGCTCCTCCTGTCCTCCCAACTGCTCTGATGTGACTCTTCCTAGGTACTGTGGAATTAATAAAAGACATCAATAAAATATCCTTGAATTATCTGAGCACACTTGTGAGACACAAGGAAAGAACCTGGTAGGCATCTCAATACAGGGATAAGAAACCACGTTCCACCACAGGGGAAATAGGGGTTTCCACACAGAAACTGGAACGTTTGTTCCATCGGGGATAGGGGACACGCCGTCTTGACGGATGGAAATTACTCGACGGACGCCCTTGACTGACTGACTGCTTGACGGTTGCCCGTCTCCTGACTGTTTGCTACCTGGATCATACGTCGTAGTGAGCGAACGGCACTGCATGTTGTCTGCGCTCACTGCTCGCTACTCACCAACAACTAACAGGAGTCAACAGCTTACTTGTGCGAAGTCTACCGGTATTCCAGCTTGCAGGAGTACTACTATTGTACGCACTGGCAGATGGAGGACGAGGAGAGCCTGCTGTGTGCTATACTGGTATTCAGAAGCAACGCTCCGCTACGAGTACTTCTGCTGCTGCTGCTGCTGCTAGCCCTGTGGCGATGACCGTGCTTATACCAAGGGAACAAAAGTGATGAGCAGTTGCTCTCCGTCTATGATGCATCTACAGCAGCAGCACACGTATGATTAAAACATCCCTCTCCGTCTCCGTTGCCACCCATGCTGCCTACAGAATACAGAGCACAGGCCGCAGAACCCGCGCGGCGATGGGCCTCAACGCAATCGCAACATCGCCACAGAAAGGTGCAAGACCAAAGGCAAAGGTAGCAGTAGGGTCACAACGGACATGTCGGGTGCTGGTTGTGTTGTTGTATGACTGACGGCGTACGAGCCGCGCTGTACTAATTGTACCTGGATTATCTTCTTCTTGCCGTTCTGTATGGTGGTGTCTCGCGAGTCTCTGTTGTGCCCGAACCGCCCCCTTCCCCTGGCAGCACCACCACTCGGGCGTCCCTTGTCTCCGGAGACGAACTGCCCCACCACGTTCGAGGATCCACCCGACTCGCTGAACTGCACCGTCGAGACGATACCATTCTCTTGAAGAACGGTCCCGCACCGGGCGCAGGCTCTGTCGCCGGACTCACAAAAGTCGTCGAAGTCCGTACCACCGCAAGCCTTGCACTGCGTCGCACTCGGCTTCGCTGGTCCCGACGATGACTTCTGAGGAGGGTTCCAGTTAAACGCCATACCTAGAAGCTTCACTTCGTCGGGCAAGGCAGCCCCCCTTTCGCCAGAGAGAGAGGAGTGACGATAAGACGGGGAGAGGAGAGCAAGAGCAAGCACACACAGCTTACATTTTTTGTCAACTTTGAATCTAGAGAACGCCTCTAGAACCTGTTGGAAAACCCTTCTCTCGTTTCGTGAGAGTTTTTTATATGATCTCTCGGGAATCGTTTGCATCTCCATCTCCTCGAGCTTAACCGGGAGCGAGGCGTGGCTGCTATGTTGGACCACGGTTGCCGTCTGTGATCGTCCTCGAAGATAAAAATAGGGAGAGCTCTGTGGGCCTTTCTGCTCCCACTCCTGGCGTAAACTGTCGCGTTGGTGGTGGTGGTGGCGGTGGGTAGCGCAGGTGAGAGCGGGTCTACTTTTCCCTTTTATTTACGCCGAACCTCGGCTGACCTCCAGACAGCAGTACAGCAGTATTTCCATTCAGTTCTAGAGTCCTCGTACTGTTCTGTAATGTTTCTGTCGTCCCCTCTTCATGTGTGGGCTGGGAAAGCCCCCCGG
The DNA here is from genome assembly GCA_008828725.1 of Saccharina japonica. Taxonomy (NCBI): domain Eukaryota; class Phaeophyceae; order Laminariales; family Laminariaceae; genus Saccharina; species Saccharina japonica. The sequence continues at coordinate 271,224 of MEHQ01001828.1, read as the reverse complement.
CGTGGCGGTCTCCCGGGCTAGAGCGTTCGCACAAGAGCCCCGAGGCCATGTTTCCTCTCCTTTAGGGCGCTATACGCAGCCTTCCGTGCCGCTTGTTGGCCGATTTCGACAACCCGACGAGCGCAACGAAACGAAATGTGGCACACAATAACTGCACAACTGCTGCTGCACGTCTGGTCTAGACTATTCAAGAAGCAAGAAACGAAAACAAACCGTTGTGGCAGGTTGTGGTTGTGTGTTGTGTATAACCACAAGTTACAGCCACCCCACCAAACGGGTCCTGTCCATCACATATGGGCACACCCGGGTAGCTGTAGAGCAGTACAACAGCAGTACAGCAGTAAATGTGAATTCGTGCTCGTAGTCGTAGAGTCCTAGCCATGGCACCCTTTGGGCTTACTGCTGCTGTACCGGCTTATCGGTTTGCGGTCGCCCAAACATGTCCGTTGGGGTTGCTCGGAACCCAGACTCTTGTTTTGCTACGTACGTGCCGTATTGTTCGAGACAACACAAGGACAGAATTATATTGTCTCGTGTGTCTGATGAGTTGTGGCCAACCTGGTACCAGGTATACTACGAGTACTGCTGACTGCTGACAAATGAAATACTTTGTCAAGTATGGGGATGGGTTAGTCTAAATGTGAGAACGTGAGGACAACAACAGAGTTACTATAAAGAACCAGGTTCCAGGTCTCATTCACAGCAAAAAAAAGCAGCAGCAGCAGCAGCAGCAGCAGTTCGTGGTGCAAGTGTTGTTTGCATAGCCGACGCTCGATCGCGACGTACCTGGTATACGAGTATACATGTATACACGCAAGAGGGACAGCACCTGCCTTCACTATCGGCTCTCACTACGAGTACTCGAATTCCTGCAGTTGTACGAGGGTGTTGGTACAGCAGTACTATTATTAATAGTAGTACTATTATATCAATACCTGCAGCGCTTTTCCATCCACACACGCGTACTCTCGTGTTGCTTTTGCATACAGCAACGCGTAGATAGAAAGCAAGGTCATTTTGCGTCTTGCGTGTGGGGTGTCCGATTCACCTCGCGCGAAGCAAACCACTTTTTTACTGAGCAAGCCGCAAAGGTCAAGCGGTACTGAGCAGCGGTGGTGGTCCTTGCTCGTTCGTCGTTACGTTAAGGGTAAAAATACTCCTGCTTCTTTCGTACCGTACAGACTACTATGGTGTACCGGGTATCTTTTGTCGCTCTGGTTATTTTCTTATGTACCAGCGGTGCTTTGTTCTGCTCGCTTAGGTCGGTTCATTTGGTACCAACAGACCAGCAAGTTATTTTCGTAGCAACAGACCAGAAAGGTTGAGGTTCCACAGATGCTATCATACCAGTACGGGTACTTCATACTCCGAGTATACTCGGAGTATCGCACTGGGAGTAAATATCGAGTAAATCTCGTATGCCGAGTACTATTAATAGGAGAGTATTGCAGTACTGGCGGCCTAAATATTGTACCGGAAGTATGAGCAGTACTGAAGACACAAAGACTCCAAGTACTGGGAGTATGAGTAATACATAACCCAGAGTACAAGCAGTACCCGCAGTACAAACATCCGAAATGCTTGCAGTACTCAGAGTATCCAGAATCCAGAGTATTGAACCCGGGAATTCTACGAGTACTCGCAGTATATGCTCCCGAAGTTTCTCTCAGTACTCTTATGTACTCCAGTTACCCGCCCCGAAAATAATTTGTAATTTTCTCAAGGTCCATCTGCGCACATACGTTTTCCCCAAAAAAATGGAGCCGCCTTTACCGGTCTTATCCCACAAATCGTACCAGATAAAGTACCAAATATATTCTGAGTTGTTGCTGTTTTTACCTAACCCTAACCCCAACCCTAGTCCAGGCTAAGGGCTAAGGCTCGATCCGTGCGCGACTTCGCCGCGCGTTTTGGACAATCTGAAAAAAGTGTGCGGACCGCCACGAAAACCGTAATATATTTGGTACTTTATCTGGTACGATTTGTGGGTCAAGAGCACTGGCAAAGGCTACCGGAAAAAATGGGGATGAAATTATCGAAACGGTCCACAGATAGGTATATACTTCAAACTCCAAGTATACCAACGATACGGCGCGTGTAGAGAGTATTTTGGTACTGCAAGAACTCGCAGCACACGAGCAGTATATACCAACGGACGAATACTGCCAGTACTTCCAGTACCCGCAGTACAAAACCTTGAAATACTTGAAGTTCAGGAAGTACCCATACATACGTAGTATACCCCGAAATACTGCAAGTCCGGAAGTTCCCCCACTACTGAACCTCGAAGTACTCGAGTACTCGCAGTATCCGCAATCCGCAGTGTACTGGTACATAAACCCGAAATGCTGCTATTAATAGTGTACACGAGGTACCTAAAGTAATTTATCTCGAAAACACTGTACGTGCGTTACTCCCAAGTACTGGAAGCATCTTTGGAAGTCTCCCATGTAGTCATGTACTCTGTGTGCGGGCTGTACAGCAGTAGTACTGGTACTCACTACGAGAACCTGTCCATCTGTGTTTAAATACTTCGCACCAGCATCCGGGTACCGGGTACGTACAATATCAACGCACAAATATTTTCTGCCGTCCGGTCGTACTAATTACTATTTGCTCGTTCGTATACATACTCGAGTGCAGAGTATAAGAGTAGTCTAACAATACGAGTATATCATACTCGTAGCGGTTCGATTTCTAGGAAAATGAAATGCCGGCGGCGACTGTTCGCTGTCAGCCATGTTTTGTGCAGAACACTTATTAATAAATCAACGATATTAATTGCCTCCTCGAGAGATACACCAGGTACATACACCAGTAGATGATACTATACACGACAAATGAAATATATACGAGAACAAACGTTCAACGTTCTAACGCAGCTTGCAAAGTTGAGTATCAACTATTCAATCGCTCGAACTCACAGCTGACGTTATTGACAAAAACTTTATTAGACCTGGCGAGTTTCGAAGAAATTTCGATCACGGGTGTCTTTTTCATTTTTCAAGTATACCACTCAATAGGCCGTTCTCACAGCTGAAATTTGTAACTGTTTTTGTAAAAATGCACCCGATGTTGCAGCCTCGACGGGACAACCACACCAGCCGCCGAGCTCACCAAGAAATAAATATTTATAGATGCCAGGTGCGCTTTACCAGGTCTGTTATGCGCTATTATGTACCAGGTATTCAATAATTACAGCTGCAAGGCGCTCGTATGGCCTACGTAGTCTGTTACGTGTTGGCGTATATATTTGTACATAAGTACGTGTCGGGCGCCGTCTGAAGTGCCCTTGCACCCGCAGCACCCGCGCCCCCATTCGCCGCCTCTGAAGAACGATCGTTTCATTGTTTCACTTTGAACAAGGTGGGGAGCACCAGTAGTAGCACCAGCACCAGCAGCAGCAGCAGAAGCAGGCAACTATACCACTCTGTCCATAAATATAAGCACCGTTTGTACATAAATATTCAATAATAACGGTGCTTATATTTCTGGACAGAGTGGTATATATGAAACCAGCAACACGCCCCGCTTTCTTGGTTCCTGATTCAAGTTGTGTGTCGTTTCTTGGTTCTTGTTCATTTTGCCTCGCCCCAGGGCCGCTCTGCCTTCTAGATCGCCTGCTGCGCTGCTGCTGCCCTGCTGCCCTCCCCCGCCGACAAGAACGTTGCATCTTTCTCATTTTCCTCTCCCCCCTCTGGTAGCGTTTAACCGTCGTGGTCAATCGGTAGTGTTGCCTCTCACATACCTGGCACTTTTTTTGTTGTTGTACCACAGCAATTGTCATTGTAGTGCCGCCGCTGCTGCTATACTATTAACAGTCTACGCGGCGGTGTATATATCCGTTAGAAAACAGTTACGTGCGACGCGGGTATCGTACACTCTCATGTTTTCTACGACATCGGCAGCGGAGCTGCTTGCGTATGCCCTTGTGAGCGGTAGACTGCGTCGGAACGCGGCAGAAGAGTCCATCGATGCAGCAATGGACAACTGCTACTCCTGCTGCTGTACAGCGGCAGCGGCGACAATGACACCGCCGCCCCATCGCCTTATGTCGTCACCGTTGCCGCCGTGTGTCCAAAAACCACCGATGGCCAGGCCAGCGCAGGGCAAGCAGCACGACCACGGCAGCAACAGCACCAGCACCAACACCAGCAGCGACATAAAAAAAAGGCACACCAACACCAGCAAGAACAGCAGCAGCAGCAACATCAACAGCACCAGCACCAGCAACACCACGAACAGCGACAATACCAGCAACAACAACAACCGCAAGAACAACCACAACGAAAACAGGGGGGGGGGCGCCGAGCGTAAGATGGCCGAGTCATTTCCCGAAACCCCCCTGGTGGGGGGGGGCGGTGGCGCCCCGCGAACCCTAGGGTGGTCCAAGCGAGCGCCGAACTTCTTCCCGGACTCGCCGAAAGCGGGACAAGTCGCCGCCGCCGCCGCCGCCGCCGCCGGCAGCAGCAGCAGCAGCAGCAAAAAGTCGGGACGCGCCGCACCCAGCGGCAAAAAATCGACGCAAGCGGCCACCAGCAAGGCCAGCAGAAAGGCGGCGGCGGCGGCGGCAGAAGCTAGGGTGGCGAAGACGACGTCGACGGCGACGGCGGCGGCATTGGCATCAGCAGCAGCAACCGCGGCAGCAGCTGCTGCTACAGCAGAAGAAAAGGCAGCAGCTACAGCAGCAGCAGCTGGAGCAGGAGCAGGAGCAGGAGGAGCAACAGCAGCAACAACCGCAAAGGGACAAGTATCCGCCAACACGGCGAGGGCAAAAGCGTCAGCGACTGCTACGGCAAAGACGACCGCGGCTGCGGCGGCGGCAGCGGCGGCCGCGGCCGCCTCGAACGGCGAGGAGAGACAGGAGAGAGGGGGAGGAGCAAGAGGCCGAGGAGGCCGAGGAGGGCGAGGAGGAGCGGGGGGCGGAGAAGATATAGATGAGGAGGAGGAGGAGTACCTGTACGGGGACCACGCCGGCGAGGATGACGGGGAGGTGGCGGCGGCGGACGTCAGGTCGGGCCGCCTCGACACCCTCGGCTGGGTGTCCGCCTCCTGGGAGCCCCGATGCGTCGTTCTCCGAATGGACGGGTCTATGTCCGTGCAGCCGCTGGGGTCCGGACGGAAACTTGTGCAACAGCGGCAGCATCGCCGCGCAAACGCGGAGCACATGAGAGGGGGGGGTCCCGCTAACGCCGCCGCCGCCGCTTCCGCATCCGCTTCCCCAGCCGAGTCGGACCGAGCGATGAAGGTGAAGGGGGGGGGAGGGGGCACCTCGGCGAGCACAGGGACGGAGAGGATGACGAGCTGGGCGAGCAACAGCAGCAATGGTAGCAGCTTGAAGAGCGGGGCTTCGTCTCGCTTGGCTGGCGGTCTGCTTGGCGGGGGGGGGGGGGGAGGTCGGGAGACGGCGGTTGAGGAGAGTCCTGCTTCCTCGGTCACCAGCGAGAAGGTGCGTATAGGACGGGAAGGCGGCATACGACGGCAGTAGTAGTGTTGATGTTATCGGCAACAGCATTTTTTTTGGTAGTTGCGGTGACATTGACATTTAACAGCAAGTAGTGGTATTGATATTGATATTGAAGTTAACCCTTTCAGAACTGCAAGACTAACCCCACACTAATTCCAAGTAGTTTGTCCCCAAAATCGTGGGACCGGTTCTTAACCCTTATAGGACTGGAGTCCGGTTTTGGGGACAAATCACTTAGAATTAGAGTGGTTTGTCCCCAAAACGGGACTGCAGTCCTAAAAGGGTCAAGGGGTTAACAGCGGTACGACGTAGCACAGGTATCGATATTATTCGCACGTAATGCTGATACTACTGCTGTAGCAACATCGTATTTGTATCGAAGGTAGTGGTCTAGTAATAGTGTTTTATATATTATTATATTCGTATAATATTATGAGCAAGATTGGCACAGTAATGTTGACAGCAGTAGCATTGATACCTGATATATGCAGTAGGGGTATTAATTTTAAGAGCAGTACGTAGCATTAGTGTGAGTAGTGCAACTGCCCGATTGATTGCAGGCGGTCACAGCCGAAAGCGTTCGCCGGCTTGCCTCCATCCTTGACGATAATGGAAACATATTTCCCCCGGCATTGTAGGGATGCGAGGGTCTATGGCCATACGACTACG
>MEHQ01001828.1:206692-220348 GCA_008828725.1 Saccharina japonica | reverse complement strand
CCCCCCCCAATCCACGGTCAATGTGCCAAATGACTACCTAAGGGTGAGCAAAAAACGTATACCCCCCCCCCCCCCCCCCCCCCCCCCCCCCCCCCCCCCCCCCCCCCCCCCCCCCCCCCCCCCCCCCCCCCCCTCTCCCCTCACCCAATCCCCTCCAAACCCCTCTCTGTAAAAAAATGGTGTGTGTGTGGTATTGTGAAAGGTGCGGGAGGCTCTTACCCGAGCGGAAGCGGAGGCGGAGAACGTGGAGGCGAGGCATCGGGCGTGGATGAGACAGGCGCAGGCGAGGCAGACCGACCTGGAGGCCACGGCGGCGCAGCTAGCCGCGGCCCTGGCCGAGGCGAAGCGGGGGTCCCCGTCGGAGGCGGCAGAGGTGCGCGGTGCTGGTGCGGTGCGGTGCGGTGCGGTGCGGTACGGTGCGGTGCGGTGCGGTTCGATTCGGTGTGTCGTTGTTGCTGCTATTGGGATCTGGGTGTGGTTTGGGTTGGAGGTGCAATGCGGTGCGGTGCGATGTGCTGCTGTTGCTATTGGGATCTAGGTTGGTTTGGGGGGTTGGGGTTTGGGGTTTGGAGGTGCGGTGCGGTGAGGTGCGATGTATCCTTGTTGGGCTTTGGGTTTTGAGGTTGGGGTTGGGATTTGGTATTGAGTTGGGGTTGAGTTTGGGGTGAGACTGGAATTGGGGCTGGGGTTGGGTGTGGGTTGGATTGAATTTGAGGTTTGACTTTGGGTTGGATTGGGGTTGGTTTTGGGCCGGGGTTGGGGTTTGGTGTGGTTTAGGTGGGCGCTGGGTTTGGCTCATGGCTTGGCGTAGCGTAGCGTAGCGTAGCGTAGCGTAGCGTGCTGCCGTAGAACGACGGAAAAGGTTTCTCTGAGCCGCCGGGTCTCACCTGCCCTGCCTACGACGCTCAGGTCGACGTTGTACGTTGCAGAAGCTTCGTCGCTACTCACGAGCAACCATGAAAAGAAATACATCGCACAGCGTAACCCAAACGCTATAGTTGCCGATCGAAACGACGCCGCTATGATGCCTAGCAAAAATCACACACACACACACACCCTGTCCAAACACACCCACGCACGCACGCACGCACGCGCGGCGTGTAACGCTTCATCCCCCCCCCCCCCCCCCCCCCCCCCCCCCCCCCCCCCCCCCCCCCCCCCCCCCCCCCCCCCCGCACGGTGGACCTCCGTCGGTGCGACTGGGAAGGACGCAAGCGTCCGATCGAGAGCTTCGTGCCCTGCGTGACGAGCTGGACAGCTGCCAGGTACTGATGGGGACAGGGGGGGTATAATACAGAGGGGTACAGAGGGTGTGGGGGGGGGGGGGTATACGTTTTGCTCACCCATAGTATCATTGACATTTGACCGGGATGGGGGCGGGGGGGGTATGCGATATTCATTGCATGCGGGGGCGGGGCGGGAGAAACTTATTGTGTCCTAAACTGAATCATTGACCAAAGCTCCTTTCGAGATCGGACACCGTTCATTCTACTCCTAATGTGGGAGGGGGGGAGGTATGATTCGTAGGGTGTTGGGTGGAGAGTTAGAGGCCTCCCGAGAGGACGAAGGTGAAAAGGGGTTTCCGTCTGTCCCTCCCCTGCTTGGCTTGTTCAAACTTTGAGTGGGTCTGATCGAGCGGACGCGGCTGGCCGGCCGGTTGGTCGGCCGTAGAAAAACTGCGTGCATCATGTTGTGATGCGCTAAGTTAGGCTGAGCTGTTTTGGGGAATGTGAGAGCTTGGTGGGATGTGCTTTGAATGGTTCGCGAAACGGTGCGTGGAACGATTCGTTGGTGAAACGGTTCGCGAAGCGCTTCGTTGAACGCTTTTTGAAACGGTTCGTTGGACGTTTCGTAAAACGGTTTGTTGGACGTTTCGTGAAACGGTTCGTACAACTTTTCGTGAAACGGTTCGTACAACGTTTGGTAGAACGTTTCGTGGAACGATTCGGGTTCGTTGAACGATTCGTGAAACGGTCCGTGGAACGATTCGTGGAACGATTCGTACTCTTGAGGGTGTGGTGCGGCGATATGCCGCTCGCTGCCGTGGCCAATGTATTTTTATTTTCTGTTTTCTTCATGTTTCACCACCAGACAATCTACTACTGCGTCCTGTAAATTCTGCTGTCTTGTGTCGAAAGGTTAAACTGTTCAAGCGTGGCTCCTCCTCTGCCGTGAGGGTATATAGGGTGTGGGGGCGTTAGGGGGCTGGGCGCGCGCGGGGGGGGGGGGGGGGTGGTTGTGTCACCAACAAACTGTATCGGACAGCTGCATACTTCACGTACCGTAATCGCCTTCGTTCTAGTCGGCCGCACACGCACTTGTGTGTTTTTGCCTCCATGGCAAAAAATAAATGGCTATTGTTGCAACCCCATGCCTCGTATGGGGGAGCACTGGGCATCGTCCACCTCTCGTGTCGCGTACTGGCGTCGCAGGGGGGAGGCGCGGGGTGCAGTACGTCTCTGCAGAGCATAGGATGTCCCTTTTTTTTGCGTACGCAAAGTGGTATACTATGGTCACGGGGGGTATTGTATTCACCGCTGACTCCCTCCGTACCTAGTGCACAATGGTATGATATTCACGGCATGTTGTTGCTCTGAGAAACTATATATGGTATCGGTAAAGCCCCTTGGCCTGAGTGAAAAGTGCAAAAGACCCCTTTTCTGGGCAGGGGTTTTGTGTACCCGCTATCCTCTGCCCGAATGTCCGCCTTCTTTCTGACCGTGTTTTCCACTCGCGCTGTTTACCCTCCCCCCCGCCCCCACGTAGTGTGTATATGGTAAGGCACCCACGAGGCAGTTACATAGTGCCCCCATTGCTGTCTCAGGAAGTGGCGACACCATAAATAGAAACGACTCATTGAAGCTGTCGTCCATATGCAAGTCCGCCTCACAACCGGTTCTTAGCACTGTAGGATGCAGCTCACCCTTCATGCGACTCGCCCAACACCTCACGGCGCTTCGCGCTTGGTGCTAGCAATGTCTGCCTGGTTGGTGAAAACCCAACGTGCTCCATCCAGGCATTGGAGAGATGCGAGGGTCTATGGTCATACAACTACGGCCATGCATGAAAATGGAGTGCACACCCCCCCCCCCCGCCCCCGCAAAACTTTTCTTCGTAATATATGGAAACAACGCAATGAGCCCAAGTGTTGGAGGTGTCTCTATTAGGAGTAGGAACGGTGCTCCGTCTCGAAAGGGATGCATGCGTGGTCAATGTTCAAATGTCTTAAGGCAAGCAACAAATGTTGTACGACTGCCCACCGGCGGCGCGCGCGCGCCCCAGACCCACGCCCCCGCTTGGTGATACTGCCTCGCCTATTATAACTGTCCTCGCTGGGCTGTAAAGGCTTCCTTGGAGCTGAGGGCAGGAAACGCACGCGATCGCTTCAGCACAGAGAGGTGAGCCCGACCCACCTCGTAGGACGGAACCCGAAGCGCGGGCGGGAAGCGACCCTCAAAGGGCGAGGTCAATAGGGGTTGGGGGGGGGGGGCGCGGGACAAGAGTTGGGGGGGGGGGGGGGGGGCTGTACTGCATTTTGTTGCTTGCCTTAGTCATGTGACCATTGTCCACTCATCCCTTTCGAGACGAAGCAGGGGAGCGGGTGTACTTCGTATTCATGCATGGCTGTAGTCGTATGTCCATAGGGGGGGGGAGGGCGTGTACTCATTTGTTGCTTGCCTTGGTCATTTGACCATTGACCACGCATCCCTTTCGAGACGGAGCTCGGGGGGATAAGGCGTTTGGAGTCTCCCACGACATCATAATATGGGCGGGATGGGGGGGGGGGTGACGATGAGACGCTAACGGGGGGTGACGACACGCGTTTAGTTCTTCGAGTCGAGCGTGCCGAGAGAAAAAAAAAAAAAAAAAAACATATGCTTAATGTAAAAACGCGCCGGCAGCACGCCCTTGGCTCGGTAGGAGACGATGGTTAACACGGTATGGTATATCATACGTAGCTCCGTGGTTTTTATTTTTTTCATATTTTTTTCAGTTCCAGATCGCTGGATGACCTTTTTTCATGGGTTGTCCCTTTTATTCTCCCCCTTCTCGGAAGCATGGGGTGCTGCGGTGGTTGATACTCTGGTCTACGAAGATTAGGGGGTGTATAGTGTTTGTGGTGGGATTATTGATATGCTTGGATGATCCTTGAGCTGGGTGGACCCGCGCGGCGATTACACCAAATACCGGCATCCATTCGCCGGCACCCATGCGAAGCTTTCTACTATAATAGTAATGAATAGAAGGGGGGGTTTTTGTACTGTTTTATCTACTCCGTTCTGTTAAATGTAGCCATGAAATAGAAGACAACGCGCGCGCAACGTACCGTTATAGCTAATAGACTATTAATATTAATAGGCGACAACACAACAATACCTTCATGGGTCTATTGTTTTTGGTTGCATGATTTACGAGCGCTTGTATCTGACATTCGCATGTCTCCTCGCGTCGTGTCTTGTCATACCCCCCACCGGCGTGTTATGTTGGTCGACTCCCGGGCGCCGCTTGCTTGTCGTAAGGCGAACGCTCTGCGCTACGACCTCGACGCTGCCCGCGCCACCGAGGCCGTGGTGGAGCGGCAGCGGCAGGAGCACGCCACGCTGGCTGCGGACTCCTTTGGTGAGTGCAAGCAGCAAGCACCAGCACCAGCAGTAGTAGCAGTAGCAGTAGCACGCAGTGGTAGCAGCAGCGGTAGTAGCAGCGGGAGCAGCGGTAGCAGCGGTAGCAGCGATAGTAGCAAGCAACGGTAGCAGCAGAAGCAGCAGAAGCAGAGGCAGCAGCAGCAACAGCAGCAGCAGCAGTAGCAAGCAACGGTACGAGTAGCAACAGCAGCAGCAGCAGTAGCAAGCAGCGGTAGCAGCAGCAGCAGTAGCAAGCAGCGGTAGCAGCAGCAGCAGCAGCAGCAGCAGCAGCAGCAAGCAGCGGTAGCAGCAGCAGCAGCAAGCAACGGTAGCAGTATCAGCAGCAGAAACAGAAGCAGCAGAAACAGCAGCAGCAGCAGCAGTAGCAGCAGCAGCAACAACAGCAAGCAGCAGCAGCAGAAGGAGAAGCAGCAGCAGAAAAAGCAGACAGCAAGCAAGCAGCGGTAGCAGCAAAAGCAGCAAGCAATAAACAACAAACAGCAAGCACCAAACAGCAGCAGCAGCAGCAGGCTCGCTTGCCCCTCTTCACGACTGCGCCATCCTGTTGCCTGCATTTGGAGACGAAGAATGAATACCGCTGTACTTTCTTAAACTACGAAATAGTGGAGGTATTTTAGGGGTTACTAAAAGTCCAAGCCCCCCCGTGGGCGAGCGAAAGCTGCTGGCTTGCTGTGAGACCTTGCATGCATCGTGGCTTTGCTCTCCTACTACCGCATAACTGGAGCGTGTATCTGTCTCCGTGTGTATTTCGTTTTTGCCATTGTGGGAGGGCCATGGTGACGGGTGCCACCAGACACAAAATATCACAGATACCGGCCAGCCATGCCAAAATTCCCAAAATTCCCCTCCCCACCCCCCCCACCCCCCCCCCCCCCCCCCCCCCCCCCCCCCCCCCCCCCCCCCCCCCCCCCCCCCCCCCGCCGGTCACGCTCCCGCTCCTGCTCCTGCTCTTACCTGCCCCTCTCCGCGTGTTGGTGGCTTGAATTTTCGTTTCCTGCCTTGGGTTGTTTTTTTTTTGTTTGTTTTTTCTGCGGCGTTTTATTTCCTCCGCGTTGCGGCGGAACCGTGACCGTTTCAGCCAAGGCGTCCCAGCTGGAACAGCAGCTGCAGCACGAGAAGGCCAGCGCGGAACGCCTGAGAACTACCGCTCCAACCCCGGGTGGTAAAGAGTCCCAGATACAGGTGGGTGGTGTGCACGTGGTTCATCTGTTTTCATTTTTTGGCCGTTCTGCCTGCCTGCCTGCCTGCCTGCCTGCAAGCCTGCCTGCCTCGTGCGTGCATGCCTGCCCCGGAATGGAGAGGCGGGGAGGGGAGAGGGGAGTTGGCGATCGCGCTGTCTTGATTTTACCCTGGTACCTGCCTCTCTCCCTCTCCCCCATGGCGTTAGAGGGGGGAGGCGTGGTAGCGTCGTTGGCGTTCCTGGTCGATAAGATGTTTCCAGTCGGAGAGAAGTTCGAGGCGAAGGAGAAGGCGCCGCCGTAGTTTCAGTTAACCTGGAATCTGGAAAACCACCGGAGGCCGAGCGGGGGAGGGCGGGGGGGGGGGGTAATGCCCACGGAGAAGCAAGACTAGAATAACATTAAGAGTCCCTCGATCGCAGAGAAAAAATCCTGGGATCGCACTGGGACGCCAAAGTCGCACGCCGCACCCCCCCCCCCCCCCCCCCCCTCCACAGTGTTGTTTACAAAGTTCACGAGAGATGTTTCTTTATATCAGCTTTTGCGCGGCCTGCTTTCGCTTGCACCCACTTTTTTTTTCAAAAGGACCGCCCCCCCGCCCTCGCCACACGAACCAGCGCCCAACGCACCCCCCCCCGCCACTCCGAACCCCCGACTGCATCCCACCCCACGCACTTAACACCCCCCTCCCCCCCCCCCCCCCCCCAACCTTCACGCTACCCCGTTCCCACTTCCCTTGTCCCCTTGCCTGTCCAATCGGTTCTGCCCGCCTTTCTCTGGACATGTAACGCGTTTTCGATGAAAATGAACGAAAAAAACGAAAACGAAAACGAAAACGAAATCGAAAACGTGTATGGAAGCAGTCCCTTAGCTCCAAGCTCTTGGACAAGCAGGCTCGCCTGGAGGAGTCGGTGTGCGAGCGCGCGACCCTGTCGGTGAAGCTGCAGGAGGCTTCCGCGCGCGCGTTCCGTGCTGAGCAGGAGTTGCGGGAGGCTCGAGGGGATGCTCTCGAAGGGGGGATGGGGGGTGGTGAGTTTTTTGTGTGTGTTGTATTTTTGTTTTTTTTTGTTTTGCGCCTCTCTCTCTCTCTGCCTGCTGCCACGGACGTTTTTCTTTTTGTGGCTGTGTCTGGGTCGGCTGTCTTTTGGCTGTTTTGTCTTGTGGTCGTTTGTTTTTCGGTGCTATTGGTACTACTACATGGAGGGCTGTGTAGACCTGGCTGTCTTTAGGCTGTCTTACCTGTGTGTGTGTTTTATTTTAGTTGTACTGCATAGATAAGACCTTGACCCAACTGCCACAAGATGGGTGAAAGTATACTAACAACTATAACACTAACCTAAACCCTAACACCGACCACCCGGAATTGTTTTCTCGGGATGGAGATGAAATGGGGAGTTAGTAGAGAACTACCAACCATGGTATTATATGACGAAGCTGGGCCAACTGATGAACACTGCTTATTACATGGGGAGGCTAGTACTTGTATTCGTTTGAAAACCCCTAAACATCACGGTACAGGTTAAAAAAGGAAAACGTTTTTGTTTTTTGTGTTCTATGCTCTACGTATATACAATTATGTTCGGAGATGAAGAGTTTAATCTCTCCCTCCCCTCCCCTCCCTCCCACCCTCACTCTCTCCCTCCCTCCCTCCCCTCCCCCCCCCCCCCTCCCTCCCCCCCCCCCCCTCCCTCCCCCCCCCCCCCTCCCTCCCCCCCCCCCCCTCCCTCCCCCCCCCCCCCTCCCTCCCCCCCCCCCCCTCCCTCCCCCCCCCCCCCTCCCTCCCCCCCCCCCCCTCCCTCCCCCCCCCCCCCTCCCTCCCCCCCCCCCCCTCCCTCCCCCCCCCCCCCTCCCTCCCCCCCCCCCCCTCCCTCCCCCCCCCCCCCTCCCTCCCCCCCCCCCCCTCCCTCCCCCCCCCCCCCTCCCTCCCCCCCCCCCCCTCCCTCCCCCCCCCCCCCTCCCTCCCCCCCCCCCCCTCCCTCCCCCCCCCCCCCTCCCTCCCCCCCCCCCCCTCCCTCCCCCCCCCCCCCTCCCCCCCCGCCCCCCGCTCCCTGCCTCCCTACCTCCCTCGCTGGCTCCCTTCCTCTACAACTCCCTTGTTCTACCGCGGGTGGGTGTATTGGATGTTGACCCTTCGACCGGAAATCAGCGGGCGGCGGGGGGGGGATGAGGCCGCGGCGGCGGCAAGACAGGATGGGCGGCTCTAGGACGTCGTCGACAACAGGATCGTGGTCGCGGTTAGCACCCATCGCCAAGCACGAGAAGGTAAGAGTTGAAAAAAAAACTCCCGTTTTTCCTCTCGCTCTGTCTCGCAAGTGGGATGTTGGATGTTAACCCATTCAGAACTGGAACAAATATCCCACACTATTTTTCCACGTAGTCTGTCCCCAAATTAGTGGGACCAGTTCTTAAGAAGGGGTTAAACGGGTGCTTTGTAGCTACAATTTGATGCTGGTATGGTAGCATGGACTTTCTGTAGGGCCCGGCCCGACTGCTAGTACTGTAACATGAAATGCAGGTTGCCTGGCTCTTGGCTACGCTGGGAGTACGCGCGCGCGTGTTTTGGTACTGTGATGCTTGCCTTGCTGAGATTTCTTGTGAACGTGTAGGGCAAGAGGACCAGAGTGGGTATTCGAATGTATCACAACTTGAGACAGGTAAAGTACTTCTATAGGGTAGTGCCTTACGCTCGTTCGTGCAGTCTGCTATATATATATATCCGCCCCAACGTGCGCTCGGCCTTCTACTTCGCCTGGTAAACGATGGGTTATCTGCTGTACCGTAGGCACTGCTCGCCATATAGGGTATGATCACGCTTTTGAGAGATTTTGAGCGTGCTATTCTCTCGTTCCCAACACAAACACAATATTGTATTTGCAAGCTTGTGTGTATATAACCTCTCACGCTAGTGATTCTAAACAATAGTAGAAAACGGATGTTCCGGTCGGGTGTTAACTGTCTGTCTGTCTGTCTGTCTGTCTGTCTCTGTCTGTCTGCCTGTCTGCCTGCCGATCTACCTCTCTTTATGTCTCTCTATTTGTGTGTCTCTCTGTATCCTTGCCTCCCTGTCTCTCCTCTCTCTGTCTCCCTGCATCGCCGCCTCCCTTTCTATCTGCCCGTTTGTCTTCCCGTCTGTCCCTTTTGACTGTCTATCCCCCTTCTCTCTGTATGTCGGCCGGTCGGTCGGTCGGTCGGTCGGTCCTGACCTATTACGCTCGCGTGCGTATTTATTTTGGACGGTGGGAACAGATCGCCAGCGCCGTGGACGTCCTCGACCGCCAAACCCTCAAAGCCGGTGAGGGTACAAACAAACCAAAAGTTAGCGACCATGATGCATGCCCGTGGTTGGTGGTCACCCCCCCGCGACAGCCGGCAGACAGGGTGGTTGCTTCGCGCGCCCGCGCCATTTCGTGTATTTTGCTGCTGCTGCTGCTGCTTATGCTGCCGATGAGGTTGCTGCTTCCCCTCACGAATATCGCATGATCGAACTTTCGTGATATCGTTCTGCCTGCTGAACATTGTCTGCCTGCTGCCTTCTGTCTCGTGCGTGCTGCTTGCTGCTGGTGACCTTTAATTGTGCGTGTGTGACAAACAGTTGTCTTTCTCCGCAACTCTTCTGTGGCCCGCGCGTCTTTCCTGGGGTACCTGCTGCTACTCCACCTCTGGGCGTTCGCCGTCCTGAGCTTCCACTCGTCCAACATGACGCCCAACATGGAGCACCCTGTGGACCAGCAGCTGGCGGCGGCGGAAAATGCTGCCCAGGCGGCGACGACCTAAAAGGGTAGTTGTAGCACTAACGGTAGCGCTAGTGGTAGCTGTAGCGCTAGTGGTAGCTGTAGCGCTTGTGGTAGCGGTGCCGCTAGGCAAGGCAAGCGGTGGCGGTAGCAGTAGCGACAGTGGTAGCGATAGCCGTGCGGTAGCAATGCCGTGCGGTACATAGCAGCGCGATGGGTAGTGAGGGGGAGGGAGGGAGGGAGGAAGAGAAGAAAGGAAGGAAGGAAGGAAAGAAGTGAGCCCCCCCCCCCCCCCTTTTTTTCAGCCCAAACCGCTGGCTTTGTTTAAGGGATTAATTTCGTTTAGATTTTTGGTAAGGAAGTGTCGCGGCCGTCTCAAACGACCACGAACCTCGTCACCTTGTTTTTTTGTTGTCTGTCCGGTGTGCAGACTACTCCTCTGGGCGGAACTGTAAGGACCTTTTTGGTATTCATAGTAATGTCTAAACGCTCCTTGTGTATCTCGGCCCAGAATGGTATGTACCACAACCACCACGGCCAATACTGCCAGGGAAAGCAGTGCCACGCACTCACCCAACCTATAAAGTAGCAGCAGTAGCAGCAGCAGTGGTAGCAGCCATACCCGGTAGTGGGGAGGGGAGCCCCTTTGTGACGGGAGGGGGACGCTTCGTAGACTACCCCGAGAGAATTACGCCCTACGTACGTTTTCTTTTCTCTCTCACTGAGTACGTACGGTTTGCCCGAGCGAGCAAGAGAGAACGAGCTCCCATACCCTCTCTACCCCAACCAGGCTTGGCGGCGATAAGAGATCTAAGAAATGAGGAGGCGCGAAAAGTTAAGGAGATTGTGTTTGTGCTCGTACTTTTGTACGGAGAGAGCGACACACAGCAGTACTATACCCTGGTAGCTCGTAGTTAATTAAATATGTAGCAAGGCGGTGTGTTCCCGCTGCGCTGCCCCAAAACGTCTCAGCAGGCTCCACCCAGGCTGCCTGCAGGCGCCGATTTTTTTTCTGTTCCGTTTTGGTCGTTTTGTGCTGATTTTGCTTTCATTTTGGCGTATAATACGTAGCTTTGAGCGTTCGCGGGCGTGCAGATTGTACTGGTTGTGGTATTATCGTATTGGTTGTGGTGATGGCATCTGTCTGTATGTAATTTTATGGTAAAAACGTAAGAACACACCGTCCTTGCCTCGTTTCCTCTTTGACGGCTACTACTTACGACATGTTGTACTGCCGAAAATATTGGTGCTAAAATGTTGGCGCTAAAAATATTGGTGCTATATACTCTGGCGATTCCAATAGATGATTGTTTGTGCCGGTTCGTTGCGAAGAAGGGGTTTCGTAGTTCGTACTACCGCAGGTAGGCTTTATTTTTCACGTAAAAAGCCTATTTTGTTGGGCACTTGAGAGTTGAGAGGCGAAGGTGGACCCCAACCTGTTACTCTGTATTCGACATTCGCCAGGCTGGGTGCCTACTATAGTTACACAATAGTTACGAAACAGCATTCGTCCCAGGCACCTCCAGTAAGATATACCACCAGTAGAAACCAATAATCCTGCTGGCACTTAGGACGTCAAAACAGTCGCGTTTTCGATGACCGCACCATCTACAGGGTATTAGGCATGGGAGTATTATGTCTCAGCGCTACTGCCACACCCGAAGCCGTCGCGCATTGGCCGAATGTAGGCGGTAAACACACAGAGCGGCCGGAGAGAACGGTCCAGGCTCGAGGCCTTGCCACAAGGAACCGGTCGGTCGGTCGGTCGGTCGGTCGGTCCCTCCCAGCATCCTAACGCAAAAAAAACGTTATGAAACCCAGCGGCGTCCTGTCGTCCCCTGCCCCCCATCCCACCCCCCACCCAACCTCCCACCTCAAGGACCTTGTTGTGTGCACTTCTGTCCCTTCCGAGCTTGTCGATGGATTATTCCAAGGTCAGGTTATGTAGGGTTTGTGGATTTAGGGTCAGGGTATGGGTGTCTTACAGAACTTACAGAAGTTCCGGGTTAGGGTATAAAACCCTTACAGAACTCACAGAAGTTCCGGGTATTGTGGCCCGGGCATACAGAACTCACAGAAGTTCCGGGCAGGTACAAACACGTTGTACCGGTACCCCGGGTATTGTGAAACGGGGAGTACAGAACTTACAGAAGTTCTCTGTAGGGTATAAGGTCGTACAGAACTTACAGAATTTCCGGGTTAGGGTTAAAACCCTTACAGAACTCACAGAAGTTCCGGTATTGTGGCACGGGCGTACAGAACTCACAGAAGTTCCAGGCAGGTATAAACACGTTGTACCGGTACCCCGGGTATTGTGGCTCGGTCGCACAGAACTTACAGAAGTTCCGTAGGGTATGAAGGTCGCACAGAACTCACAGAAATTCCGGGTATTGTGACACGGGCGTACAGAACTTACAGAAGTTCCGGGTATTTATTGTGGAACGGGCGTACAGAACTCAAGAAGCTCCGATTGTGGCCCGGTCGTACGAACTCACAGAAGTTCCGATTGTGGCCCGGGCGTACAGAACTCACAGAAGTTCCGATTGAGGCACGGGCGTACAGAACTTACAGAACTTCCGGTGATACCCTGGTAAATACCCACCTAAGGGGGCGAAAAAACTGCAAATGTACTCCTAAAGAAATATACATAAATGCATTTCGAAATACTGCGATTGGTGTACTTCAAACATGACACACTATACCGGTACTAACGCGTATATACCATGCATGTACCATTGTAGCTAATTTCTGTTATAGCTGTCTTTCACGATTTTACGGTAAGGACCGTTCCAACTTCATGGGAATGACTTCCGCGGTCATAGATTTACCCCCCAAATCAAAATCCACGTACTTGTGTGCTCGGTTCATGTGTGGTTGTGAGCGGGGTGGGTTGTACAATGTAATTTAATTTCGTAATTTCGTTTTTGGTGTGTGTCACTGATGAGACATGACGTCAGAATGATAACATCACTCCTCAAAAGATGTCAGGAGACGGCACTTTCACCCCTTGACTGACGGCAATTTTCATTTTTTATCCTTGACTGACGCCAAAATACTAGGTTTTGGTGTGGAACACTCGAATCCACACCCTTGACCGATGCCCATTTTCCCTGACTGACCGTCTCCTGAATCCTCAACGATACCCTAATCTGTACCGGCACACAGGGTATTGTGCCGAGGGAATACCCTTACCCGGGGTATTGTGCCCAAGGTGTTACAGAACTTACAGAAGTTCCGGTACGGGTATGGATGTCTTACAGAACTTACAGAAGTTCCGGGTTAGGGTATAAAACCCTTACAGAAACCACAGAAGTTCCGGGTATTGTGGCACGGGCGTACAGAACTCACAGAAGTTCCGGGCAGGTACAACCACGTTGTACCGGTACCCCGGGTATTGTGAAACGGGGAGTACAGAACTTACAGAAGTTCTCTGTAGGGTATGAAGGTCGTACAGAACTTACAGAAGTTCCGGGTACGGGTTAAAACCCTTACAGAACTCACAGAAGTTCTCTGTAGGGTATTTCCCGGGTAAATACCCCGGGTATTGGTTCTGCTAGGTACCCTACAGAACCTGACCTAGCATGTGATCTTCTACGGTTTCCTAGTCGTTAGTGCCTGTTTTTGGCACCAAAGTGACCAGGTGTACCTGATTTTGGCTAAAGCCCTTTTATTTTTGTTTGTTTTTGCGCAAAAGTGTAGTGGATTGTTTGGCGGGGCGAGCGATACTTCGTTCTTAAAGGAAAGTCGCTTTTGGGGGTGAAGCATAATAGAGCTGACTGAGCTTTCTCGCGCTGGGGGCCTCAGAAACATTAACCCGAGTAACCCCCCCCCTCCTTCCGTACAGTAGCAAGGCTCAGTGTAGAGGTCCCATCATAGCTTGCGAGTTGTTGCAGAACAACGAGCCTCGAAAGACCGGACTCTCTTGCTCGACATCTGTGGACTTGAAAATGAAGACAGACATCGGGTTATACGGGGAGGGGGGGCATATCTATCGGTAGTATGTATGTGGCAGACACGGTATCATCGGGAATAGCAGAATCTGTAGCCGTCGGTAGTAGTTTTAGCAGATTGTTTTTCGACGAAACAAACGTGACCGCCCCTACT
>MEHQ01001828.1:178382-202551 GCA_008828725.1 Saccharina japonica | reverse complement strand
CCTCTCCTCCCCTCCCCTCCCCTCCCGGTCTTTCCGAGTACACAGCCTGCCCGACACAACCGCCCCGTGCACTTTCCCCATACTCCGTTCCAACCTCTGTACACACACGAACACGCACACGCACACGCACACGCATACCGTATACTGTAATCAAGATGATAAGTTAACATGCCTCCCCTTGGGACGAATTTCCGAGCGTTAGCGGGGGTGCACAAAAACGAAAATGGCGGGCTTCGGAACAATCTCGCCGAGATATTTTCATAGACGCGTCGCCCTTTCTTTGTTTATATGTTTTCGGGCACTCTCTCCGTTGTCGAGAAACTCAGGTTTTGAAACTCGTACCTACACGTATGCATATGCACACGCACACCTATATGTTACACGCTTTTAAGCAAAAAAACACGCTTTTAAGCAAAAAACGCGTTTTTAAGCAAAAAACACGCGTTTAAGCAAAAACACGATTTTAAGCAAGAAACACGTGATGAGCGGTATGTAAGCACGCAACACACGAACACGCACACGCACACGCACACGTATATACACGTTTAAAAACACATACTGGTACGAAGTATAACATGTGTTTATACTCTAAAGAACGCCCACACGCATACATGTATATATATACGCACACGCACACGCTTTTTAAGAACACGTTACAGACACGTCACAGGAACGGGCTTAGGGTGTACACTCACCCGCTTTAGTCCCAACAGTCCTGCCAAAGCCTCCACCGTGTCCGCCTTAGGGTCATCCAACACGTCGAAGCCCTCGGGGTAGTTCTCCTGCGGCGGCTCGTACACGCACTCCACGCGCACCTAACCTCGGGTGGTGGCGGAGTCGGCGGCGGCAGCGGCAGCAGTAGCAGCAGCAGCAGCAGCAGCAGCAGCAGCGGTAGCGGCGATGGCAGTGAGCGAGAAATCAACAAAACCTAGTGTGTGGGGGAGGGGGGGGGTACTCATTTGCTGTTTGCCTTGGTCATTTGACCATTGACCACGCATCCCTTTCGAGACGGAGCACAGTGTGTGTGGGGGGGTACTCATGTCGTCCATGGTAGTAGTCGTATGACTATATAGACCCTCGCATCCCTACAATGCCGGGACTGCGCACGTTGGGTTATCACCAGCCAGGCAGGATGTCTGTCTACGAAGTGATCCCGGATCTGAGTGACGACTACAGGGAGGGAACCAGGAGAAAAAGAAGGACGAAGACAATTAATGGGATGGAACAAGAAAAATAAAGAAAAAACAACACCAACACAGAGGTAAGACACGGCTGGGGGGAGTGTGGCGAGGCCATGACGAGGGTAGGAGCGGAGACGCGGTGCTACGCGGTGCTACGCGGTGGGGTACTCTGGGTGCGGTGCGATGTCGTATGTATGATATAATAGGCACACAAAAAATACAGCAGCACAAAATAAACAGCAAAGTCGAACGACACGAGGGGCTTGCTACACCATCGTAATACCAAAAAAAACGAAGCGCCTTTCACCTTAGTGTCGTCGTCTGTGAAGCTCCCGTACAGGTATCCCATCCTGGGGGAGAGGAGAGGGGAGGGGGGAGGGGGGGGCAGCAGGCACCGCGCGGGATAGGGCACAGCCGAGGCCGTCGGTAGCAGCTTTTATTTTCGGTATAACGCGGTCGGTAACGCATGTACAGCAGTATCACAGCATCAAACATCTAAGAAGAAGCACGGTCTCACCAAATCCCTCTACTATTACGTCGTAATAGTTGTGGGGGAGTAAGTATCGTATGAGTAGTGAGTAGGCTTGTTCTGGCTCACCTGGCCCGGTGAAAGCCGAACTGCCTGACGAAGCTCTGGAAGCTGTTGCAGGCCGCGGAGTCGAGGCTAACCTTCTCGCACACGCCCTTCTCGGGCTTGGCCAGCCGGAACGTGAACTGGTCGTTCATCTCCGTGAAATCCGCCAGCGTCCACTTCATCTTCATGCTGTATACCAGCAGATATTTCAACCCAAAACGGCACCATAAAAACAGGGGGGAGGGGGGGGTATGGCGAATTTCTGCCAACGTGCTGCTTGATTGACGCCGTACGATATAGGAGGGATAGCAGCGAGTAATAAAGTTGTGTGGTGGGGGGAGGTGGGGAGGGGGGGTGGGGGGGGGTGTACTTCATTTTCATGCATGGCCGTAGTCGTATGACCATAGACCCTCGCATCTCTACAATGGTGGGGGGGGGGAGGGGTGGATGACGAGCAAACCACATGAAAGCCAACCAATCAACAAAACGCAAGCAAAAGCACGAGGCTTGGTGAATTGCAAGCATCCCGATATATAGGTGCAAGCAGCGATACGTATATAAAGTGAAGGAAGAGCCCTTCCTAAAGGCCCAGCGGTCTCATGCACAGGCAACCAGCCCACTATACATTGCTGCTGTACCTCAACACACGGAGCAAAACCACACACAGGTACGTACGTATCATACATGGGAGTCGTGTGGGCCCCCGCGTTATTGCCACATCCTATTGATAGCTTGGACGCTGACGTCGGTAGTTGTGCCGCGCTTGCCGCTGTCACGCACAGGAAGGGCACTGCTGCGGCAGGAAAGGCGAACGCTCACCTCCTGAGACTCATCATCCCTGGCCTGAATCCCGTCTTGTTGGAAACCTCCTCGAACGTCTGCTGGGCGATCGTGCCGTCCTTGTTGATGCGCTTCGGCCCCCCAGCCTCCTGTTGGCGTGGGTGTCGCCACATGATGTAACGACATTATGGCACATGATGTAACGGCATTAGGGCACATGACGTCACGGCATTAGGGCACATGATGTCACGGCATGGTGGCACATTATGCGACGGCATGATGGCACATGAAATCATGGCACATGCTGTCAACTACTTACTGCTGCATACCACCACTACTACCACTACCACTAAGTCAACCTACTACTTACTGCTGCATACCACCACTACTACCACTACCACTAAGTCAACCTACACAGACGCTTTCAATGCATGTTGTTCTTTGAAGCGGACGCATTCACTTAACCCAGCCATTGTTGTGCTATAACTACGAGCCGGTCGCCCCGGTGGGCTAGCAGGTAACCACGAAGCCTGTAAGCGTCAAGAAAGCGAGTTCGAGCCCCGCCGAGTGCATGCTCTTAGGCACTTTTTCTCGCAAAAAAATATCTTGACTAGCAGAAAGCGCGAGAGCGTGAGTTAGCAAAATTCGATGAAAGTCGACGAGCGTTGGGAAGGCTGAACCCTCTGCGCGATAAAAATGAAGGCAAGAACCGTAGTGGGGGAGGAGGGAGAGGAGCCCACTTTGTGACCCCGGATCTGAGTTACGACTAGGGAGGGAGAGACGGAAGTGCGAAGATAATAAATGGGATGGAAAAAAATAAAATAAAAAATAAAAAATGGTCTTGGGATCGCTTGCATGAGAAAGGCGGGCGGGGTTGTGGTAGGGGACGTTGCAGCGTAGAAGCATGCTTATGTTTTGTTTCGGTTCGTGAAAAAAAAAAATCTTGTTAAAATTGTTGCCATTTCCGGAATGCTGTAAAAGAGCATACCGGGGTATTGCAAAAAACGTAAACTGATCTACGAAACAAGAACAAAACACTATTAATAGTACGACACTTCGGGATCTGGTATAATACATAAATACGAGTACGAGTACGTCATTTTACGTCCCAAGATGCGCGCGGTCATTTTGAGCGTTTTGGGTAATTTCTCAGGTACATCGGGTACACGGGAACAAGCTGAAACCATCGACGCGTTCGTCACTTGACGCCAGACCGAGCTTATCCAATGTGCTGAATCAGGACACCAGCCAGCCTTTTCCCCGAAGGTCGGCTTCCTACAGCAGGAGTTGCACAGTCGGGATGGTGCCGGCCCAACGAAGGAGCATCGATGCGCAGGGAACGAGGGGAAAGAGGACTGCCTCGTCACACGTCCATCCAACCAAACTTTCCCCACCGACATCAGCTTCTATACTATTACGGAGGACCTACGAGCGTTTAGTAGATAGGACCAAATATTGTTGGAAAAATTAGGTAAATATATAGGTTTTTGTGTGTGCGTATCGCAGGTCCTATTTACTATGGTCAGGTCCCTCGTAAAAAGTAGAACCACTACATGGCGCCGATCTCAGGCACCACGTCCCTATCACGCACCACATATCTGAGCAAGGGCGGTGTCGCGGAGGTCTGCAGGTTCAATCAATCCCATGCGGTGGAGGCTGTGCCGCCGTAGGATTGAATCATTGCTGTGGGCATGCTCCAAGGCTTCGCAGATACGTGTACCATTTTCTACGAAACGCCATTCAACAGATCATAACTTTCTGCCGCCACACAAGCCCGGTTCGACCACGTGGACCGCACGACCTCCACGATATCACTGAGCCTAGAGCCTACGCGATGAGCCTATTTGATCTAGCGTGGCCTGTCGAACGCGCCGACTTCTCCAAAATACCCCGCTTTAGCAGGGCTCAAGAGGGCCCAAAGCCATCTCGTCGGATACGAAATTTACGTAGGCCATCGCCAGCACTTTGCACATAGACCATCAAAAAAATTGAACACAGACCACCAAAAGGCACAAATACTTCAGAGCGGCCATACGTAAGGACGCTGATCACTGATGACACACGTAATTTCGACTGCTGCCATGGTGCCGTATATCATAGGGGGCGAGATCAACAAAGACCACCGTCTCGGCTCAACTATGAATAGCACGAGCATGCTCTGCATTGCAACCAGTGCGATATTTATAAGCTGAAAACTCAGGAAGCATCAAACATAAATCGGGATCTGATTGGTTCTGTGCCTCTGGCGGCATGCATCATTTTCATGTGCGTGTCCGAAGCAACACTTGGTAGTACATAACATGAATGGGGGTGGGGAAAAAATGAAGACCTCCCGCCCTTAAGCGAGGTGCGTCAGCGCAGAAACCTCGTATAAATGATACACACCAGGGTTACTCGTACAGGTTACAGGTTATAGTCTGCAAAATGTATACATACCTGGTACGTATAGAATATGTGTCATCGCTATGTACAGGTAGGCTCTGTTTTTAGGACTCCCTGTCCTGCCGTGTACCTGGGGTACGTGATTATATGAGATCAACAACACAACAATCCTAATGCTGCTGCCGCTGTACTCTAGCGGAACCCGACGCAAGTCGACAAGGGAAGAAAGTGCTGAAATCTTCTCGCGATAAAAAGTGCAAGGCACGTACCGTAGTGGGGAGGGGGGAGAACAGCCTACTTACGAGTAGAGACTCCGGATCTGAGTTACGACTACAGATAGGGAGAGAGAAAAGAAGGGCGAAGATAATAAACGGGACGGACAACAACAACAACAACCGGTACAGCAGTAGGCAGTAGGACGGTACCATACAGCCATACAACCGGACATTTACTGCTGCTGTATCACAGACTCTTTGTTGCGATTCTCAAGACCCGCCTCGGACAGATCATGATCTATCTATCTACTTGTATAGATCATTTAGTCCTTCACCTGCCGTTGTATGATTTTGTGGGGGGTCTGCGTAGTATTACAGATCCAACTCAGGAAGCATGTGCTAGATCATACCTGGTACCTGGTACAGATTATACGGGTCCCACCCGGCAACATGAGCTGTAGTAGTACAGATCATATATACAAGATCAGGAATATATTTGCCTTGAAGGATCTAGTTCATGGAACTGGGATTCCATTTATTATCTGTCCGGGGCGTTGATTCTGGTTGATTGTTGCTTGTTGCTTGTGCACGGCGACCATCTCGCCCGTACCTGGTACGATATGATAGCATACGATAAGTCTGCTGTACACCGGCTTCGACAGAAATTGAAACGTTGCGCACGCTTGTCAGCTTATCTAGGGCCGAAAGACTGTCGCAGCGATTGGCGCGATGCCCGATGCCGCCACCAATGTAACGCTGAAGCAGGAGAGCTCTGCTCATAGATAGCACACGGCTCTGCTTCTCAAGGGACACACGCACGAGACAGCCCATCAGGCCGTACCAGCAGCACCAGCATCGGGTACGGCAAGGCAACCAAAGGTGCACTATCTTCCAGTACAAGGTGTACGCTGTGGCCAATTGCTTACCTCGTGCGCCACATCCCGAATGCTCTCGTCCAGCTGCAGGTGGACCATGTCCCCGTGCCCCAGTCCCAGCGAGCTAAGCGTGGCCGTCAGGGGAAGCGGCTCCTCTTCTCCTCTGGGGTTAGGCTTGAGCGTAATAGGTTGTCGAGTACCGTCCGACAGGTTCGCGTTGTGCTCGGTGCTCAACCTTTGTCGCAGCTCTGCTACGGTCGTTTCCGCAACCACGTCGTTCACCCTCCAGACCCCTGCATGCGTCCGAACTCGGATAATCATTGTCTCACAACGAACGTTAGCAGCGTGTCCGGCTGGTTGCGTTCTTCTGCGGCCTGGTTCCACGCCAGTGCACCGCGGTAACGGGTACGCTCGCAGAAGTGCGCTTGCAGGTTTTCGTGCTTCTGTATATCACGTTTTAGCCCCTTTTCAGTGGGCCCTTCGAAGGTGTGCAAACCCCCTGTTTTCAACTTGCGACATGAGACATGATGATACATGCTCTCTAAGCTTTGACCTGCTGTGCTGAACAGCCAACAGGAAGCGCGATGGCACGCGTCTGGGACTTTACATTGCTATGTTTCTGGGGACTTCTGTATGGTCACTCCGAGGCATTTATCGTGCCACTGGGGTTAGGGCGAGGAGGAAGAATAAGGATGCCTACTGGTACTCGTACACGCACCTGCTGTAATAGTTACGCCGCATCTACACGGGGACGCTCACTGAGAATGGACGACGAAATCGCGCGGCAGGGGATCAAAGAGGTGAGGCAAAGCGATCGTGTGTTGTGGTTGCCTCTCTGTCTGAAGATGGTAGGGCCGGTATTCTGGCAATATCTGTCCAATTTAGTGCAAAGTTATCTATACTGAAAACAGAAAACTGAAGTCTTCGTTCCTGTTGATTCGGTGCAAGACAGCAACAGCCGTCCCGAACGTCGTCGTCGCACGTCTTTGTCGGCTGTATGAGCACGTGAGTACGAGTACGTCGATCATATTACACAACGTGCGGAGAAGTTGCAGTACGTACCGTTAAGAGTTGGGAGTCTCGGGGGATGCCAGGTTATCTACGTAGTTCTGGTCCAGACCTATAGATATCAGCGACAGCAGGTGTTGCTGCGTGTTGCATCTGTGGTCACAAGAAACTAAAAGAACCCGCCTCGTTCCTCGCGGCTGGTCGTACGCCGTAGCTTGATTTGCGACGCCGTATACGTGCAAGTAGATACCAGGTCCAGGTATCATTGCTATGAATACTCGCCGTTCAAGTGAGCACGTTTTTCGACGCAGGGTTTACGGGTACTACAGCTGCAGGAGTTACGTACTCCATGGTGTGATGTGTGATTGTATTAAATGTATGTTCTCATGCCGCGTCCCTATATACTACTGATGTCCGCATTTCTGTGTTGCGAATCAACATGCGTGCATTCCGGCAGGAACTGACAACTCGAGACGAGTACCTCGCTACAAGGTTCACGAAGCTGTCCGCCAGTGGGCACGACCTGACACCCCTCACCCAATCAGAGGTGAGACCAAGCGACCGTTTCGCCTCGCCCCAGGAACCTCTTTTGATAGCGCTGGGCACTGGCAACATATATATATTTTACTGATTTTGTCAACAATCAGTAAACTGGATTGCATCATCAGTATGCTGGTCGAGCGAAGCGAGTAACGCCGAGCGTGATGTTATGGCTGAAGACCAAATGTTATGATGACACGCCATGTCGAGAGTAAAAGGGTGCAGGTATCAAGTGCTTGATCCAGGATCAGGACTCGTCCAAGTGGAAGGCAGATGTTCTCATATTAAATGCGGGAGAGCTTGAAGGGTCAAGCTGACAGAGTGAAAGGGGAGGGGGGTGGGGTGGGGGAGGGGGAGGTCATGCTCTCTAGCTTGACCGGCTCCCATGTACTGGCAAGTACAGGATCCACCACCTCAAGTCCCCACTATAAATGCCCCGCCAATACCGACTGACGTAGCACTACTTCAACGCAGGTTTATCCAGTTCGTACCACAACCAACTCTGCGTCTAGTCAGATCACAGATGGATGTTCTGCTCTATATACGCCTACGTTACCTTAGAATACGCCTATCTATCCGTTAGGATACAGATCCTACGTATACCATTCATAGTAGATACGATATAAGGTGACAAGATCGTATCCAACTCTGCATACGGTTGTTCTATTTCTCATACCAAAAGGCACACCATTACAGTGACTCCACTGATCGCCCCCCCCCCCCACACCCCCCGGCTAATGAGGGGGCCCCGCTGGAGGCGCCACCGGAAGCCAAAAAAACATCAATTGTCGCGTTCACTTATCATCACAATCGGGGCTCGATGCTACTTGTAACGGGTTTAGTTGCGGCCATCGACACAAATAATGAGGGCGGAATAATCCCCAAGAAAAAATGCATGGAAGTTGGGGCGATGATGTGACGATTTTTCGATTTGGTTTTGTTCGCGCACTGCCGTACCTTCGGGCTGAGGTGGCTTCATCCATCGTGATCGCGGACTCCCCTTCTCTCTATCCCTTTCTCTCCTTCCTCCCCCCGAAACGCATTTTCGTGGGTTTCCGTACTATCGTATGGCGTGTTTCATGGACGTACGCAATATCAAATCTAGGTGCAGTATCTACTGGCAGGCTTAACCAGGAGATGGCTACCAGGCACGTTTCGGCTAGCCTTAAGATCAGTTTATACCGTAAAGCACTCAAGATAACAATAAAACACGCCTCCTCGAATGGATTTTCGAGCCACTTTTCCGAGGGGGGGGCGCTACTTGTAGGCACAGCACAACGGAAGTGGTGGCTTTGGAAATTATCTTGTTCGTTC
This sequence comes from Saccharina japonica, assembly GCA_008828725.1. Classification (NCBI taxonomy): domain Eukaryota; class Phaeophyceae; order Laminariales; family Laminariaceae; genus Saccharina; species Saccharina japonica. The sequence continues at coordinate 193,682 of MEHQ01001828.1, read as the reverse complement.
GTGGAGATAGTTCTCTCCGTAGACGCATGCACCGCTCGAAGTTTGCGCCCTGCCCGTTGTCGAGGAAATCAGCTTAAGCATACCACATTCAACCCGAGGGGGTGTGTGTTATGTTATCACCCGGGTGTGATACTCTACGTGCGTACGTACGTACGGACGGATTCGCCTGGTAGCTGGTTCAAGCCGACAGCCTTTTAAAACCCAAAAGGGGTTCGCCTGCTCCCCCCATTGTCTCCCATCATGCCGGAAGTCACGTCTTGTCTCTGGTTGTATATATATACGCGCGACTTTACGCGCGATTGCCGGTGCCGAGCCACTTGTTGGTGCCGTGCGCAAACAGCGATATCAGTTTTGCGCGTCTTGTGATTCCTTGTGTTGTTTGTTTACCCTATTTTGGCCCAGCAGGTGCGGGAGGCGGCGTCAAACCTCGCCTCGGCGGAAGCGGCCGCGCTGTTTGAAGGCGCTAGCGACGAGGAAAGCATATTACACGCGAGTCGAGCATGGCGCGATCACAGGTAGGTGTGTCTGCCTGCCTGCCTACCGAGTATGCATTTATTGTTTTTGCGGCCTTGAGCATGTGCGAAGTACCAGGTAGCCCACGCAGGGGAACCATTAACAAGTTTAGCATTTTGGTACTGTACGTCTTGGAGCTTGCAAGTGCGGCAGACAGGCATCTTAACGACGCCAACATGTTCATCGAAACCAATGTGCACCGGAAAAAGCGTGGGGAGAAAGACGAGAGACTCCCAGAAAGCGTCAGGCCGTGGATGCCCTTGGAGGGCGTCAGCTTGGTCGACACAACCAGCGAACGTTGCTTAGGTGCTATTGTAGTCCACCGCCGGGTGCTTGCGTGGGGATTTGGCGCGCAGAAGGCGTTCTTCGTCGCGCCAAACGCACCGGGGGCGTTAAGTCACTTTAACACGGGCGCAGTCAACTGCCATTGACAAAGAAATTGGGGGAAGGCAGTGAATACAATCCATTTCCTGAAACTTTGTATGTTGAATGTGGTTGCCGTCCTTGTGATTGGGCTGGCACCTTTTCGTTAGCCCCACCCGGTATACTGTACCGTTGCCAGGTAGTGGAGCTAGACTTGTCCAATAGGTTCCCTTGTTTGGTTAGTACCCCGAGGCTTGCTTCTTCTCTGTGAAGCTTTGCCCCAAGATGTTTAGCAGTGGTTTGACGTCAGAACTTGTGATGTACAGTGTCGAATGGCCAACGCGATAACATGTGAAAACACATGGTCAAAGTTTTGTTGTATCCTTTCTTTGTTCAGGCAGAAGGGCCTCTACGCGTGCGCCGTCGGAGGCCTGCCGCTCTTCACGTCAGGGTGGAAGTTGGACCCAAGACCAGGGGACGAATACCCGAGGTGTGCCTCGAAAAAACGTGAATGCGTGTGTACGTGTGTGCGTGCTCCCTTCGCTGCTGCTGCTGCTGCTGCTGCTGTTGGTGCTGCTGCTCCGGCTGGTGTAGAAGGGGTGGTATGCCATGGAGCCCCTCTTAGCTTTGTGTACGTAGAAAATATGCGTCGCGCAAGCCATACATTCACAACTTCTTGTGAAGCGTAAGTCTTCGGGGGCTCAGTGGGACATCGATTTGTTTTCATTCAACAGGGAGAGAGCTCCTTGCTGCACTTTTGTTTTTTGTTAGGCCTTAGATTTACATCAGGGGTGGTCGAGGGTAAACACGAGGTGTGTCACGTAGCACCAATCTTCAGTTTTGTTGGCCACGCGTCGACGGCTGGCTGTCGTTGTATTTATATTTATATTTCAAACGCCCGCCCCAAGTTACGGTCCCTCTTTCATAAATTATCCCGAATCTGTGCAAGAAAACTTAAGTTTCTTGGGCGCACGTCATACACTGGTTCTGTAACTATGGTTTAGTAACTACTGCTGTGAGTGGAGCTACAGCAGAATCAATGATACTGCTGTACATGGCAGGGGTTGGTCGTACCTCCTACCCCTAACACCGCCGCCCTTGGCTGATCTCTACGGCACTGCTGTGCCGTCGCGTGTTTTGTGGTGTGACACTGCTCAGCTTTGCGACGCCGTGCGACGACGAGCACTTGCTGGAAGAGCACAGCGTTGAGGACGGGGTGACGTTCGTTTCCTGCGCGCGGTCGCGGGTGCGCGTGGGGACGGTAACGGACGACACAGGGTCGCCTTCCGGGAGAAGGTACGAGCGATCACGCGCGCGCAGGAAGGCAAGGGCCAGGCATCACATGTTTTTGGTTGGGGCGATCTGTGGGGTGACGTTGACTCCTGAATCGGGTGGGGAATGAAAGCACCACAGGTGTATTGCTGCTGGTGCTGCTGCTGTTTCTGTTGCTGCTGTTGCTGCTGCTGTTGATCTTGCTGCTGCTGTTGTTGTTGTTGTTGTTGTTGTTGTTGATGTTGTTGCTGCTGCTGCTGCTACTGTTGCTTCCGTTGCTGCTGAACAGCAATGCGTTGTAGCGGCAGCACCCACTGATGCATACGGCCTATGGTACGGTAGCAGGGTGCGATAAAAAAAGCCGTGCAGAATGCTTCCTGGCACGGGGCATAGTTTGATTTTAACACGGTTACGACATTTTGGCGTACTGCTGTCTCTTCGTGTTGGTTGACCCGCGAAGGGCGCACAGGCCATTAAACAAGAAATAATTCCGGTGGGGCGGGTACACCGCCTGTGAGGGGTGAAAAGAGGAGTGGTGGTGGCGATCATGTGTGCGAGGGTGGTGGCGGTGCGGGTGGTAACATCAGGGATACCACGACAGTTATCTCCGGGGTTCCGGGGGGCGGGAGCGTTGGCCGCATCTCTACCGAGTACGAGTCCGCGTGCTCGAGTGCCTGGCCATCGACGCACAGATGTTTGTCCATTTCTTTTTTTACTGCGGGATGGGAGATAGATTTATTTGTTTTACTGCGCGATTGGGCTTGGGCGTCGATTAATCAAATGAAATTTACCGATTGTTAGGCGGCTGCTCTTGCCACACCCTTGACGCCCGATCCGTGTTTGCACGCACCGAAGGTACTCGATCACGGGCGCGGCGCTGGAGTTCCATCCTTTAGGGAAGGCGTTGCCAGTGCGATGCCAGCCGGAAAACTACTGGGGCTCGGAAGGACAGTACCGAGCATGGGTACTGGAGTAAATAAGGCCGTAATGAAAGGGGAGCTTCGGCGAGGGCTCGGTGCTGCGGGATACGTTATTACGTCTTATGTAGGTTGTAAAAACAAAATTCGAGCGTAACTCCGTGTTCAAAGCGTTTCATTTCTCCACCCCCGTGGTACGTCGGAAGCAGAGAGAAAGGTCAGTGAACGTCGTTGAACATCCCCCCCAGGCTTCAAGGTTCCTGTATGCAGATGTGTAGGTAAGTAATCGAGAGGCAGACAGACAGCATCATCGCCCATACCGCCGCCGGTTTGTCTTGGCCGACTCGCACAGCTTTAGAGGAGAAAAAACGTCCACGTGCCTCCTTCTCGCGCTGTTTTTGCGTTTCTATCAGCGCGCGTGGTGCCGCGTGAAAACGCTTATAAAATAAAATGAAATAAAATAAAATATAATAAAAAAGAGTCGTTTATTTCTGTGAGATCTTCGCATGAAGGAGAGCCACGTGAGTCACGGCTTGCTATGCACATCACGGGATGGGTTCAGCGCTTGCTGTATGAAAACTTTTACTGTATGCAACCTTTACTAGGGGTCAAAACGCTTGTTCTAGCGTTACGATTTTTCCCGGCAGCGGGGGAAACGCCTCTCGTTCTTCGTCCGTCGCAGAGGCCGGGGGTGCCTCGCCCGCGCTGGTTTCCCGTTCGTGCGATTTGTCCTCCACCCGCAGCACCCATTCGCCCCCCTCTAGCGCCTCCTGAGGTTTTGCGATGGGAAAACATGGGGTAAAATTGACACACGGCTCTTGAGTTGTGTATGTGGGAGCGCGGTGAGCTACGAAAGGCTTTTATGTTTTTTCAATCCGCCGGAGCATTACAAAAAATAAAGACGAAAAAAAAAGGAGGGGGGTGTTGGGGTAAGTGTTGGAGTGATAGGTGTTTTACGTGAATATTGTAGGGGATAAGGTACTAGCAAATAGATATGGAGGCGTGTTGTCACGTTGTTGGGCAAGAGCGAAGAATTGCCGTGCCATACAGGTGCGTGTATGTGATGTTATGTTACGAGCCAAACATGGCATCTCAAACCATCTGATGGTTGAGGGGCTGCAAAGGCGTCACTTGAAACGGAGGGGGCAGATTAGAGGCATGGTTTTCCCCAGACGCACCACGTTTGTGAAGCGATCAAAATCTGAACGCGGCACTGGCTGGCTTTGCGCAGCTAGCCGTACGATTTGTTCACGGGCACACCGCTACCGCTACACTACACAGGAGAATAGGCACCACATTATCGTTTTCAGGCCTCGTAAAAGCGACTTCCACTGTCCGTTTGTTTCCGTTCGTCTCACCTTCGGCAGGACAATTTTGTTGATTTTGGCCTCTCCTCGCACGGTCACCCTCCGCAAGGACGTCGTCGCTTCAGCTCCAACGAGCCACTCTGGTCTCTCTTCTGCAACCATCGCGATTTTTTACATAGAAATGTAATACGTACGTACGTAAGCACAATCGCAAGGACGGAGCGATGGGGGCGAGGGGCGGTCAGGAGTTTGTTCTAGAAAGGGTATTTCGGCAAGCAAAGCGAGGTTTGTACAGGGTATTCTTCAATGCACGCATTGTACTTGTATTTTGTTTGTGAGGCTTGAAGGCTCCAAATCTAAGTGCGTAAGGTCGGGAATGAGAAAGTATCCCCTTTTGGTTCGCTTTCTACCAGCTTCCAATGATATGCTATCGACAAAATATATCACCAGTATGTATGATATCGACCAAGTGACACCACTATGGTATCATACCGACGAACGATAACATCAGTTCGGATCATAAGACATTTGTTTTTTCATATGGTGCTTTCAGCCGCAAGTAGCTTATGATTGGGGCGCTCGTGCGCGCACCAAACACACGCTCGAATATGGCCCTTTCCCATACCAGTCTCTCACCGGGATCTCGCCCATCCTCTGCCGCCTTCCTGGCCTCCTCCAACCAACGCTCGTCTTCCAGTGCCTCCATCGCCGTCGCCGTCGCCTGCTCCTCCCTCCACGCTCGGTACACCCGCGTCACCGCGCCGAGATTCTGGCTGTCCAGAACCTTGTTGTACACGGCGAGGTTTTTAACTGCAAGCGTTGCACACTCTCCGCCCAGCCCCCCCAGGACGACTACCCCGTGGCTCGCTGCCGCCTCCAATTCATCGCGACCCGTGCGGGCTCCTGCACTGTGCTGTGGCGATAGGGGGAAGGTCTCCCCATCGACCCACAACGCCGGGGCTTCGCCGTCCCTGTTGACGACTACGGCGAGAGCGTGCCACGAGGCCAAGTCGCAACTGGCGCTCCCTTTTCGCTCTGGTTCCATTCCGTGCGCTGACGGCGACCCCGCTGTCACCACGTCACGCGGTTGGCTTTCGCCTGGGTTCCCGCAAGGCGCTACGCCGATGTAAGGCCCCGCACGAACCGTGATTGACTCGATAACCCACGTTGAATTAGGGCCATCAGGCGCGTCACCACCAACAACGTCGGATGCGTCGGCGTCGGGTGAGACCGAGGTGCGGCCGTTGATCGTGCTTTTCCTTCCCTGGTGTTCCGCGCGGGGAGACGCGGGCGAGGTGCCACGGCTGTCGAGGGCATCCCCACGCCCTGTATCTCCGACAGAGTCGCCCGCTTCCGCGAGATCCGCATCAGTGTCTGTTCCGGCTAACGGCGTTGAGAACCTCACTACTGTGGCGGATACTTCCACTCTTTCACCGCACGATAATATTCGTACGGTTTTCCGTCTTGGGCCCATATCCCCGCTGGCGGCGGCACTACTTCCTGTCGTCCCCTCGTCAACGTCGTACTCCGAAGCGTCCAGGTCCAGCTGTATTCGAAAGTCGACACAGGCCGTGAACTGGCTGGATTTCCCGATCATCACGCGCTCTCTCTCGGCCCCGTCAGGCTGCAGGCCCAGCGTGGCGCCCGACCCCTCTTCGACCACCCCTTCGCCCCCTTCCTTCCCCCCCTGCTCGCGCAGGCCGCTGTCCAGAATCCCCGTCGCTTCTCCCTCCTGAACGACTGCCCCCCTGCCCATCTCAGCGTCTTTGTCCGACTCGAAGAGCCGCTGAGTCTTCAGCGAAAAGTTGTCCCCGGCCCCTATAACCAGGCAGCGGTTGGCCTCCACTTCGCCCCTGATTGTCCGCCACCGCGCTTCGAGGCCGCCACCACCGACAGGCTCCCCGCCGCCTGCGACCATACTTTTGTCAGCCGGTTTTCCTTTCGTGGACGGGTTGGGCTCTGCTGGTTCCGCAAGTTTGGACGGCCCCACCCCGGGGACAATGAGGAGGCTTTCCTCGCCCCCTTTCGGATGGCTGCGTCTGTCCCGCTGGTACATCGCCGTGAGTCCGTCCCTTGGGAACCGGCCCAGACTCTCTGACACGTCGTTGGCATCGGGTCTCCGAACGAAGAAAGAAACGGGGGCGCCAACCGACCCCGGCGACGGCGGTGAATCCGAGACAATCTTTTGGGGGGGGGGGGGACGCGTAAAACGAGCGGGGCAGCGCAACATCCGATGGTTGTTGGTATGCTTAAGAAGTAGTGTCAACAAAAAAGAACTAGGGGGGGAGGGTAGCTTTATTTTCACCATATTAATAGTGACTGTTGTAGAGTCTACGGCACGTCAAAATTCACAAACTGGATAGTGCACGCTTTGTGTACAAGAGTAGGCTGCCTGTTTCGCCGGCTGCGTTGGGGCTGTGTGTATGGTGATGTTTGTCGCCGCCCATGCCGTACTCTCTGAGCACCTTGTGAAGGGTCAAGGCTAGAGTCCTCCCGCTCTCGTACGATGCCGTCGTGCTGCAGCGCGCCTCCGCCGGGTTCGTCGAGTCCTCTCCGCGCTTTTGAACTTCTGCAGAAATCTCCGGTCCTTCCGTGGGCTGCACAGACAACAAGAACAGCAGCAAGTGTCGTACAGGTGTGAGTTTGCTTCAAGGCACCCCCCGTTCATCCGACTTGTACGATGGGTGCGTTTCTATTTCGCTTCTGCCAGCATCCCACCGCCGGCGACGATTAGACCAAGATACGTACGTACCAGTATCAAACTAGTAGCGGGAATACGAATGGTTGTGGTCGTTGATTCTTGTACATTTAGCTGTGCCTAGTTCTGCCCCGTACGACGTATGTGTTGCCAATTTCAGGCGGAGTCTATTCTACACCCCTGACACACGCGCAAGCGTCATTGCTGGCAGGTCCAAACCTACAACCGGCCTAGACGAATAGTCTCAACCACGTTAGCGGGCGATGGCTCACGAAGAAACCGGCCAGCCCTCTCCGCAAAAGACGGTGGGTAAAGCTACAGCTCCTGGGAGTTCCTCACACACATATATATATATGACAGAAGTCCTACTGTATACCCTACGGTGTAACGACTATACTATCGACAGCCGTATGTTTGGGGAGCTCCTATTTGCAGCATGCAGGCTGCAAAAAAAAAACGCAGCTCGAAAAAATATATTTGTTTTTGGGGCACGGATGAACATTACAACTTTTTGGCGGCTAGCCTAACCCTAACCCTAACCCTAACCCTAACCAAATGTTCATCCGTGCCCCAAAAACTAGTACCTGGTATATTTTTCGAGCTGTGTTTTTTTTTTGCAGCCTGCATGCTGCAAATAGGCGCTGTCGTATTTTTGAGACGGTCGCCAAAGGGAGGGCCTTAACTTCCAGTTCACTTACTACCCGACTATAAAGACTACATGCACAGCACATTCTTCAGTCCGACGTGAATTGGGTCCTCTTACGCACAGCAGTATCCCTTCTACCACTCGCTTCCACAATTTTCCCGTTACCCTTTCTTAGTTAGCACCTCTGTTACCTCCCTTTTCCCACTACACTTTCCAACCCCTACCGCAAGGGCTAAGTAGTATACATGGTGGCCGAAGAACAGTCGGTCGGTGGTGCAGGCACGGGTGAAAAATTAACGAAGCAGCCCGCGTTTCGCTCATGGGAAACATATTTCGCGATAACTCCTCCTTCTCCATATATACAAGCCTCCGTACCAGGAACCCACGCCGCCGGAATGCGTACCATTCTTTGGTGATTTGAAAATGCTTGAACTGCAGTAGTACCTTTCCTTTCGCCTTTCGGGTTCGGTCTCAATGGGTTAGTGTCATCCCAAGGGGTCACTTGAACTTTGAAGTTCGGACTTCCCAGCTGGCCAGAGGAATGTTGAAAGTGCACAACAAAGAGGGACCCGGACGCCACGCGATCTATACAAACACGTTTTGTCACCGAGTTGGTCTGCGACACAGCAAGGCATTGTACATCTCTATGTAGATCGTTTAGAGAGGGTATGCTATACCGTTATACCTGAAAGTCTTCCACACTGCGACACCAGAACGCAGCTACCGCCCCGTCAGCATCGAATTTTAATATGGTCGGCTCCTCCACGTTATCTCCCTGGAGACCCTCCCCAGTAGACTGTCGCTTGGCCCCCTTCGGAGCTGCCTTTGCGCCTTTCTTCCCCTTTCCATCTTTTGCGCCAGGCTTCGTCTTCGCTTGATCACCACCACCACCGCCGCCACCACCGTCGCCTTCGTCTGTGTTGTCGGGCTCGATGGCCCACTTTGTTGGCAGTAAAGTTGCCTTCCCTGCTGCCCACGTGCCCTCGAAACAAATGCCGGTGATACCACACGCGTATTTTCCTTCGCGCCCATGTTTTTGGCCCTCTTCGAAAGACCCGTTGAAAGTGCTACCTCCTGGGTAAATGGCAGACCCGAGGCCGTGCGGAAGACCGTCGGAGAATTGTCCAGAGTACTGGAACCCACTTGCCAGAGAAAGCTGACCCTCTCCGTGATACCTTTGCGTTGGAATTCAGAGAGAAACGGCAATGGTCTTCCAGTGCTTTAGCTTCTATTGGCCATACGTTGTTGCTGTAGCGCGTGACGCGTTCACTGGGTGTGGGTGGCGTAGCCACTCCACAATATCGTAAGTATGTAATCACAGCAGTTGGAACTTTTTGGCAGTGTGCCCTGCTGTCTAATATGGTTTGCATAACAGAGCAAGGCAAACACTCGAGTTAAGGCGACATTCTTAGGCTTGTAAAGTACCCCGCAGGGTAAAAAATGCGTACTACTGTACGTACGTACCTGTGGCGTTGAAACTCCCCGACGTAATGCCCGCATCCGCCAGCAAGCACGAGCTTGCCCTGGCCATGCCTCCTGTTCTGCGCCCAACTTCCGGCGTAAGATTCGCCAGTTGCTGGCGAAGTGAAACAGCCCTCGCCACAGGCTTCTCCTCGGCTAAAGCCACCCTTGTACCGTCGACCGTCTGGCCACGTCTTGGTTCCCGTGCCCTCGATCTCACCATCGACGAATTGCCCTTCGAAGGTGCTTCCTCCCTCGACAGCGAAGACCCCCTGCCCGCTTTTGCGCCCACTCTTCCACCCCCCGTCGAACCTATTTTGCGACCAAGCAGGACCGCGGGTGGGAGTTTGTTTCCGGTATGCGGGCGAAACATGGAGTTAAACACTTTGTTGTGTGCACACGCGTTCCGGTGGAGTTATGTACCAATACTGGGAGTGGCTGTCCGATACAGCCGTACTGGTGCGTAGCAGTACGATACGGCCGTACTCGTACGTACATATAATCGGGCAGATAATACGAAGCCTTACTGTCAACTGACGCATGCGCATGTATCATACCAGGTACTCTGTCAATGCCGTATTGTCTACTGTACAGTAGTACTACTGTACAGTTGTACCCCAACCCCAATAAAGTGTGCGCACCTGAAAGCAGTGTTGGGATACCGATACTCCCCCTTTCCGTGCCTCAAGAACTGCAAGTCAACCTCGCCCGTGTAGTGGTGTGACATCGTGGGCGTACACACGGACGAGCTGCCTGGCCGTGACGGTGGTTTGATGCGCTCAGGCTATGACACAAACACGCAGTGCGGTTGTGCGGTTCACGTTGACGTTGAGTGACCCCTCCTTCGTCGACTTCGTCGGTTGGTTGGTGCAGTGGCGTCACTGAGCGGTGTACAGTAGTCACCGTGCTTCGCGCTCCGAGCTTCGAGATGAGACATCAGGCAACTACCAGACTCAACACCGAGAGAGAGGAACCCTCCGTCATCAGAGAGGGTCACAAGTAGTCACAAGCAGTGCGGCGCAAACACCAGAAAACAGAACCCCCGTTTTCGGTTACGAGTTACGACGAACGACGAGAAAACGCAAGAAAACGAAAGAAAAAAGAGAAACCGAAAAACCGTTACGGGAAGGGTTTCGTATTGTATGCAGAGGCCGTCCGCATTTTTACGCCCAAAACTTTTTGAACTCGAGATCGTCAGATCCACACCCCACCTCCCTGCACAGCAATCGACGAGGCGCCGAACACGTTCGAGGAGAGACGGTTCAAACCATTCGCAGGGCTATCCCCGCCATACCCTCGGTTTGTGTTCCGCGCTCGTAAGGCCTCTCGTTTCGATCGGTGCGTCTCCCTGAGTTTTATTATTTTTCAAAACTCGGGCCTCATTCAGCTGCGAAAGCGTTGCCGCTTCCGAGCTTTTTTGAACGCCGGGTGCTTTTTCGCGAGAGGGGGAGGATGGCTCTAGTGAACGTGACTAACGTGGTGGTCCTGGACAACCCGACGGCCTTCAGCAACCCGCTCACGTTCGAGGTCACATTCGAGTGTCTTCAAGAGTTAGATGCCGGTGAGTCCCCCGACGTTTGCTTGCTATCTTTCCAGCCCCTCCTTTTCAGCTTGCATAGAGCAGCACCTCATCCAACTGCTGATTTTGTGTGTTGTTTTTGAAACTTGACTTGAGACAAATCGAATCGCCGCGTGCGGAAGAGGCTTGCTTTTCAGTCTCAAAGGCCTAGGCAACGCTCGCAAGCCGTACTGCTTCCATGCAGAGCGGAGCCAGGTCCATCGCAGAGCTGTCTTTGGCTTCGTGGCGCGATGCCGGTTTTCTGGTATTACCGCAGTCGCGCGCTGGTTTCCCGCTGGCTTTCTTCTCTCGATTCAAAAAAAGGACTTGGCGTGCTTTTGAACCACCACCCCGACGTATGTACCACCCTGTCCGGAAATGTAATGACCGTTTGGATATCAATATTAATAACCAAACGTTACTTACATTACGGGACATTTTGGTGGTTTTTTTTTTCGCTTCCGAGTCCGACATCCGAAAGCCCAAGGCTCTTGCTCTCCCTGCCCAGCCAAAAGGGAGGCGAGGCTGGGCGACGCTGCTGAGCGAGGCCAGCCTATGATCGAAGCTACCCTCAGCTTGATTGGTGTGGTGGTGGATGTGCTTGTATCTCGGCCCGTGTATAGCGTACGCCAGATGGTTGCCCACGTACCAATACAATTTGACATAATACTCGTCTCTAATGAGAAAGTTCCTCTCCCCTTTCGGTGGCAACGGTCGCGTCCCTTTTTCGCAATAATTGGTTTTCGATTCGAATCTGGAACACAACTTGATTTCGGCTTGTTTTTTGTTTTTTGTTTTTTGTTTTATATATGTTTCATGGGCAGTTACTCGTAGCATCGGCACCTTTGGCACCTTTTTCATTTTTTTCTTTCGGGTTTTCAGTTTTTCTTCGTACGTTGGGCGATTTGGCGGTCCCTGAACCCTCGTGGTCCACACTTCGCATGTCCATTACAACAGCAGTACGAGTGCTGGTATAATATACCTGGTAACGCTTATGCACGATATATACATCGCTGAACGGCGTTCGCTTCGTACGTACGAGTACGTACATTAAAGTACCCCGTGTATGATAGCATCATGCATCATGGCAGGCAATTGGTTCCCCCGCGAAGGCTGTCATGTCGTGTAGAACGTTGCGTCGAGTTGCCGTTTGCATCATCCGTTGTCCGCATGGAAAACATAAGAAAAGATGGAGCCAGGCGCCGATTTCCCGCCCATTCAAAACATTTCGTTTAAATATAATAAGAGGACGAAAGTTGTAGGGATCGCAGACGATCTGATATGATCTGATTAGCCATGATGTCATGACCCCGTGATCCGGTTCTGTATGCAGTTATTATTTGTAGCTACGAGTACGCTGTAATATGGGTGGTGCACTATTACCATACTGACTACGTCGTACGCAATCTCAGCTAAATCTCAGCCTGCCATTCTTTCTTATTGGTCGTTTTCGTACTATGCATGTGGCTGTCCTGTACTCGTACTGCTTTATGCACGAGTATGTATCCTGTATGGACCACCTGCGTAGTTGCAGCAGTGGGCCCGATATTTCAATTTCAAATATGGCGACTGAGAGGTTCCCTACAGAGACAAGGACCATCTCAATAGTAATAACAAAGCAAGATATCATAGTCGTGACTGCTGTACCGGCAGCAACTTTCGTTTGTGTTTCGGGAAAGTCTTTGTCTCCTGTGCATGTGGCAGCGAGCTTGAGCCCCGCCCCCCTCCGTCCCCCTCCCCCCCCCCCCCCCCCCCCGCCTCTTCCGTTTTGATCGCCATGGCGTGCGCCTTGCCTGCAGACCTAGAGTGGAAGGTAATCTACGTCGGAAGCGCCGAAGACACGCGATACGATCAGGTGACTTAAGAGTAGAACACACCAAGCTGACACGCTCGCCCGTTTACAGATTTGAACCAGGTACAGCAGTAATGACCCCTCTACACGTAGTTCCGATTATGTATGCGCCAGCCAACAATACCGGCAATATACGTAGCGGCAACCGACACTATCTACTCCGCACACTATAATACCACACTGGTGAATCCCATCTGTGCCAAGCGATCCCACAGGCACTATAGAGGGACCACTACTGTACCTGTGTCATTCTTGACCACATCATCATTTTCGTGTGTCAGACGTGTTTGTGCGTACGTACAGCAGTAGCTCTACGAATACTGCTGTTTGTTGGTTTAACCAGTACGCTCAAGATACGTACGTGCCTATTTCCCTTTCGCATCTTTGTACGTACGTAGAGCAGTTTTTTCAAGAGCAGTACGTAGTGCTGTCTGTTGATGCTCGACATATTTTGTTTTTGAGAGCACACCCTCTATTACATACTGCTGTTTGGTGATGTTCCGACCAAGCGGATTGTTTTCATGATCGTTTTTGTTAGACAGCGTTTTTTGTCCGTCGCTCCTCCCTCTTGTTGGATGCTCCCCCCCCCTTACACCCTACGTTGGTTTTGCTGCTGCCGTCTTCGTCTACCGTTTCGCCAGGTTTTGGAGGAGGTCGACGTCGGCCCCATCCCGTCGGCGTGAACAAGTTCGTGCTCACAGCAGGTGACCGACTGAAGAGGCGGGGACGAGAGGGGGGAAGGGGTGTACTTCATTTTCATGCATGGCCGTAGTGGTATAACCATACACCCTCGCATCCCTACAATGCCGGGACGGAGCATGTCGGGTTTTCACCGACCAGGCAGACATTGCCAGCACCAAGCGCGAAGCGCCGTGAGGTGATTGGCAAGTGAAGGGGGGGGGGTAGCCGTATTGCCGGCAAGGCGGGGATGCAGTCGAGGACCCTTGGTATAATCTACGTGCTGGGAGGGGTCCGTACTTCATTTTCATGCATGGCCGTAGTGGTATAACCATAGACTCTCGCATCCCTACAATGCCGGGACGGAGCATGTCGGGTTTTCACCGACCAGGCAGACAGTACTTCATTTTCATGCATGGCCGTAGTGGTATAACCATAGACTCTCGCATCCCTACAATGCCGGGACGGAGCATGTCGGGTTTTCACCGACCAGGCAGACAGTACTTCATTTTCATGCATGGCCGTAGTGGTATAACCATAGACTCTCGCATCCCTACAATGCCGGGACGGAGCATGTCGGGTTTTCACCGACCAGGCAGACAGTACTTCATTTTCATGCATGGCCGTAGTGGTATAACCATAGACTCTCGCATCCCTACAATGCCGGGACGGAGCATGTCGGGTTTTCACCGACCAGGCAGACAGTACTTCATTTTCATGCATGGCCGTAGTGGTATAACCATAGACTCTCGCATCCCTACAATGCCGGGACGGAGCATGTCGGGTTTTCACCGACCAGGCAGACAGTACTTCATTTTCATGCATGGCCGTAGTGGTATAACCATAGACTCTCGCATCCCTACAATGCCGGGACGGAGCATGTCGGGTTTTCACCGACCAGGCAGACAGTACTTCATTTTCATGCATGGCCGTAGTGGTATAACCATAGACTCTCGCATCCCTACAATGCCGGGACGGAGCATGTCGGGTTTTCACCGACCAGGCAGACAGTACTTCATTTTCATGCATGGCCGTAGTGGTATAACCATAGACTCTCGCATCCCTACAATGCCGGGACGGAGCATGTCGGGTTTTCACCGACCAGGCAGACAGTACTTCATTTTCATGCATGGCCGTAGTGGTATAACCATAGACTCTCGCATCCCTACAATGCCGGGACGGAGCATGTCGGGTTTTCACCGACCAGGCAGACAGTACTTCATTTTCATGCATGGTGGTAGTCGTATGACCATAGACCCTCGGGGGGGGAGGGGGGGGGGGGTACTCGATTTTTTTGGGGGGGGGGGGGGATGGGGGGCAGGGGGGGGGGGGGGGAGGGGGGGCGGGGGGGGGGGGGGGAGCGGGGGGGGGGGGGGGGGGGTACTCGATATTCTTGGGGGGGGGGTGGAATGGGGGCAGAGGAGGGGGGGGGTACGGGTTGGGGAGGGGGTCGGTCTCTCTGAAGTATTCGACACAATCTCGCCAACAGCAGTCCCGCCTCTTTTATGTGCTTTCGAGCGGTCGTGTTCGGTTCTCGTGCTCAGAGGGGAGTCTAAGCGCCGAGTAATAATAACGTTTTGCCTGCGTGTGCGCGTGCGTGCCTTCCGCGAGGCGATTAAGTCGTCGTTTACCTCTTGAGCGTGCCGAGGGGGAGGAGCAAAAACGAGTCGCGCCAACTTAGCCCTTTCCTTTCCCAAATCCAACTCCAAAAAAAAAGAAGAAAAAAAACTTGTATAATACGATACCGGCTATCTAAAATGTTTTCGCCCCCCAAGGTGGTGCATTGGTAAACGGGTTTTAATTGGGCGCGTTTTTTTTTTCCAAAAGGACGCATTATATAGTATACCTGGTACGTTTATTTCAGACTGATTCATTTTAATTTTAATTTAATTTAATTTTTCCTTCCCCCACAAATAGACACACACTTCCTGAATTCTACAGCCTCAGATTGTGTCCCCCTCATACGGGATGTACATCCTACATGAGGACATATAAAATCCGTAAGTACGCGCGATCGAAGTATTACACTCAGCTA